>JAUNZO010005220.1:114763-363831 GCA_031894775.1 Chloris gayana | reverse complement strand
ATCATTCTCAAGGACAGAAAGATCAGAAGGGTCAGACTAGAGGCCCTGCTCGGAAGAAGGATAAGAATCACCGTCACCATCCTTATGGCGGTAATTCTTCTCGGTCTAGTACGTCAGGAAGTGGTGGTTCTGGAGGAGGCTCTACTCGGTTCCGGCCTATTGCTAAGCCAGGATTGGGTCGTGTTTGTTTCCGTTGTGGTGATGCTCATCGCCGTGCGGATTGCCGATGGAGTGGCTAGTGTTCCAGGTGTGGCAAGGACCACAAGGATGTTGTGTGTAGGAAGAATCCAAATAGCAAGGTGATTTGGGAGCCAGTGGCAAGTTCTTCTTCGGGGCAGCGTGGTACTGCACATATGATGGCTGGTATTTCTCATGGAATGCAGCATAATATTGCTTCGAGTGCCACAGTTCTTGCCTATGCCTTTTGTACAACAGTACATGCCCCCACCGTCGGCATAACAGTATCAATGCATGCAGTGACATCGACGGTGGGTTCTTCACATGCACCTTCTCCAAGTGGTGCATATTGGCTTTATCAAGGCCCTACTCCGTCTACTTCCTTTACTTCTACGCCAACTGGTTTTTCTGGACCTTCTACATCGACCGGGGTGTATACTTTGCCCGCAGGTAATGCTAGGGACCGTGGAGATGTTGTTACAGGTACCATATCTATTGACTCATTTGATGCATTTGTACTATTTGATTCTGGCGCTAGCTTCTCGTTTGTCTCGAAGGCTTTTGTGGGTCGTACGGGTATCTCAGTGCAGCAGATTGGACAGTCTATTACTGTCGGTTCTGCTAGAGGTCCTATTTCTAGTACTTTTGTCTGTCCCGGTTGTGTGGTTCACTTGGCAGATGAGAATTTTGTGGCTAACCTTGTGGTCATTCCATTGGACATTTTTGATGCTATTCTCGAAATGGATTGGCTTTCTCAATACAAAGCTATGATCTCTTGTTTTTGGAAGACAATATCTTTACATGCACCTTCTAGTAGAGAGGTGATTTTTGCTGGAAGTCCTATGAAGTACACCCTTGCCTTATTGTACCATCTATTTCCTGACCGCTGGACAAGAAAGTCTGGAATTCTGTTTTCTATGGTCGGAGATGCTGAGGTTGTTTTGCGAGTGGATGATATTCGAGTTGTCCGCAATTACTTTGATGTTTTTCCACTTGAGCTTCCGGGTATTCCGCCTACTCGGGATGTTGTTTTTGAAATCAAGTTGATTCCTGGTACACAACCTATCTATAAGAGTCCATATCGGATGGCACCAAAGGAGCAAGTAGAGTTGAAGAGGCAATTGGATGATCTTCTAGCTAAGGGTTTCATTAGACCTAGCAAGTCACCTTGGGCTTTTCCGGTGCTATTTGTGGAGAAGAAAGATGGAACCAAGAGGTTATGTGTGGATTATCGTACACTAAACCAAGTGACCATCAAGAATAAATATCCTTTGCCTCGTATTGATGTGCTCTTCGAGCAATTGAGAGGTGCCAAGGTATTCTCAAAAATCGATTTAAATTCTGGCTACCATCAATTGAGAATACGAGATGAGGATATTGAGAAGACGACTTTTAGCACGAGGTACGGGCATTTTGAATATGTTGTTATGTCTTTTGGACTAACAAATGCCCTGCTTGCTTTTATGGAAGCCATGAATAGGATGTTGCATGAGTACTTGGATGACTTCGTTGTTGTTTTCCTCGATGATATCTTGATATACTCTAAATCCGAGGAAGAGCATGAGCGTCATCTTAGTCTTGTTCTCGAGGCACTTCGGAAGAATCAATTTTATGCTAAATTGAAGAAGTGTGCTTTTTGGCTTTCTGAAGTGGCTTTTCTTGGTCATATTATTAATCAGCATGGCATTAAGGTTGATCCCAAGAATGTTGCTTCCGTTGTTGAATGGAAGAGGCCCATGAATGTGGCTGAGATTCGTAGCTTCTTGGGCCTTGCTGGCTACTATCGGCGTTTTGTGCAGAATTTCTCCACGATTGCAAAGCCGATGACTAAACTCACGAGAGAAGGGTGTCTCTTTTGAATGGACCAATGCTCGTGAAGTTAGTTTTCAGACTCGAAGAACAAGTTGGTGAATGCTCCTATTTTAGCCTTGTCCGAGAGTGGCAAGCGGTTCACCGTGTATACGGATGCTTCCCGTATTGGACTTGGTTGTGTGTTGATGCAAGAGGGCAAGGTGATTGCTTATGACTCAAGACAATTGAAGAAGCATGAGAGAAATTATCCTACTCATGATCTAGAGTTAGCTGCTGTGGTTTTTGCTCTAAAATCATGGAGGCATTATCTTTACGGTGAGGTTTGTGATATCTATACGGATCATAAGAGCCTCAAATACATTTTTACTCGGAAGGACTTGAATTTGAGGCAACGTAGATGGCTTGAATTGATAAAGGATTATGATCTTACAATCCAATATCATCCGGGGAAGGCAAATGTGGTGGCTGATGCCCTCGGTAGGACCGGTGTTCCTTAGGTGGCAATGCCTTTAATTCGAGACATGGATCGCCCGGGTGTCTCCTTATGCTACGCTGGCACTGCTAGAGTGGAGACCGAATTGCTCATTCAGTCACCCATTGTTGACAGAGTGAACGAGGTACAACGAGACGATCGTTTGATTCAGGAGGTTCGCAAAAGGATAGCTAATGGCAGACCTCGTGGGTTCAGCATTGATGATATTGATGTGGTCCGTTTCAAGGGACGTCTTTGTGTGCCACGGAACTCGGAGGTGAAGATGGACATCTTGAGAGAGGCTCATAGAACTCCATATATGGTTCATCCTGGAGAGACCAAGATGTATAGAGATCTTAAGCAGACATTCTGGTGGAAGAGGATGAAAGTGGATATTGCTAAGTACGTGGCATCTTGTGGAGTATGCCAGCAGGTGAAGGCTGAGCACAAGAGGCCTGCGGGTCTGCTAAAGCCTCTAGAGATTCCACAATGGAAATGGGAGAATATTACCATGGATTTTGTGGTTGGTTTACCTCGCTCTCCTCGAGGTAGAGACGCCATTTGGGTGGTTATTGATAGACTTACTAAGGTTGCCCATTTTATTCTAATGAAGAGCACAAATTCTGCTGCGGATCTTGTTCCATTGTACATCAAGGAAATTGTAAGGTTACATGGTGTGCCAAAGTCTATCGTCTCGGATCGAGATTCTAAATTTGTCTCTAATTTTTGGAAGAGTTTGCATACCGCTTTGGGGACGAGGCTGGATATGAGTGTCGCTTTCCACCCTCAAATGGATGGCCAATCCGAGCGTACTATACAGACCTTAGAGGATATGCTACGTACTTGTGTTCTTTCATGGAAGGGAAGTTGGGAGGATCATCTTGCATTGGCTGAGTTTGCTTACAATAATAGCTATCAAGCAAGTATCAAGATGGCTCCCTATGCAGCTTTGTATGGACGGAAATGTGTTTCTCCATTGTGTTGGGAAATACCAAGTGAGAAATTGTTGGTTGGACCAGATTGGGTACAACAATCTCATGAAAAGGTATGCCAGATCCGCCAAAATATGTTGACTGCTCGAGTCGGCAGAAAAGTTATGCGGATCTCAAGCGCAGGGATGTGGAGTTTGCAGTCGGTGACGAAGTCCTTCTCAAGGTGTCACCGACAAAAGGAATTGTCCGTTTTGGTATCAAAGGGAAGCTTAACCCGAGATATATTGGACCTTATTTGATTACGGCTCGAGTTGGTTCATTGGCATATCGTCTGCAGTTGCCGAGTCTATGGCTGGAGTACACCCAGTGTTTCACGTTTCTATGTTGAGAAAATACTTAAATGATCCAGAGAAGAGGATAGAGGTTGAACCGGTTATTATTCAACAAGACTTGACTATTGATTGTCAACCATTGCGTATATTGGAGTTTTCGGAGCGTGTAATGCGCAATCGGACAATCAGATATGTCAAGGTCTTGTGGACGAACCAAACTGAGCGTGAAGCTACTTGGAAACTTGAAGACCATATGCGTAAGAAGTATCCTAATCTTTTTAACACCGGTGAGTTCTATGAGTTTTTTATCTCGTTTACATTTTTCAAGTAATGTAGAGATGACGGAATTCGTGGACGAATTCTCTTTTAGGAGGGTAGAATGTAACGCTTCAAAGTTTTTTTTCTCTTTCCTTTTTTTTCTTTTTGTGTGGGGCATAATTAGTGGGCTTAGTGGGCATTATTTCTGGCCTAATTAAGGATCCATCGAGGGAGAGAGAGGAAATGCCAAAAATCTTTTCGCCTACTCACGATCCTGTCATCTTTATTAGAAGGGGCATCGCTTTAGTTTTCGTGTGGAGGCAGCTCTTGGCAGTCTCGTCGATCTCCCCTTGGACAGCGATCCTCTTAGGTGAAGTTCTCTTCCGATTCAGCGATGGTGTAAAACGAGAGCCTGTTGGTGCTTCCTTCCCAATCCTTGATCTCTTGTTGGTTGTAGATCACCTTCGGGAAGGGGAGACAAACAGGAAGGGGAGGTAGCAGCCAAGCAAAGAATTGATGGGGGTCGGGGCATGATAGGAAGAGGAGAGATCGTGACCTGTCTTAGGTAAGGGATACGTTGTTTTATTCTTCTCTGTTAGCAACTATCAGCGTCGGGTTTAGTTCCGGCCATTAGGACCTTAATCTCTATCAACCGTCTTCGCGATCTGTTTTTTCTTGGCAGGATGCACATAGTTGGTTCTATCTTGTTTTTGAGGCCCTTAGGGTTCAAATATCGATTTTGATAGAATACAAAAGTTTTAGAGTATTTGATTATCTTTCCAACAAGTATTTAAACTCAATTGTTGGTTCAGTATATCCGGAATTACAGCTCTCTGAATATTACTGTCAGTTTGTCAGACTGCAATTACAGTTTTGATACTATGTTTTTCTTGGAAAAATCTAGTGACCCTAGAGTCCGGAATTGATATCTCATGTTATGGAGGATTTTGTAGTAAACTTCATCATCTTTCCACGGAGTATTTAATCTCTGTATTTTGATGAGTATTGAGTGAGATATACATTTCTAAAGTTGACTGTCCTGCAGTTCAAAGAAAGATGACAGTGTTGTTTTCTATGCTGTTTTACGTCCAGTAGATATTCAAATTAAATTTTGTGTTGAATACCAATGTTGTAGGTTTTATTGTGTAATTGCTCGTAGTGTATTTATTCATCCTTTTATCTATTGTATAAAAATAGTTATGAAAATGTGAAGCTGACTGTCCTGTGTAGACAATTTTGACATTTGGGTCTGTTTTGGGGCTTAGCTTTGAGAGCGGCCGTAGGAGCGCTTTACTTATTGTTTGCTTTATTTGTATGGTTGAATTGGTGCTGAGAACTATTTATAATCAGGTGGTGCCCCTCCGGAACGTGCTTCACTCTCAATTAATCATCGAATGGTGAAGGCAAGTAAACGTAGCGCTGTGGTCTATATGCTTTAACTCTATTATTTGAATTGCCTCCACTAAATTTGAATGACTCACACTAGCCAGATAAATTGCTAAATGGAAATTTATCTTTATGTGATGAAGTTTATTTATCATATTATGGATTCTATATTTATTATGAAGTATATTTGAATTTGAAGTATATGATGAGGTGCATACATGACAAATATGCATTTTTTCTGCACTTTTCATTGGATGCATAAGAAGACACCGTAGCCTGATGTTGGTGCCGTAAGTACCGGTACGGCAACGCACGTTGAATTAAGCAATGTGGTTGCAACCCTCACTTCCTTTTGTTCGGATTTGAGGGTAGAAGAGAAGTCATGCATCGCATTGCATCATTTGCATCAGCATTTGCATGGAAGTTCATATTATGAAGTTATTGACGATTTATCTGTCCAATTGAAGTTGTATTTCATCTAATACTACTTTTATGCGGCTTCTTAAACTGTTGTTTAAATAAATTGTGGTTCAAATAATATTGTTAAAGCCGTTTACTTGTTGAGGTTTTTCATAAACCTCATGCGCTTTCTTTTTTCCCCTCCGATGCTTGATTGTGGAGACCATGGACGTGGGATGGAAAATAGCAGCACACATTTTCACTTTACACATGTTCATAGTTTTTCCTCGTGCAATCATAATAAAAAATTGTGATCATCGTAGTTGGAGTCTACTGTTTTATTTGTTGAGTGATGTTTAAACATATGGATTCATATTGTTGCTGAAATGCTAAATACTAGAGAGATGTTTTGTTGATTTATCTATTGATTATCTTATTGCTTCTGCGGTGTTGTTATTTATCAATATTATTGTTTGAATTATGGTTGTACGAATGGTTTAGTAGCACCTCTTTGCTTGCTTAATTTGTGGGGTGTTACACAAATATGCCACAAAAGATCCAAAACCAATAAATGATACATACTATAGGAGATGTCAGGAAAATAAATGTCAATATATTGACTAGATTTAATGTTCTAAATATTTGAAATTATAAATAAAACTATATATTTTGTATTCAAAATATATTAAACACTTGTAAGGAAAATCCATACTGATAGACCAGTACCATGTATAAAGCCACAACTTATTGTTTTCAAAACTAATTTCAGGTTATACTGTATCAACAGCTGTTAATTTGGACGAGTATAGTCTGACCTACACACATAATATGATCCAGTAGATCTAAGTCGCTAATATATAGGTCGATAAATATATATTTGTTACTGTGGAATCGTTTGATTTGTTGAACGACTCAAAAGGTTTCACCATGAAAATTCATGCACATAACCAACAGAAACATAGATCCAAATACCAAATCCAAAATTATAAGAAGAAAAGCAGTTGCATAGCAACATGCAGCCAGGAACAGGGATTCACAAGGGTCGGAGCCAGAGCTAATGCTGCAGAGTTTTAATTGATGAGGTATCCAAGTATACTTCTTATAGATGTATTGTATTTTATAAAAGCTACTGGTGGCTGAACAGGTCGGAATGACTTTGTGGCGCAGAAAACTCGATCTTCAGTAAATATTCAAGCAGTTTTTATTTGCATGAGATCTTATGGAATTGAAAAAAAATCAATGTGTCTGGATTTCAAAATTACTAAATGAATTATACTAAATCATGGAATTTATGTATCATTTTTCAAGATCTTAGTAATGTTCTAAAGTAAGCATGTGTTCTTTGCTCATGCACTTTGTATTCTTTTTGCAGTACCCATGAAATAGGTAGAAGATGCTAGTTTTTTTTCGAATTATTAGGACTCAGATTACGCATTTCCTTCCCTTTTGGTCCACTAAAAGAGCAAGAAAATGTTTGGTTGGTGGGACGAGACCAACCCATTCTCACAGGTGTTTGTTTGGAGTCACTAGGACGAGCTCATTACGTGCTTTTGTATAACATCCATTAATTTCAAAATTTATCTCATGTATTTTCTATGGAAAAATCACTATATTTGATTTCTGTACATGCTTCATTTTATTATTTAAATTCGTTAATAAGTCTCATGAGTATAGAATGGTAGAAAATGATGTAGCAACATTGATTGTTGATCCGATGGTATCTAAATTGTAAACTTTCGATCCAGTGAAATTAGAAAGAGCCATTTAGGGTCCCCTTTGGCACAGCTTATGCAACAACTTTAGCTTTGGATTATGTCCCAAGCTGTACCAAAGAGATGGTTTGGATAAGTGATTATGGGTAGAAGCTGCCATGAGTTGTTTTCATTTTTGTACTAGGATGGTGAACCTGGAAGATAGCAGCTTTTCGCAGCTCACACTCACAACTTTGTTTCTAAACAGACAGGATAAACTGTTTTGCCAAACGATTTGACTGCATAAGCTGAAATAAGCCGGATATACTGTTTTGACCCATAATCCAAAGTTGAAGCTGTAAGAGTTTGAGTCCACATGCAATTGACGTGCCCACGTATTGCAATAAGAGAACTACTTGGACCGGGAGTACGCAACAGAGGCGTACCCGCTGGAGCCTTCGTCCTCCCTTCCCATTGTCCAACCAGTACACGCAGTCTTGACTTGCAGCAAATGAGTAGGCACGCGCTGCTCACAATGCCTTCTTCGTCGCCGACGTGGTCACCGGACCTCCTGCCTCGCATCCTCCCCGTCATCCTGCGACGCCTCCCGTCCCACGCCGACCGCGTCCGATTCGCCGTCGCGTGCCTGCATTGGCGAGCCGCGGTGAAGCGCCTCCCCATCGAGCCACCGCTACCGTGTATCGCTCTCCCGGGTGGCACCTTGCTCAGCTTCCCCAGCCCCAACACATTCCAATTCCCCAGTAACAAATCGAACGGTTCCACAGTACAAAACATACATTTATCGGCCTATATATTAGCGACTTCCGATCTGCAAGTCATTGGCGCACCCTAGTATCTCCGTGCGTCGGGTGAGGCGGCGCAGCCGCAAGTGGCAAGCAACACGAGTCTCCCGATTGACCTTGTTCTGGAGATCGTAGCGCGGGCGGACGCCGAGACGATCTTCTGCTGCGCCGCGTGCTCCAAACGCTTCCACAGTAACAAATATATATTTATCGACCTATATATTAGCGACTTAGATCTGCAAGTCGTTGGCACACCCTAGTATTGTTTGACCTATATATATATTGACCCAGATCATTCCTGCGGCACGCCGCATGGACGCACGGATGTGGTGACGATATGCCGCCACGCAAATGTCTCCGTGCGTCGGCTGAGGCGGCGCAACCACAGGCGGTATGCAAGACGAGTCTCCCAGCTGACCTTGTTCTGGAGATCGTGGCACGGGCGGACGCCGGGACGATCTTCCCCTACGCCGCGTGCTCCGAACCCCTCCGCCGCGACATCCTCAACCCGGTCCTTGTCCGCCGCATCTGCCACGAGTCCGGCAGCCCGATCCCCCGGGCGTCCTCGGCTTTCTCCACCCAGACGACAAGGTGGCGAACTAGCCCCCGCCGTCGGCGCCCTTCACGCTAGTGCACCCGGTGACTCCCGCTGCGGTGTCCTTCTTGAGGAAATACATCGAGGGCCCCTTGTCCCGCAGCACTGGGGCCAACCTCCTGAGCGGGTACATACCCGTGACGTCAAGTCGGGGTCTCGTCGTGCTGCACCGCCGACATGGCAACCACTGCGGGGCCACCGACCTGTGCGTGTATTATCCTCCCGCCCCACGCCGACCGCTTCTGCTTCGCCGCCACGTGCCGCCATTGGCGAGCCACGGCGATGCGTCTCCCCGTCGAGCCACCGCTACCGTGGATCGCGCTCCCGGACCGCACCTTCCTCAGCTTCCCCAACCCCAACACGTTCCAATTCCCCATTAACAAATCGAACGATTCCACAGTAACAAACATATATTTATCGACCTATATATTAGCGACTTAGGATCTGCAAGTCGTTGGCGCACCCTAGTATTGTTTGACCTATATATATATTGACCCAGATCATTCCTGCGGCACGCCACATGGACGCACGGATGTGGTGACGATATGCCGCCACGCAAATGTCTCCGTGCGTCGGCTGAGGCGGTGCAGCCGCAGGCAGTATGCAACACGAGTCTCCCAGCTGACCTTGTTATGGAGATCGTGGCACGGGCGGACGCGGAGACGATCTTCCGCTGCGCCGCGTGCTCCGAACCCCTCTGCCGCGACATCCTCAACCCGGTCCTTGTCCGCAGCATCTGCCACGAGTCCGGCAGCCCGATCCCCTCGGGCGTCCTCGGCTTTCTCCACCCAGACGACAAGGTGGCAAACTAGCCCCCGCCGTCGGCGCCCTTCACGCTAGTGCACCCGGTGACTCCCGCTGCGGTGTCCTTCTCGAGGAAATACATCGAGGGCCCCTTGTCCCGCAGCGCTGGGGCCAACCTCCTGAGCCGGTACATACCCGTGACGTCACGCCGGGGTCTCGTCGTGCTGCGACACCGACATGACAACCACCGCGGGACCACCGACCTGTGCGTGTATCACCCTCCCGTCCCAACGCCGACCGCTTCTGCTTCGCCGCCACGTGCCGCCATTGGCGAGCCACTGCGATGCGCTTCCCCGTCGAGCCACCGCTACCGTGGATCGCGCTCCCGGACCGCACCTTCCTCAGCTTCCCCAGCCCCAACACGTTCCAATTCCCCAATAACAAATCAAGCGATTCCACAGTAACAAACATATATTTATCGACCTATATATTAGCGACTTCAGATCTACAAGTCGTTGGCACACCCTAGTATTGTTTGACCTATATATATATTGACACAGATCATTCCTGCGGCACGCCGCATGGACGCACGGATGTGGTGACGATATGCCGCCACGCAAATGTCTCCGTGCGTCGGCTGAGGCGGCGCAGCCGCAGGCGGTATGCAACACGAGTCTCCCAGCTGACCTTGTTCTGGAGATCGTGGCACGGGCGGACGCCGAGACGATCTTCCGCTGCGCCGCGTGCTCCGAACCCCTCTGCCGCGACATCCTCAACCCGGTCCTTGTCCGCCGCATCTGCCACGAGTCCGGCAGCCCGATCCCCCGGGCCTCCTCGGCTTTCTCCACCCAGACGACAAGGTGGCGAACTAGCCCCCGCCGCCGGCGCCCTTCACGCTAGTGCACCCGGTGACTCCCGCTGCGGCGTCCTTCTCGAGGAAATACATCGAGGGCCCCTTGTCCCGCAACGTCGGGGTCAACCTCTTGAGCGGGTACATACCCGTGACGTCACGCCGGGGCCTCATCGTGCTGCGACCGCCGACGTGGCAACCACCGCGGGACCACCGACCTGTGCGTGTATGACCCTCCCGTCCCACGCCGACCGCTTCTGCTTCGCCGCCGCGTGCCGCCATTAGCGAGCCGCTGCGACGCGCCTCCCCGTCGAGCCACCGCTACCGTGGATCGCGCTCCCGGACTGCACCTTCCTCAGCTTCTCCAGCCCCAACACGTTCCAATTCCCCAGTAACAAATCAAACGATTCCACAGTAACAAACATATATTTATCGGCCTATATATTAGCGACTTCAGATCTGCAAGTCGTTGGCGCACCCTAGTATTCGTTTGACCTATATATATTGACGCAGATCATTCCTGCGAGCACACTGCGTGGATGCACGGATGTGGTGACGATATGCCGCCACGCAAACGTCTCCGTGCGTTGGCTGAGGCGGCGCAGCCGCAGGCGGCATGCAACACGAGTCTCCCGACTGACCTTGTTCTGGAGATCGTGGCACGGGCGGACGCCGAGACGATCTTCCGCTGCGCCGCGTGCTCCGAACCCCTCCGCCGCGACATCCTCAACCCGGTCTTCGTCCGCCGCATCTGCCACGAGCCCGGCGGCCCTGATCCCCTCGGGCCTCCTCGGCTTTCTCCACCCGTACGACAAGGCGGCGAACTAGCCCCCGCCGCCGGCGCCCTTCACGCTAGTGCACCCGGTGACTCCCGCTGCGGCGTCCTTCTCGAGGAAATACATCGAGGGCCCCTTGTCCCGCAACGTCGGGGTCAACCTCTTGAGCGGGTACATACCCGTGACGTCACGCCGGGGCCTCATCGTGCTGCACCGCCGACGTGGCAACCACCGCGGGACCACCGACCTGTGCGTGTATGATCCTCCCGTCCCACGCCGACCGCTTCTGCTTCGCCGCCGCGTGCCGCCATTAGCGAGCCGCGGCGACGCGCCTCCCCGTCGAGCCACCGCTACCGTGGACCGCGCTCCCGGACTGCACCTTCCTCAGCTTCTCCAGCCCCAACACGTTCCAGTTCCCCAGTAACAAATCGAACGATTCCACAGTAACAAACATATATTTTTCGGCCTATATATTAGCGACTTCCGATCTACAAGTCGTTAGCGCACCCTAGTTTCGTTTGACCTATATATATTGACGCAGCTCATTCCTGTGACACACTGCGTGGACGCACGGATGCGGTGACGATATGCTGCCACGCAAACGTCTCCGTGCGTTGGCTGAGGCGGCGCAGCCGCAGGCGGCATGCAACACGAGTCTCCCGACTGACCTTGTTCCTGGAGATCGTGGCACGGGCGGACGCCGAGACGATCTTCCGCTACGCCGCGTGCTTCGAACCCCTCCGCCGCGACATCCTCAACCCGGTCTTTGTCCGCCGCATCTGCCACGAGCCGGGCGTCCCTATCCTCCCGGGCCTCCTCGGCTTTCTCCACCCGTACGACAAGGCGGCGAACTAGCCCCCGCCGCCCACGCCCTTCACGCTAGTGCACCCGGCGACTCCCGTTGTGGCGTCCTTCTCGAGGAAATACATCGAGGACCCCTTGTCCTGCAGCGCCGGGGCCAACCTCTTGAGCGGGTACATACCCGTGGCGTCAGGCCGGGGCCTCGTCGTGCTGCACCGCCGACGTGGCAACCACCGCGGGACCATCGACCTGTGCGTGTATGACCCTCCCGTCCCACGTCGATCGCTTCTGCTGATGGCCTTGCAGAAGATGATCGTGTTACTGCACATCAAAGTCGCCGCGGCGCTGCTGGGCTGCGACCGGTTCTCGAGGCTCGCGCTGTGCTCACCGGACACGATGGCCTTCACATGGACGGTGAGCGCGCACGACGGGTGCTACAAGTACGAGGACATGGCCGTGTGTGGGCGACGGCTCTACGCGGTCACCAGCACCGAGGACCTCGTCTGCTTCGACACCGTCGTCGTTCCCGGTGAAACCGACGGGTCGAGGATTTCCCGGGTCGAGCTGGCCATCATGGGCGGCTCCGTGGCACGCTACCTCGTCGCGTCCGGTGAGAACGGCAGCCGCCACAACACCATGTTCATGGTGCGGCGGCCAGTGACGGTCAGGGACGACGAGGCGCCGCGGTTCGCGGTGTTCCGGGCGGACCTGGAGGCGAGGCACAGTGGGTGGAGGTGCGCACCCTGGGATGCGACAAAAACGGCCATGGAACGGCGTTGCTCATTGGGCGGCTGTGCTCGCGTGCCGTGCCCGCCCGTGGCCACGGCAGGAACGCGGTGGCGGCAGACCTGGTCTTCTTCTTGCCCGACGACTCTGCGTGCGCGGGGAGCAGCAGCTACTTCTTCCACCGCGTGGCTGTGTACGACATGCGGGACGGGAAGGTATGGGACGTCGACGAGTTGAAGACATGGAGGGAGGATATTTCCATTGGCCGATCCATGATGCTTAACAATGAGAATAATTAGGGCTCTGGAGTTGCACTAGAGAATGATTCGTAGTTTTTGAGGGACATTTATGAGACATTTCCAACAGTCTATCTTCAAGCTGGCCCAGATTATTGTAGTTCAGCTCCTCTTATTCCTAACTTTTTTTATTCTTTTTTGCTATTACACTACTGAAACACTCCACGCACACTCACTAGCCAATAAATTCTCCACGAAATCACCACTCCTACATCGTTGTCAACGGGAACATCACCTAACACTGAAAGCACAATGCCGTCATTAAGTCCTAGAAAAATTTTCTTTCATAGATTATCAAACCCGGGACCTGAGGTGCTACTGAGTTTCTTGTAACCACTAGACATTCTTTTATCTTTAACATAAATGGTTCGTAGATTAACTAGGGCTCTAGAGTTGCACTAGAGGATGGTTCGTTGTTTTCGAGATACATTTCCAACCACTATCTTCTCTTCAAGCTAGCTCGTATCGTAGTTCACTTTTATGTGCATCTAAACTAACTATGGTACAAAATATAGGAGTTCGTCTTATTTGTATCTTCTTTCTTCTGTCTTTAACGTAAATTCAGATATGCTAAGAAGAAATGTGCCCAGTGCATGTACTCGCAGCACAGAGAAAATATAGATAGTCATAGAGAGGGTCTAAATTCGTTACAGCCTCGGTACGGAAAAATCAATCTTTGCCTGGTTTTTTTGCGCATTTTATTTGTCGTGTGTTAATATATAACACATGATAAAGGATTTGCCCTGTGCCCGAAATAAGGCACACGGAAAAGCTAGTGCGTAGCGTCGAGCTTCAAACTCCATATCCTTTCGTAATACGAGAAGACAACTGAAGCAAGGACAAGCAAAACAATCATAATCTCCCAATGCCGAAAATGGCATTCACATTAGTACCGCCTGAACCTCCTGATACGACTGTCTCAGATAGGCTGTTGTTAGCAGTATTCCTGGATGAAAATATTTATTCTTGTGTTAACTCATATCTTTTGGCAAACAATATAATAAATAACATAAGGTAAGGAGAGAGAGAAGGGAGGTTTGCTCGGGGAGGAACGAGCGAACGTTGCTGGCCGCCCTACCTGGCCTAAGACAGAGAGAGAGATAAGAGAGAAGGGAGAGAGAGAAAGGGAGACCCGATGGTGGAGGAATGAACCAATAGGTATTCACGTGATTGAAGAGCTGGATCAATCCATGGCATGTTTGCAAACACTCGACAAAGAGCTTCTTTAATGAGTGTTTTCTTTGAACTCAGCAAAAAAAACAATTCTGCATACTTCAAAAAATTATTGTAATAGTAAATAAATTCTAAAATTAATAAAATTTTGCATGACATAATTTATATGATCTATTACCTATATGATTTGAAGTCAAAATAAAACTTATCCATCAATTTGACTAAATTTTAGGTGACTCAAACTCAACTCTAAGGAGCTTAATTATCAGGAGATTCTCCCTTTTGTAAGCAATGTACGTGTTAACTTTTGCGAAATCTTCTCTACTTTTTATCGTAGTTTCTATGTGTGATACCATGACATCATAACGAATCTCATGACATTCAGGCTTTATTTGATTTTTTAGAATTCAAAAATCATTCGAACACATGTTAGCGGTCATATTTTTTAAATATTATATGTCAAATTTCTTAATATTTCACGGGTAAGGCCTCAAATAGAGCTAAATCACATAAATATATTTTTTATATTCATTGTATTTTATTATTTGAATCACTTGTAGTTAAATTTGACATGATTCCAGAAAAAGCTTGAAATGTAATTAATTAACTAAATATGGCAAACAAATTAAAAATGTACCAAATTTTAACATGGAGTAACACGTGTTGTATATGAAGGGTAAAAAAAGTTTCGAGGGTGAAAAGGAAGAAAAAAATTTCTTCGCTGAGTGCAACAAAAAACACTTGGCGAAATATCAGCTTTGCCGAGTATTTTTTATATGAGACCTGTTGTTTGCTGAGTGACCGACTAAAAACCCTCGGCAAACAACGATTTTTCCTGTAGCGGTGGCACATTTAAAACCAGAAACCATACAAATTACGTAGTGCAGGTTGAAGTTGTAGTTTTACACAAACGTTTCTAAGATACTTGAAACCATAATTTTTTTCAAACTAGCTGGAAATTCAGGAGTACAGAAAACGTATGTAGTGACAGTCCTAATAAATACAAAGAAAAGGCCACTAAAAATCACTAAATCTATAAATACACATAAAACAAATAACAAAAGTAATAGTGATAGTCTGTGTGCCACCAACTACGAATCAACTAAAAAAGTAATAAAAAAAGATCAGTTTAATGGTACCTCCAAATAACTGTTCATCATTCATTTTAGTGGATCGGTTAACTATTACCTCTTCTGAGGCAATAGTTTATAACTATTTTATTTTGTTTTATAGGAAGTGGTAGATTGTCGTTATAGATACATTTTAATGTGTCAGGATCAGATCTTGCATCAAACGTGATTTATTTTCCTTTTTGCGGTGTTGCATGATGAAATCCGATGCTGAGCAATGAGATAGTAGAGACCCCCACTTTGTGATTATTAGAGCGTTCTGCAGCTGACATCTCTTGTAGAGTTGATTGCACTAGAAACTAGAGCGATAACGCAGTTACGGTTTAACTCGTGTTAGGCAGGCATTTAATTATCGCCAAAATATTAGCTTTGCCGAGTATTTTTCATATGAGATCCGTTATTTGCCGAGTGCCCAACTAATAACACTCCCGTACTGGCGGCACAAATAACATAGTTCAGCTTGAAGTTGTAGTTTTACAGAAACGTTTATGCGATACTTGATACCATTTATTTATTTTTTTCTTAAACTAGCTGGAAATTGAGGAGTACAGAAAACTTACTTAGTGACAGTCCTGAAGACAAAGAAAAGGCCACTAAAAATCCCTAAATCTATAAATACACGTAAAACAAATAACAAAAGGAATAGTGATAGTCTGTGAGGCCACCAACTACGAATCAACTAAGAAAGTAATAAAAAAAGATCAGTTTAATGGTACCTCCAAATAACTGTTCATCATTCATTTTAGTGGATCGGTTAACTATTACCTCTTCTGAGGAAATAGTTTATAACTATTTTATTTTATTTTATAGGAAGTGGTAGATCGTCGTTATAATAGATGGATTTTCTCTAATGTGTCAGGATCAGATCTTGCATCAAACGTGATTTGTTTTCCTTTTCGTGGGGTAGCATGATGAAATCCGATGCTGAGCGCTACGTTCTGCAGTTGACATCTCTTGTGGAGTTGATTGCACTAGAAACTTGAGCGATAAGATCCTCCACAGTCCACAGTGGTGGGCTTTAGGGGTAGATGTAAGGTGCCACGTGCTCCTGCACGTTCTGCATAACTGGAGCAGGCCCGCAGTATAGCTGTGACAGTAGAGATTGGCAATAACCAACAGTTGTCAGGTCCGCCTGTCCTTTGCTTGGTTGTTCTCTCTCACAGCTCTGCTGTTGTGACACTACTTTGGACAGTGTACAAGCGCTACGTTAGTTTTTAGGAGGGCGTTTCGTCCTAACACCAGCAGCTGCAGCCCACAACCGATGGAGATGCCCTGGTAGTTAACTCGTTTTAGGCAGGCATTTAATTATTTGAACCCTTAATAATTTTCAAAAAACAGTACCTCACAATGCACTAGTATAAAAGAATTTGTAGCGAATGGTCTAAAGATAAAGTATAAGTTCTTCTCAACCATTTCGAACTGCGGCTTGAAAACTATGCTACCCACCAAACAAATCAGGAAATACGAATTTGTCCGCACTACACTTATTTCGTTAATCTCAAAATCAAGCCAGATCAGTGTTTCGAAGGTCCTCATTAGGGTCGGGTATATATGTGTGTTCATAGATATGATTACTTGTTTGTTATGTAAGATTGTGTCTGTACTCTGTTCTGTTTGGAAAAAAACGGCAGTCGATTACGGGTTTTTTTTTACCTCCAATTAAAAATGGTATGTTCAGAACCTCCACACGCAGGGATGTGACACGTTTCAGAAACTGAAAATACTATGTTTTAGAGGTTTATCATTAGTATAAAAAAGTGATCTCGACAAAGGTCAACAGTTGTGACAAATACAAACAAACATAGACCACGCGCACTTTGCACACAGGTCACTGGTCACCACTCGCCCTCATCGCTACGGGCAGCTTGCAGGTGGCGCTGACGACGTCCATGGTGTAGCGGGTGTAGCCGGTGTAGGCGAAGGAGACCTTGCCACCGGGCGCGATGGAGCCGCCGTTGAGGAGCAGGCAGTTGTCGCCGGGCTTGACCTGGACGAGCACGTTCTGGTCCACGCCGCGCACGGGCCGGAACCGGAAGCCACAGAAGAGGCGCACGTCACGCACGGGAGCGCTGCCCTCGTTGGTCACCGTGACGTCGTACAGCTTCGTGCCGTCCGACTGCTCCTGGCCCGCCGTCTCGTCCACCCGGATGCCGCATACCGGCGATGCGGCGGCCGGTGGCATCAGGAGCAGGAGCGTCGAGGTGAGCAGCGACAGAAACGTGGCGGCGGCCGTTGCCGTCGAGCGAGGCGTCGGCTTGGCCATATCGAGCTGCTTCTCGGTCTGTGTCTCGTCGAGCTGCTTCTCAGGTGGACCAAAAGCCATGAGATGTGCGTATATTTATTTGTAGAGATTTGTTACAGTGCTTAGAATTAATATTAGCCGTCCATTATGAGTCGGAGGTACTTATTAAAAAGTACTTTAAGTTGTGAATTAGTACTAATAATGATGGGACCGGTATCAAGTATTTTTTATTTCTTTTAATTACATAAGGCGTAATTTTGTAACTTCACGTTATTGTCGTCGTACAATTGCGACTCTTACTCTCCATGGCCCGGCAAGGACCTCCCAATTACCCCCGCCGACGAGCCCTCCAACTTCACCGCGTCCCATTCGTCTCGCGTCTGTTATCGCTCTTCCCTTGCCTATTCTCCACCATCCGGACGGGACTGACGACAGGATGAAGAACAAATATTTAGCGAGCTTTTTTCTCGCCCGTGTTCTCGTCAAGCTGTTGTATGTATTTTGCTTTGGCAAACATTGATCCGTCAATTATAGATGCTAAATCAAACTCATGCCAATTCGCAAGGGCGTGCCAGTATTTTGGTTTGGCTAGCATCGGTAGTAAACCAAACGTGTCTGAAACCTTCGTCCTCGGTGGCGTTCTTTTGCTCTATTTGGACTTTCAACAACAACACCGGTAACCGCAATAGAGTGAGCAGGGCGGCAATGCGAACCCCAAACATCATCCAGCGCGTGCGCGGTTGGGCCTATGTTTCTTTCAATTTTTCACCCATTCATACTTATTCGATTAACTTCGGCCCATGAACGAAATCCATTTCTTCTTCCTTCCTGCTTCGTCTGTTCTCGCCTCTAAGACGAACCGAATCCCTGTCTGTCACGGACGCCGGGGTGGCGAACCGGACGGGATAGCTTGCCGGAGATTACGCTGGACTTGGAGGAGAAGTAGATGGGGATTTAGGAAGAATAGAGGAGGAAGGAGAGAAAGACTTGGGAAGGAGGCAAGGCTGATTCATTGTTTTTTGACTTGGTCTTTCCATTACACACCCGGGCATACATATAGGCCTTCTAGTCACCACGCGTCTCAGCCCGAACACAATGAACATTACAAGACTTTCTGGCCCATGGCCCATGTAACGATTACTCAATCACCGTCTTCGTCTTTCTCTGGTTACCTTTCCTCTTGTCCGTAGGTGCAATGCTCATGTCCGCCATCGGGCCACAATTGACGAGATGATGAAGAACAAATATTTGGCGAGGATTTTGTTCGCCCGTTTTCTCACCAAGCTGTTGTGTGTATTTTGCTTTGGCAAGCATTGATCCGTCAATTATGGGTGCTAAACCAAACTCATGCCAATTCGCTAGGGTGTGCCTGTATTTTGATTTGACTCGCATTGGTAGTAAACCAAGCGTGTCCGAAACATTCGTCCTTGGCGGCCTTCTTTTGCTCTATTTGAACTTTCAATAGGAAACAGGAAACAGAGCACTGTAACCGCAATAGAGTGAGCAGGGCGGACCCCAAACCTTATCCACCGTGTGCGCGGTTTGGACCTATGTTTCTTTCAATTTTTCAGCCCATTGATACTTATTCGTAGAGCTGGCCAAATGGGCCGTGCTTCGTGGGCCGCCCAAAAGCCCACAAAAAGCCCAGCACGGTCTGAAATAATTTCATGTCGGGTCACGCTACGGGTCATGCTTGGGCCGAGGCCTAGGCCCGGTGGGCGGCACGACACGGTCCGAAATGTAGTTATTAAATATAATACATATCTGCCTCTAATTAAATGTGAACTTAGTCAAGTGGGAAGGCGTTTTCCTCACAACCGAGAGGTTGCAGTTTCGATTCGCCGTCTCCTCTCAATTTTTACTCCTTTATTCTCACTAATGGGCTGCATATTAAATTTAAGGATGTTATTGTAGTGGGCCTAACGGACCGACCTGACACATTTAACATATTTCGTGCCATAGGCCGTTATCTCCGCCCGTTAGCTGGCACGGCACGACCCGATAGTAAATTTGTGCCGTATCGACCCGATATTAAACGAGCCATGTTTTCACGGGCCTGGGCCATTCCTTGTCAGACGGCCCGTTTGGCCACCTATACTTATTGGCTTAACTTGGGCCCAGGAACGAAATCCGTTTCTTCTTCCTTCTTGCGTCGCCTGTTCTCGCCTCTGAGACGAACCGAATCCCAGTCTAGAACAAATCATGCCCTTATCTGGAACAAATCAACCCCATGACCAGAACAGTCGAGCTCTAGGCCTAGAACAATCGATTTCCATGCGTGGAACATTCGATCCCCATGGCTGCAACAACTGATTCGCCGGAGAAGGGGTTGGTACTCTCGGGTGGCGGATAGGTTAGACGGGCGGGGGCATCAGCTTCTCCATGGCTGCAACAAGGACGGAGGCGGAGGCGCTGTGATCTGTGGGCACCGGGGAAGATGTGAAGTGGCGGTAGATACTGCCCACCGGTCGCGCGGTGTCGAACACAATGGCAAGTCACAAATCCGAATTTAAACTTGGCCAACCGTCCCGATGCAGCGAACGGCGGCATCGAAATGATGGTCGAGAAGGGCACCACCAGGACCACCAAGGAAACGACGGCTTCTTCGATCAGCCAAGGCGTCCAGCACTCCATGTCTGCCTGTGCTTTTATGAATATTGGTTAATGGGAAAAATTAACGCCCGTCTTACCTAATACTTTATGTATAGTGATCAGCGTCGCGTGTGCAGGCAAGGCACCTGACTAGCTGCAGAGCACGGCGATGGACCTCTCCCAAAACACGACGGGAGCCTTCCCGGAGCTCACCTGCCGCCTTGATGCGTCGGCGGTTCTGATACGCTAGCGCACGCCATGTGTTTGCTTCTATGCCTCGCCCGTGGTCAGGTTTGTTGTCCTCTTTTTTCTTTGTGCTGGTTGACTCGTTGTCATGTTCAAGTGCTTTACACTCCTTTCAGTGATGCGATGAAGTGAGATTTAGTTGATAATATGAATCAAAATATTGAGATCGACTATGATTTAAAATGACACTTAGCTCGTGGTGGATGCATTAGCACCACAGGTTGACGGGCTAGGAGCACTGGTGTGCCCCAGCCTTATACTCTGTTATAAGTTTATAGCCAAACGCATCTTGTATCCTTCAAAAAAGTGAATAGGAAGAACTGATGCGTTCGATGCATCATACCTCTACGTATCTCGCAAACACCTGGAAACTTCTCTTCCAATTATCTATCTACAGTAATGGATCATCTACTAGCATGTTGCCCAATTTCAGCTCTACGCGTGGGCGAGTGGGTGCCGTGGCTGCTGGCTCGACATGTAGGGCTGTGTACGGAAAAAGAAGCGGGTGCACGCGGTTTACGACCGCTTCAACGAACAGATCCTCGCCGAGCACCAGAAGCGCCGTGACGCAGCGGGATGGAGGACAACATGGACTTTATGGACAGGCTGCTGCCTGCTGCAGCTAGCTAATGACGAGGCAGCAAGGGATGAGACGGCAAGGCTCACACGTGACGGCGTCAAGGCGTTGCTCTTGGACATCATCGGCGGTCGCACGGAGACCGTCACCAGCGCCATGGAGTGGACCCTTTCCCAACTCCTACGCGACCCCACCGCAGCTCAGGCCGCCACCGTGGAGAACGACGTCAGGGCATTTCTTATAGACATCACACTATAACAATATCCTGCTATAGCCACGGTTGGAGGTTCTACAGATCGAGGTTAGCCTCAATCGTGACTATTGTTTCGGAGACTACGAGATAATTATCTGTAGCTTCGAAAAACAGGTCAACAGTGGCTATCGTATCCAACTATAGCCACGGTTGACATAGAGAATTGTGGCTGTCAACCGTGGTTATTTTTTAATAATAATAATAATAATAATAATAATAATAATAATACGTATTACAATAGCCGCTGTTCATAAAGCCAACTGTCGCTATAGTTGCTGAATATTTTTTGACACTCGGTAAGATCTTTCTTTATTTATTTTACCTTTTCACTCTAAAACATTTTTCTACCCTCCACATACTACATGTGTCACTCCTTCTGAAAATATGTTATATTTTTTATTTTGTTTGCTATATTCAGTTAATGAATTGCTTTTCCGACAATTTTTTGAATAAAGTCAAATTTAAACTACAAGTGATTTAAATAATAAAACATATAATGAATAAAAAATTATATTTATTATGATAGCTTAGCGCATAATGAAAAAGACAAGAGATAGTCTAAGGGTGTTCCGAAGAGGGTACTATATGGGCTTCAGATCTAGATGTGCCTTAGACTAGGCCTCGTAATTGAAGGAACAAGTATAGACTCACAAGGAGCCCTCCGAAAGAGTCCCCACAAAGGGTGACCATATATTGTACTACAGTAGTGCTACAGGAGGATTGCAAATGACTGATATGATGGGTTGAGAGAGTATTTATAGACACATACTCTCTCATCCCTATCAGCTCAATTTACATTATTGCTCATAGGCTCACTAGGCTTCCTTAAGGGTATTCTAGTAATATTTACAAATAGCATATTCATCCAAGATAGGTTATAGACTTCCTCCTTCATGGCCTTGACCTTTTTTAAAAAAAATCACCTTTTATCTAAAATTTAAAAAGATACCACGACAAACTAAATTTTAAGATCTAGACGTTTTTGTCACGCCATTCAACATGGCGTGATTATTGAATGAATTACGCCATATAGAATGGCGTGATTGTGTCCACGTCGGCGTCGACCGCCACGTCAAAATCGGAAGTAGACCGAGGTTGACTTTAATCACGTCAATCCGTATGACGTGATTGATAGGTCAATCAAGCCAAATGAGCTGGCGTGATAGGGACTTATTGATTTTCAACCGACACTAATGCAAACGAAGGGCAATTGAATCACGCCAAATGAGATGGCGTGATTAGTAGAGGTATCGAGCCATGTGAGATGACGTGATTTATTTCTCTCTAGTAAATGTCCCTTTCAGCTGATGTCATCCGACATCATCAAGTTAAAACTATCAAGAAACTCTATGAACTCTACATACAATGTCGGATTTGAATTATTTTTTGACCTTTGTGTTCTATACGACGAAACAAACAAAACTAGATCCCACTTACATATGTTTTGAAGATTTTTTTCATAATGTAGATTACTACTCCCTCCATTCTCCAAATTTGCTCTAACTTTGCTGTCCTAACGACATCACTTGGAGAACAGAGGAGTACTTTATATCTGGTTGAAATTTAGATGATTAAAAAAATCTTCAAAACATATGTTAGTGAGATCTAGTTTTGTTCATTTCGTCATGTAGAATAGAGTGGTGAAAACGGAATTTAAATCGGACACTCGTATGTAGAGTTTATAGAGTTTTTTTTAAAAAATTACCTTGATGATGTTAGATGACATGAGCTAAAAGTGACATTTGGTGAGAGAGAGAGAATCACGCCAACTCATATGGCGTGATTCCTTTGTCGATCACGCCAAATGAGCTGGCGTGATAGGGACTTAGTGATATTCAACCAATGCTAATGTAGACGTAGGGCAATTGAATCACGCCAAATGAGATGGCGTGATTAGTAGAGGTATCGAGCCATGTGAGATGGCGTGATTTCCTTCTCTCTACTAAATGCCCCTTTCAGCTGATGTCATCCGACATCATCAAGTTAAAACTTTCAAAAAACTCTATGAACTCACATACAATGTCGGATTTGAATTCTATTTTCACCATTGTGTTTTACACGACGAAACAAAAAAAAACTAGATCCCACTTGCATATGTTTCGAAGATTTTTTTTCATAATGTAGATTACTACTTCATATATGGTGAAATTTAGGTTATTAAAAAAATCTTCAAAACATATGTTAGTGAGATCTAGTTTTGTTCATTTCGTCGTGTAGAACACAATGGTGAAAACGGAATTTAAATCGGACACTATATGTAGTGTTTTTTTAAAAAAATTACCTTGATAATATTAGATGACATCAGCTGAAAGTGATATTTGGTGAGAGAGAGATGGCGTGATTCCTTTCTTAATCACGCCAAATTATTTGGCGTGATTCAGTTATTCTTTATTCCAATCCGCGACGTCTGAAAATTACTAAGTTCCCGTTATACCAGATTGTCCGGCGTGATTGGACTTCAATCACGCTAATCGAGTATGGCATGATTGGGGTCAACCTCAGTCTACCCAAAAATCTGGCGTGGCTATCGACGCCGACGTGAAAACAATCACGCAGGAATCACCCCGGATGACATGTCGTGACAAAAACGTCTAGATCCTGAAAATTTAGTTTTGGATAGTTTTTTTAGAATTTTAGATTAAAAACTATTATTGTAAAATAAAAATTCCATATCCTTCTTGGTCCACTAGAATAAGGGTGGTGATCTCCTCCCCAACAATATTCATGTTATTTATCACAATTAAAGACCTTACCCACATAAAAAGAAATTTGGTGTATCTTGTTTAAGAAATATGACCAGTAGCATGTATCCGAATGATTTTTAAATTCCCAAAAAGGCAAATAAAGTAAAAAAAGTAGAGAAAATTCGCACAAGTTGTCACTTACGTTGCTTACAAAACATTGAATCTCTAAAGAAAAAACTTAAGAGTTGAGTATGAATAGTTAAGATTTGGAGTCAAATTGTTTGTTGAATTTGATTTTCATTTCAAGCCATGTTGTATAGGTTATATGTCATATAAATTATCTCATGCCAAAATTTTATTATTTTTAGAATTTATTTAGTAAGTTCAATTTTTTTATAGTTTGTAAGGAATTTCTTTGCCAACTACATTTTATTGACACTCGACATAGAATGATTTGCCGAGTCTTATTATTACCGCACTCGACAAAGCTGCCATGTCATCAATCCATCCACCCAGAATTGAGGCCAACCATTGGTCCAAAAAGTTAAGTGTGGAATCTCTCTCTCTCTCTCTTCATCTCTCCCTCGTCTTCTCTTCCTCACATCTCTCTCTCTATCATCATCTCTCCCTCCTGGTCGTGGCAGGTAGGGCGCCGGCGGGAGGATGCAGGGCGACGTGTCGGCGGCAGGCAATGGTAGGGAGGGCACGGCGTGGCATGATCGGGTCAGTGCAGCACAAGTGGCGGTAGGGCTCAGCGCAGGCCAGAGCGCAGGCTGGCAGCAGGACGAAGGGCGTGGCCTCGACCTATGAGGTAGGCGGGCAAAGTGATGATAGGCGCAACCTACTGCATGGCTCATCCCTGGGCGGCCAGCGAGCTAGGTAGTAGTGGGCACAACCTCCAACATGGCGTAGCCTCGCGTGGGGGTAGTGGGACCAAGGAAAAAAATTCGGTATGAAAAAATATCGGGGTCACCGATAAACATGATACTTCGAAAATATCAGTAATTTCGGTGATTAAAATTAATTGCATTTTGAAATTAGTTGCATGATTTGACTAGAAATGATCTTTAATCTCTAAATTAACATAGTTGTATGCATAATAAAAACAATTTTCAATAAATAAGCTTAGTCAATGATGAAATTTTGGTATAAAAATTATATCGGACCTTACCGACAAATATGATATTTCGGATATTTCGGTGAAATTTCACCGAAATAGTTTTCCTAGAGTGGGACCGACAACAGACGATGCGCAGGCGGCGGCGGGCGCAGCCTCCAGCGAGGCCTGATTTCGTTCTCTTGCGAAAATCACGAGTTGTAGAGATGAGAACCATGAAAAGGAAGATCTCGAATAAGAAAACAGAAACCGAGGAAACCACAAGAGTACAGCCAAGTAGAGTCTCCTAGTTTGTCATTCTTTGCTCCTTTTTCACTCAATGATTCATTTGAATTTCCCAACCGAAAATTCTATATATCTATTCTACAATATTTCTATATATAGAATATGATCCTATTGATTTGGCTGGTGGCCTAGACATTTACTATTTCTTTCCTTTTCAAGAGCCTAAAACCTCTTAAATTAGCTCTTTCTCGATTCTCTTGAATTGTCAAATCTCTGGTTGAAATGGTAAACCACAGATATCAATCTCTGCCTAATTGTATACCAGGATATCGCCAAAGAACACGAGTACAAACCTTCTCAATGTTCGTTGTACTAGCGCCTTATCTTTTGAAGCTAAACTGAGGCTTGAAAGACGGAGTACGTCTGAAGTCGTTGGCTGCTTTTGTGTAGTGCGCAAGTCAGAGTGAACTTCTTCTTCTTCTGTTTTGCGAATCTGGGACGGGAGAGGCTTTAGCAACCAATCTTTCAGCTTCATATGCCACCGATCCTTGTCAGGCAAAAGAAAACTTGTATTCCGAGGCTAGCTTTCTTCCTTGTTTGGCGGCATTTAGTAGCACCCTGGGATGGCATAGCCTTAACGTTAATGGAGAGGTTCAAAAGAGGAAAGGCTTGCGATGGATACCTAGGCACCCGAGAGACGAGGAAGCCTGTAGCAAGTGATGAAATGCTTCGAGGAGTTGAAAATAAGCATAGATCGGGAGATTTCCAAATAGGTCAACCTTTTGAACTGCTCAAGAAGAAATTGCATCAATTTTTGAGAAATCGAATTTAGTTAAGATAGGGAAAATAGCCTTAACGTTAATGGAGAGCTTCAAAAGAGGAAAGGCTTGTGGTGGATACCTAGGCATCCAGAGAGAGGAACGGTGTAGCAAGTGATGAAATGCTTCAGGGAGTTGAAAATAAGCATAGATCCGGAGATTCTCAAATAGGTCAACCTTTTGAACTGCTCAAGAAGAATTGGATCGATTTTTGAGAAATCGAATTCAGTTAAGATAGGGAAAATTAAGATAGCAATTTCTGAGTCGTATGAGGTAGGAAACTCTCAAGTACAGTTCTAGGGAAAGGAACTGCCTATTCTGACCTAGGAGACATTCTTTTTTTCTAGAAAGTTTTTGTTTTTGCCGAGTTTTATACTCATAAAAGATTTTATTGAGTGTTGGGAGGAGATCATCACCTTACCCTAATGGGTCAATCTTGAGGAAAGAAGCCCATGAAGGAGGCGCCTAACCCACCTAGGGGTCCAAGAAGGCCACTTGAAGGGAGGCGCCTGGCCCAACCAGGACTCAATAAGGTCATCAAGTGGAAATTCAGCCCACTTAGTAGCCATGTGACATGTGTGTAAATGACTAGAGTGCTCTGGGATATGGGATATGTTATAGACCGTAGGTGGTGACAAGCTCATTCGTCATGTATGAACAAAGGCAGAGCATTGGGTACTGGCCTCTTCTATGAGCATCAGGGCTGATGAGCTTAGTGAAGGACTTAGTCATGGTACTGACCTCTTCCATGAGCATCGTCAGGATAACAAGAACAAAATCAAGCTTACTGAACAAAGGTAGCGTCCATAAGTACACTTTTGTTGCCAGGAAATAACTAATAACCTGACTAATACCAGTATATAGTAAAATGGTGCATTACTTTATTTTTTCATAAGTTTGTTGACTTATTTTCCAACAAGAATTTCATTTAGTGTCTAGATTTTTATTCTTGGAAAATATGTTAGCGGTGCTAGGGTGGAAGAAACAATCTTACATTAATTGTTATACTGTCTAATTAAGGATGATATAATAAAATAATTGTATTTAGTTCTCTGGCTTATTTGAAAACAAAGGGTATTCTTAACAACAATACCTTCAACTCTTCCCAATAATTCACTATTATATATAGTTGAAATTACTCCACTGCTATGAAATTAGTAGCCTAAAATACACAAAAATATGTTATTTAAATCATCCAGCATTTCAAAAACAATCAAATAGACTAAATATCCATATATAAGTTATAAATTGTGCATAAGTATTTTCATGTATATACTCATCTAAATATTAGTAAAGAACATATTAATCTGTATATTATATTGAAACAAAACTTTACAATAATATAGCACTAATAAATGAATATTGGATTGTAAATAATAAATATTTAGTTTAATTAAATTATTGATACTAGCGGCGCAAATGCGCGGGCTGACCTACTACTCAAAAAACAAAACAACATCCTGAACACCGCTCCAAAATCGCCTGCTCTAATGAGTAGCAGCATTCTTTCAATAGGAACCAAATGCGACACTAGGAGGTCAGCTTTGCAGACCGTTTTCAGGTTCAAGTCTTGATTTCTCTCTCTTCTAAATGTGATGGCGTAGGACGTTAATGGGTGGCTTGATTGCTGCCGAAGCTGGTGCAGTACTGGGCCCTAACATCGCTTCTGCTGCTTCCAAGAGACAGCCTCCGCTACCGAAGTCGACTGAGGAGAAGAAAGAATGAGGGAAGTTGTGTCCATAAAGGAAATTGGTGCCAGTAGGAAAGAGGCCACGAAGGAAGCTGTGGCTAAGTTGAGGGAGAAAGGTAAGACCGTTGACAAGTGAAGATTAGTATGGATATCATCGTTTGATAGAGTTTTCACATGTGAGTACAATTGACAATGAAAAGGTGCTGATGCATTATTGTAAGCATCAGCTTCCTTGTTGTTGATCATGCTTTTTTTATGTTAACTCAACTGTATGAATCCAATTGTGATAAAAAAACCTGTATGAATACAATTAGAAATTTTAACTAATGTCGTCTCAGTTACAAGTCAAGATGGAAATGCAGATGATGTTAGCCTATAATTAGTATTGTCTCTCCTTAACGAGGGAAGAAGACACTGTCGTCTGCTTTCATATTCACTGCTCAACTGCGGTGCTTGGAGATAGCTCCGGATTAGTTGGTGGATGGACTTGCCCAATAAGGAACTTTGGGCGTCTAACATGAATATTGACTTGCCCTTGCAATATCTCTATTAGCGTTTTTTCTCACCACATTTCTTCAGAATCAGCTCATTCAGGTTTGGCAGGTTTTGCACCCCAGACAATCCATTACTGTTGTCGTGTAGAGATTCACACCTGTTAACCCAGAGTTGTTCAAGTTCAGGCATAGCATCTTCCTCAATTTTAACATTTTCAATCCTGTCTAGTCCATCGATGTCAAGGAACTTCAGCTTTGGGAATGTACCAGTTCTAAAACAAAGTGACTTCTCGGTGTATGAATTCTCCCACAGGCCTAGCAAAACTAGGTTACGCAACTTTTCAAGGTGCTCAATGTCTTCCTGCCTTAGTTGTGTACCCATCAGCTTCAACTTAGCGAGATCGTTAAGTGAACTGATCCAATTAGGCAAACTACCAAGTTTACCACAAAGCCTCAGTGAAACAAGATGCCTGGGTACTGTTGATTCATCCATTTTGGCAAGAAACTCAACTGTATCCGAGCGCATTTCAAGCCGTTGCAAACGATTGAGCTTGCCTATTGACATCCAGAGCTCTTGCCCTTCTTCTTCATTAAACCCGGTGACCCCTAATCTTTGTAAATTAGTCAGCTCCCTGAGTTTCCCTGCCACACCATTGCCTTGGCCAACATTGACCATCCCCAGCATGTGCAAGTTTCTTAACTTCTCCATTCCTTCGGGTGCCCTTACACTAAGCTGGTCAAACCCTGAAACCTTGCAGTACTCGCTGCACTTGCAACATAGACTCGAAGCAATGTTTACAAAAATGTTGGAATTTCGAGTGTCCATGTCTGAATCCTTCAATCTTTGCACTAAATCCCTCGCCAAGTTGACACCGGCAAGAAGATAACGTAGCTTCTCAAGTTTGGCGATGCCATCAGGAGTCGTGTCACTTTAGTGCCCTGGATGTCCAATGTCTCCAGGTATCGAAGTTTCTGCAAAGAAGGTGGAAGTACTGAAATCTTTGTCCCTCTTAGGCTCAGATATCTTAGGTGGCATAGCTCCCCGATGTGCTTGAGGTCATCATTGTTTAGATTTTCTGTATCCTCCAGGTCCAGCACTCTCAACAGTCTCATTTTTGGAGAGATGATAGATATGGGACACTCCCCAATTATGGTCAACGATCTGACATATTTTAGATTCATGTTTAACAGCTTCTCGCCCCTCCTCTTCCATCCGGACACTACGAGGTGTCGTATCTTGCTTTGTGGAACCTCACTGGAGTGCTTATCGATGAGGAATAATTGGTTCTCCTCAGTGAACTTGAAAAGGATGATCTGCAACACCATGCCGTGAACCCGACAACGATCAGATTTTACTCCAGGGCTGGCCTTGGAAGGTTGAATCATGCTTCTGTTTATCAGCTCACTGTAGAAGCGCTCTGCTACAACCTCCACAGGCATGTCACGATTCTTTGCTATGTAGCCTTCGGCCATCCACCTCCTCAACAAGCGGGTACGTCTTATCTCATGGTTCTCAGGGAAAATACTGAGATACAAGAAAATCGATTTCAGGTGGTATGGCAACCCATCATAACTCGAGACAATCACCTTGGTGATGTTGCGGAGGTCAGACTCGAGCTCTGCTCCAAGGTGTTCATGCAGATTCCTCCATTCAATGCTTGTTTTAGGCCTGTTGGCGAGAAGACCTCCAATTGTAGATATGGCAAGTGGAAGACCCCTACATCTCTTCAAGATATGGCTAGCTTGCTCTGCCATGTCTTCTGGCAAAGTGTAATCAGTTTTTTTGTATACCTATAGAAGATGGAAAATGAAATAAATAAATCTGATTCTTGAAAAGCCCAATTCATTAGTGACAAACAAAACATTTGGTGTTAAGATGATTTGAGAAAATCTTTATAAACACACTTCGCACTAGCCCTTGTTTTCACAAATATATGCACTTTGACATCTGACAAAAAAAAGCCATCACGTCCAATTTCAATGGCTAACAGTTACCGCAACTATCCAACAAAAATGAAGAACAAATGTACCTATCACCCTCAGTGCGAGAAATGCCTCTGCTCCTATACGTGTTTATAAATCACCCAATAACTGCCAACTGAGAAGCACACAATATCTCTATACATTTAATAAATGCCTACCACTACTATAAGCTAACTATCTCAAGGATATGTTCATAATCACCCATCATTGTATAGCTGAATCTATATACTAGTCTCTTACTAAATTGTTGTCAGTCGTTGACTTTTTTGTTATGTTTGACCATTTGTCCTATTCAAAAAAAGTTTAAAAAATATCATATATTTTGTTGGAATATGTTTTATCACTAAAGAAACTTAAAATATAGCATATAACTTTTTGTATTTGAAGAAATTTTTTGAATAAGACAAATGATCAAACGTTACGAAAAAGTCAATGACGACAACAATTTAATAAAGGAGAGAGTACACATGATGATAGTGCCCACACAAAAAAATGTCGAGTACACGGTGTAATCTTCTTTGCCACTGAAGCATGGAAATCCCAGAAGGTATGAATGGTTTTGGTGATTGGATAAGCACGTTATTTGGCTAACTCCTTGAATGTAGGTAAATGACAAGGGCACATCTTTAAGTGAATTACCCAATACTTCAATGAAAATTTCAATGATGAATGGCTCACAGGTTGACTCAAGGATATGGACTATCTCTTGATGGAGCCATGAAGGATTGATGAAGATGGATCAAGGCTAAGGACATACTAGAATCAAGCAAGTGATAGCTTGATGCAATTGTAAGCTTGAGGCCATAGGAAAATCCAAACTATCAAGAGGGATCAAGATCATCTTCTGAAGAAGTCATCGTATGGTACAGTGGGGTCACTGTATGGTACGGTGAGTGCAGGGAGTAGCAAATAGAGAAGAAGCAAGTCTTTGGACAGGAAAGTTGGAGTCACGTTATGGTATGGTGGGGTCACCATAAGGTACGATGAGTGCATGGAGTTTTAGACAGAGAAGATGCAAGTCTCCGATCAGAAGAATTCGGAGTCATCGTATGATATGGTGGGTGTCACCGTATGGTACTGTGAGCACATGAAGTTTCCTCCAGAGAAGGTTGAAGTCCCTAGACGGATGTGAAGGAGTTACCATATGGTAGGTGATTGTTGGAAACTTGATTCAGAGAAGATGCAAGTTTCCGGACAGAAATGAGAATGAGTCATCATACGGTATGGTCGATTCACCGTATGGTACAATGAGTATGTGGATATGAAGATCCATAGAAGTGAAGCTTTTGTTGAGATGAGATTGAGTCACCATACTGTACGACGGAAGAGTCACCGTATTGTACGGTGAATGCTACGCAGACTAGGCATGTGCAATAGATAGTTCAAAGTTTGGATGAAAGGAGACTGGTTTTGCAGACTATTTTTTAGCAACTTCTAGTTTGAAGGCTTCCGGTTATAAATAGTTGGTCCCTGCTCCTTGGAGGGTCTCTTGGCCATTGTGACAGTTGAGGGAACACTGTGAGAGCCAAGGGCAATAAGAGCATGCCCTCGTGTGGCATTTGGAGTGATGCTTGGGAGAGTAACAAGTGTGCATCCGTTGATCTCTAGGCTAGATTGAGGTAGCGAGTGTGGTCTTGGTTTGTTAGTCTTCGACTATGGTGAGACCCAGACCGGATAGGTGTTGCCGTGTTGGTATTGAGCTATTCCTATTGGTTGCAGAAGCCAATACAAGTTTGTACGCGGCTTGGAGCATCCCCGCGAGAAGAAGCGTCACTAGTGGAGCTTCTTCTTGTAGTAGCGATGCTTCACTCTAGTGGACCTCGAGAAGAAGGGTCACTAGTGGAGATTCTTCTCGCCTTGACCTCACTATCCAAGGACGCAGATGAACTGTACCCAACAGAGAATTCCTCATACCTAAAAGAAGCGTTGAATATCTTGGAGTGGACAAAATTCTGGTTCAGTTGATCGAGCTAGAGTACGTAACATCAAAATGTAAATTAAATCATAATGTCCCAAGAGAAATCATTGTTTTTCAAACAAGTAGTCCACTTAATTCTTTTGTCCCTTTAGTCGACTATTTTTCCAAATTGAGATTATCAAAGTTGGTTAGAAACATTGGAATTAAGAGGAAACTACTGCCAGCCATATGTTGTATTGGCAAATAACTATATTCATTATCAAGCTGCTTACCCACGTCTCTTTGAAACCTGGTAGCATCAAAGGTGTGAATTGTTGAAATACATGAAAAAATAGGGCTCTTGATCATTCCAAACCACGTAACTCAATTTTTGAATTGCGAGTTGCTGTATGATGAATCCCAAATTATATTGCTTTGCTCACGGCTGGCTTTTGTTGAGTAGCATTTCTTTAATCAGATGACATGTCAGCAGTGATTGCTGAAGTTCATCTTCCCTTTCACGTTACTATGGTTCTATTAGAAGAAAGTTTTAATTAATTACTTCCATTAATTAAACAACTTTATGTGTATGGTACTTCCCTTCGTTTTTAAATATATATGACACTGTTGAACTTTGACCAACAAAATATAGCTAAGTAATTAATTAGTTTATTAGTGTAAAATGCATATCATTAGATCTAACATCAAAAGCGCACTATATGATTAGCTCATACATTCATATTTTTTTGCATAAATATCTACTATATATGAGACGAATGGTCAAAGTAACAAAAAGAAAGTTAAGCGTTGCTGTTAAGAATAATACGCACCTTTCGACAGAAGAGGTTCATGGACTCCTCGCCCAGCAGCGGCTTGAGCTGGTGGACATGGCCGTGACCCTCCGCCGCATGCCCGGCGCAGTGCCGGGCGACGTCCTCGCGGCGCGTGGTGACGATGATCCAGCTGCCCTCGGTGTTGTCGCGTGGGAAGACCTGCCGTATGTTGTCCCACTCGTCCGTGTCGAGCAGGTCGTCCACGATCACCAGGTACCGCTTGTCCCGCAGGTAATCGTGGACGTCCTCGTCGTCGGCGGCCGGTGCGAGCTCCCTCTTGAGCCGCCGCCGGAACCACCCGTCGGCGCCGTCGAGCGGGTGGCGCACGGTGACCCAGGCGTCGCAGTAGAACTCGTCGAGGAGCACGGGGTCGTTGTGCACCACGCACACCAGCGACGACTTGCCCATGCCGCCCATCCCCCACACCGCCAGCACGCGCAGCGCGCCGGCGCTGCCGCCGGAGACGAGCCGGGTGATCGCCTCCTTCTCGGCGCCCCGGCCGATGATGTTCGACGCCTCCTCGGCCGCCCAGTGCGCGCCGTCGTCGCCGTGCCGGTCCGGGACGACGACCATGCCCGCCTCCTCCGCGGCCGCGGGGCTGGTGGGCTGCCCACCACGATGTGGTACCGCTGGTTGCGCTGGTTCAGCGCCTCCACGCTGACCTTGATGTCCCGGATGCGCGCGGCGATGCGGCGCCGCGCGGCCACCGCGCGAGGAGGCAGAGGCAGCAGCGCGGAGGAGGACGTCCGGGCCGCGTAGAGCGCGAAGTCGAGCAGGCAGTCCTCGACGTCGTACGCCGTGTCGCGCACCTGCTTCACCCACGTCTTCACCGTGTCGTTCCTCCCCGGGTGGCCCGACGCCACCTTGAGGAAAGACTGCATCATCTCCAGCTCGTTGCGGATGAACTCCACCTCCTTCGGCACGCCGATCAGCCTCGCGACCTCGTCGGCGACGGCCGAGCCGGCGCTGCTCAACACGCCATCCAGCACCGACCGCGCCAAGCTCACGGCCGTCGCTTCCATCTCTCTCTCTCTCTCTCAACGATAGGCTATAACGGGATGGTTATATAACTTTGTTGGCGGTTCATGCACTTCGGCGCAGCATCCGTGTTGACCATATAATAGCTACTACTCTCCGTTTTTAAATTGTTAACACCGTTGATTTTTTTGTTTGGTTTGAACATTCATCTGATTCAAAATATTTTCTTAAATTTGTAAAATGTCATAAGTCATGTTTCAACAATCCGTTCGATGATATAGCATACAACTCTTAGTATTTGAATAAATCATTGAATGAGACGAACTCAAACGTCACGAAAAAGTCAATAACGATCAATAATTTAAAGAACGGAAGGTACTAGTCTTACACTTCAAGCGCATAGTGACGAAGCATCAGTCGCCGCACAGCCATTGTGACATGGACTCTGTGATTGAAGGACCCGGGAAAGTTCTAAACCAGGATAAGGTGTTGTTGTAACTTCTAATGTACGTTAGGTATCACCGGTCTGATGCTCGTAGGTATGACTACCAAACCTCAGCGAAAATCACTCACAACTCACACGCAGGTTCACCCTTACAAACACAACGCCTGCTGTCAACGGTCACGCCATCTACCGCTGAAAGCAAAACGCCATTAAATCCTAAAAAAATCGCTCCTATGGAGAATCGAACTAGAACTTGAGACATTACTCAACCTCTTTTAACCACTAGGCTACATGCTCCTTCATAAAGAAGCTGTGCAGAAAAGAAAAGACATTTCAAGTTTCTTCGAATAAGAATGTCTGAGTTCAGGCCCGGATTGAAGTAAAAGAAAACTATAGTATTGTTCCTACTAATCAAATTCAATTCTGCTCATAAGAGCATGGACATGAAAACAAAATAATACGACTGAAATCATAATAAAAATGAAAGAATAGGACTGAAATAATACGATGTGGGTTTTTCCTCATGTAATAGAAACACATAGTGTCCAATCTTTAACTCGGCAATAAACTACCTAGCCCCGTATGAACTACGAACTCGATGCTGCAACACAAGAACACACAGGGATTTTAGACAGGTTCAGGCCTCTGAATCGAAAGTAATACCCTACATCTTGTATGTATTGTATTGCCTTAGCAGATTGCTATTGCGTATTGTGTCTCTAGATTGTAGAACTTGTCTTTGTAGGGGTCCCTGCCACCGCCTTATATATCCTGGGAGGCAGGGTTACATGCAAATCCTAGTCGGTGACATGATTTACATGATTGAAAACTCTATCTCTAAGCTTCCTTATCGCTGTAGAGTCCTACTCGGTTGGTCTTGTACTTTTCTTAAGGATTACACGAGATTAAGTCGGTCTTGTTGTCCGCCTCTGTTTTCATACCGCTTTATGGAACCTTCTGGTACCATGTACCGGTCGAACACCACTCTGTGGGCCCTCCGACCAGTCGTACAGCTTCAATGTACCACCATGTCTTTGATGAACAATCTTTCGAGTACTATATACCCATAGGGTAAATACTCCACACATAGTTTGCACAAAAAAAATGCGTAGATTCAGATAATTAATCAGACATATTTAGCTTACAAAACCTAAGGATATGAAAAATCTAATAACTGGAGTGCTAAGCATGGGGTACTGGGTGTGAGAAAAAACTCTATAAAAAATATCCAGTGATGCCTATTTGAGTTAGAGCAAGTATTATGGGTGGGCGAAGAGAGTGAGAGAGCCGCAGGTGATTCCTCAATCACCGGCCGCGAGCGGGCTGAAGCATTAACTATTGAGAATGTGAAAGCTTTCCACTATACTAGGAGTCTACGCAAATTGCAAACATTTAATATTTAAATATTCAATCAAACAATCGATTAATTAGTCCATTCACTATACCATGCTGGTGATATACCGACGTCGTCTGAGCTTTCAGCAGCTGGCACAGGCTCTTTAAGGGCATGTACAACCCTATATAATGAACGGACTCTTGAGCTGATGTAGTAATGTATTTTTATAAAAAGCTCCTTCAACCCTTAAAGAGACGGCTGGGTGGTCTCTTGACGAAGAGACGGTCTCTATCACGTGCTCCGATGTAAGAGGCAACTCTGAGCACCGTTGTACATGTGAAGAGACGACTTATGTCATGCAATCATTAATAATATGCATTTATTAAAAGACACCATGTAGAGTCTCTCCTTTGTATGACTAGAGTTGTTTCATGTCTCTTTGTTTGGATACATGTACTTGAGAGACCATAGTGGGCTCTCCTTTATACATGTCCTAAGGTGTTATGGGCATTTGTACATGGCATAATGTCTACTGACACAGCTGTTGTGCATTAGAATCAGTACATGAAGTAATCCTGCTCAATGTCCTATTTGTTATTTAGAATTGGATCTACTTGTCCTATTATGTATCGTTTGCTTGTTCTTGAAGGAAGAATGAGATTACATGAATACGCAAATGGACATATATTAAATTACCCTTTATCTTCTTCGTAGCAACTGATTGGTAGTCGTACCTAGCACCCGTCTGGGGAAAAAATTCTATACAAACGTGCTGTAAACTCCAGCCTGTGCAGCACCACCCGGATTATCAACACGTGTTGCTTTCTACGAATCCTGGGGCTACCGTTCCGCGCTCAGCTCGAAGCTCTATAGCGGTTCCTCCTGAGCCCCGTTCTGAAAACGAGCCAGCCACTATGCTTCGGCTTCACCAAAAATCGGATCTGTTTCAAAAAAAAAAAAAAAAAAAAAAAATCGGATCGAGCTGTGCGGCGGCGTTCTCCTTCCGCCTGGCCGTAAGCAATGACAACTCTCTTTCCTCGTTCCTTTGCTTGCCGGCGGCGGCTGCGATGTGTGACTTTGGGATACATTAGGAGGCCGCTAGGCACCCTCGCTATTACCTGTGCCTTCGCGCTGGACGATGACTTTTCAGTATTCCCTGCAATGCTATGGCCGTGATCTCCCTCGCTGCTGATTTGAAGATGAATAATTAAGAATTTTTTAGGAGTTTAAGTGCATGGATAATGTTTCATTAGGATCTCTCTTGAGGCCACATCAATTGATGACGAGTTGTTATAGCTTCATCCTTTCTGAAGTAAAAGTGCTCTTGTATAAAATTGGCATTTGAAGAACTGCCCAGGAGAAAATATAAGTTTGACCTATTGCGGACTTGAGTAATCAAATATCTTGTATTCAACGTAGATTGGGAGGGTTCGATCCAACTCGCCTAGAGGAGAGATGGACTCTACTATATTCTTCCAGGCTGCGATCTTGGCCCCAGTCGTCTCTGTGTTCATCGATGCTGTGAGGAGCAACCAAACCTCGATGAAGACGGTGGCTGCCATGTGCTTTGGTTTTCTTCCAAAGGAGCCGAGCCGTTATAAAAAGAAAGGAGACAAGCCGGCTACAGAGAACTTATTATCTCATGAATGTTTGTAGGAGCCGAAATACGGACGGAAAGCTGCCGTAGGATTACAAGAGAGAGGACACGCCTTGACAATCTAGGTGGTGCTGCACGGGATGGGACTTGCAGCACGTCTGCATAGAATTTTCTTCCCCGTCTGGTTATAATTGCCGTTCGTTACACAACATCTTACTCCGCCAATCACCATTTACCATATATAGTTACAGTCATTTTCATCATTGGACGACAAACGAGAATCAAGATGACTTACCTTGCAATTCTTGTCTGTAAACTAGAGGATGAACCCGATTTGAACACTATTTTGTCGCTAATGATGACATTATGTGCAAGACAAAGCAGATAGGTCAACGTGCGGTTGATTGGCAGGTACGATACATGTGTAGGGTACTAAGGCGCATAGATAACAAATATAATTAGATGAGCGGCTCATTAATGCTAATAATGACCGGTTATATAATGAGTGGCTAAATATGTACATCCTAAGGCCATTTTTAATGGAGTCTTTCATAAGCATTAAAAGGTATGTCACATATGCAATTTTTGCTGACATGACAAGAGAGTTACGAAGAGAGAGAATGAATCCTTTCATCTCTTGTGAGAGGCCTTTCATCCTAGCGAAAGGTTTCTGGCTCACTTACCTAAAACTTTGTTTTATAAAGAGTACAATGAAATACCTCACTGAGAATGGTATCTTATATATACTAATTAGAGGCTCCTTTTGAAGCCTCCACATTAATCGTAGAAAATCCAAGAAATTTTCACAAAAAAGCAAAACATCTGACCATCGATCTGGACCCTCATAAAAATTGACCCCTGGATTTACTTAATCTCTAATTCCACATCTTTGGTAGCCTGTGCAAAATATCCACCTGATTCACGTACTCAGAACACGTAAAACGTAAATCTTTGGGGACAAACCGTGACCATTGATCAACATTCAATAGCAAACTAATCCCCACGTGATTTTCCTTCTTTGGTCTGTCGTGGAATCCTAACTCCATGGAAGAGTTACGGGACAAACACTACAGGGTAGGAATATGCAGGCACTTTTCCAAATCTAAAAGGTATTCTATATGTCACATCAAGCTGATGCCGTTGCCAGTCGACATGGTTTGCATGGTCCATCGCGGCCGCATTCATCCATTTTGCACATCAGTTTCAGGAGCATGGCGGAGTCCTCGTGTGGGGAGAATTGCGGGTCGCAACCAGGGAAAAATTTATCGGCGATAAAATTTCGAGAAATTCAATAACTCTGTTTATCGGTGAGGTCTGATAGAAAAAATTATCGCCCCAGATCCAAATTTCAGTAGCCCAGCCACATAAAAATTATCTCATGTCTATATTACTTTATGCATTTTTTCTATGTTAAACCTTTAAAGACGTTGTGTGTAATTTTTTAGACAATTTGGAAAAAAATAATTATTTTAATTTAGACTGATAAATTTTTCGACAAGTCTGAGAACCCCGTTTATGGGTGACCGCCAATATTTTTTTTTCTACTCGCAACTGACCGCTTTTGATATGTCATCCATCCACACGATGAGTTCTTTACCAAGATCAGTGGTGACAATGTTGACATGCCATCAATCCATGGATTTTGAGGCAGAGGAACACACACAAACGTGCTCGATGGAGATCTGCCTTCTAATTAATGATGTGGTGAAAAGGCTTAGGAGCGGTAAGCAGTGCAAGAACCAAGTCGTATTGCTTCTGTGATAGCACAAGAACCTGTCAGGTTTCGTCGATGAGTAGCAGGATTCGACTGTTGGGAGCTAACCGCCAACATCGCCGAGATCACCACAGCGGCATGCATCTCTCGTGCCCTCACACACGGCTACTATTACCTATGCTAGATATACAAGGTATTTTCTACATCTCCATAAGAAATCATATAACGATACATGTATGCATGCTAGATAAACTTGATTCACCAGGAGACATTGCACTGCATTATTATAAGCTTGACTACAGTGTTGTTTCATACTCATTGATTTTCCAAGGAACTTCCGAAGTGGCACAGATGCTGTTTATAAATAATACAACCTCCGTCCAGAAATATAAACATTCATTGACTTTCAGAGATCACGTTTGACCATTCTTTTATTCAAAAATATTATGCAAATACAAAAATAAAGAAATCTTACTTAAAATATATCTAAGAATAAATTTAATTATCACAAAACAAATAAATATTTTATAAATATTTTGAATAAGACGAGTGGTCAAATAAAAGGTCTAAAAGTCAATGAATGCTTATATTTCTGGATGGAGGGAGTAGAATAACAATAACAATGTTTTATCAGTAGAGAATGTTAACGAAAAGGAAGAAGGGAAATCAGAAGAGATATATTTAGTATGTTTCATTTATTAGTGTAATATGTGTACAATAAAGAATGAAAACTTTGTATTCTTCTGAAATCATAGGCGATTATAAATATACTGCCATAGTCTTCTCCAACACGGGTGAAAATACTGACCTGTGCACATGCACGGGCTGATGGACTAGTAAGGATAATGAACAGCTTTATACTCTCTCATCCGAGCATAGTGTTTTTTTTCAGGGTTTAAGAATGTTCAATGAATATAGACACAAGGGCATGTACAACGGTATTAATGATGCCGTCAGTATCATTCCAGCACAACAAAATTATTCTACGTGGATGTCATTAAATGAACAAAGAGAAGAATGCCGTCGTCTCGAGACGACAGCATGGACTCGTGCTCGCAGTCCAAAACGTCCGCCCGACACCCATTGTACGAGTCGTCGTCTACGATCTGCTGCTTCAAGCACGCGCGAAGGATTGCGATGGCGGCAAAATCCTGCTGCGTGGGCGCAACCAGAAAGAGGAGAGAAGATCAAGCCACAGCGATGGATTTCAGGTTCGGAGGTCTCAATCTCACCGCGGCCACCGAATCTTAGTTGCTGCAAACGGGAAGTATTACTTCACCGGCACTGCCCCTTCAACCCATCTGTGCTCTTGTGGGTTCCGGATCAAGGAGTCAGGAGCAGCCTGATTTCGCTGCCATTTGTTGCATCCTGAACCTACTAATCAAGACTACTAAGTGGGTAACACGCAATTCATGTATTTTCCTATTGTCCTTTATATTTCTTTTGATTCAATCCGTGATTGAAGGTCGTGAATGATAGCCTCGTTTCCGTGTTCACGATGTGAATGTACTAGTTAACCAACAAAATTGGCATCCACATTCAGTATAGAATATACTTGTCATTAATTCTGAATTGCATTGTAGTATATATATTGTAAATTTTGAAGACGACCTTAGATAGTTTGTAGTGGAGAGATAGTAAATTTGTAGCTTAGAGATAGCGAATGCGTTCATGGTTCTGTTTGAAGTCCATATTCCAAATTTCAGAGTTAGTTGTGAATGCTGAACTACATGTTCTTATTCCTTGCATCTGAATCATCTTGTGCAGAACACGAATGCACTTCCGCCAAGTGGATTCATCAACTTTTTTCCAGAATCAGTCGCAACAATCTAACTGTCCAAATTCAATAGTGTTGGCGCACCTTCCCAATGGGTCCCCTTTAGAGCTCCATGTTAAGCAGATAGGAGCTACATAATGGTGTTCAAGATTAAATCCACGGTTGATCACCCATATTTTTAGTCTCATACATGTATTAAATAGTACACAGACAGAGTAACAGACAACCCACTGTATGAGCTATCTGTTATGTTGTCTGTGTGCGATAATCAAGGTAGTCAGATGTAACATCCTGGTCCAGAGGGCTTAATAGGATTGATAGAATACTCATGTCAATAAGTTGCAACTTCTTTTCTGGAAGTTCATCTCTAAAGAACTCTAAGGTTCAATGTGCTTGGCTTGGAGCAATTTAGGGATGGGTGACCGACCGGGAAGTGTTTTCCGGGTGTCCATGAGTGAGGACAAAGTGCGCATAAAAGACTAGTGTTGGCCTGTGGGAGAAATCTGAAGGGCCTATTAAGCTGCCAGGTGTAAGCGGACCCAGCCCGAGTGGCGGGACGTTACAAATGGTATCAAAGCCGACTCTCGCGGTTTCACGGGTGCATGTGTCGCACGTATGCAGATATGGTGTGTATGGTTGTTATGGGCCCGGAGTGGTCACACAGCATGGCACATGAGCTGGCAGTGGACACATGGACATGGTCAAGAGAGGAAGTTCCTAGTTTTGGATTGATCGACGAGGACGTCGGTCTTCTAAGGGGTCGGTGTGTAACATCGTCGCTCGTAGCTTAATAGGATTGATAGAATACTCATGCCAACAAGTTCTAACTTCTTTTCGAAAGCTCATCTCTAAAAAACTCTAAGGTTAAGTGTGCTTGGCCTGGAGCAATTTAGGGATGGGTGACCGACCAGGAAGTGTTTCCCGGGTGTGCATGAGTAAGGACAAAGAGCACAGAAAACACTAGTGTTAGTCCATGGGGAAATCTGGAGGGCCTATTAAGCTGCCAGGTGTAAGCGGGGCCGGCCTAGAGTGGCGGGACGTTACATCGAGAGATAGCTGCCGTTTAATCCTTTGTACATGCACTATGTTTGTCCAGGTTTAGAAAATGTTGAAGGAATCTGGTAATGACCTAGGATCATAACTACTCCCTCCGTCCCATTGAAAGTGTCGTTTTAGACTTTTAGACATCGTCATTTGACTGTTCGTCTTATTCACAAAATTTTTGTAAATACTATATATTTTTCTAACTTAATTTACCATTAGTGATAGTTTAATAATAATGTATTTATTTTTGTATTTTCATAATAATTTTGAATAAGACAAACGGTCAAACGTGAAATCTGAAAAGTCAAAAACGACACTTTCAATAGAACAGAGGTAGTAATTTAGAACAAAGGGAGTACATCCTAAGTCTGGCTCCAATAACAATATGCATTTTTGAGAGCCAAACAAAACTTTTGCCTCACTTACAGGATGTTTTGCCTTTCCTTATCACAACCCCATCTCGAACGGTAAATGCGTCGCCATCCCCAATTGAACTCGCAGCACATCCCCCTCTGCCGCTCAATCCCTCCACCACTCATCAACATGCCAAGTTGCCGCCGTACCGCATCCAATTCGTGGCCTGGTAGCAGTGCAGGGACTGCAGGTTTAACCTTCATGGGGCATGTCCTTCTCTTTCCTATGCTCCAAGCACCGAGTCCGACAGCCATGGTGCTTGCCTCATCTTGAGGCTCATCAACGTTGTCTCGACCAACTCGTGGCCGCCGCCACGACCTTCTCCCTCGCATCGCCGCTGCCTGCTCAAGGTTTCCATGACCTACTCCTGCCTCTCATCGACGTACTAGCCAAGCGCAGATGCAACAGTGCCGGACACTCCCCATAGGCATATAGCACCGGCCACTCCCAGCAGGCACACGATGTACTTCCGTGCCTCTGCTTCCTCCTGCATCGCGTCGGCGGCTCCACCTTGAACCATCACTATCGCACGCGCACCCCTCCGCCCTGCACCTCGTACCCGCTTGAGCCCTTCCTCCCCGCGCCTCGACGACTTCGATGGCGCGCTCACGTTTGAGACTAGCGCGCTGCGCTCCATGGCCATCTTGTCGTCCTCCGCCCTACATCTACTATAACAATTTGACACTGTAGCCACGCAACCCAAAACCCTATAGTCACGACAAGCAAAATCGATCGTGGCTACAGTTGGGTACGGGCAACTGTGCCTTTGGACCGTGGCTATAGAAGCCACTATAGTCACGGTTGGCTTTGTGTACCGTGGCTATAGTGGCCTCCACCAATAGCCAGGGTCCATGTCTTCAACCATGGCTATTGAGGCCGCTATAGCCACGATTCATTCCCCAACCGTGGCTATAGTGGCTTCTATAGCCACGGTTGAAGAAGTCGACCGTTGCTATTGTTTTCCATAGTATAAAAGCCGCGTTCGGACCGAACAACAGCTCATTCGAAGTGTGGCGGCCTGAACATTGGGCAAATTTATAAAAAACCGACAGGGGAAGGTTTTGAGTTCATTTTTTGTGCTGAATTTTGTTCTCCATGGTAAGGGAAAATCATCGTGTATTTTTTATTGCTATAATGTTGTAATCAAGGAGAATTTTGGGTTACCATTTTTCCTAGGTTTTTAATTCGATTTGTCAATTTTCTCCATGCTTATAAGTTTGTTGTTGGTTTGAGATGTGTATAATGGGCTCATACATCATGTGTATGTGTTGCATAAAAAAATCATGTCTTACAAGCCTTTTTCATGTCAATCAATTTAAGATCTACTTTATCATTTCTCGAGAGGCGTAGAGCAATTTGATTATTAACAAAAATTCGAGCGAATTAATAATATTTTGTATATTTTATTTTTATGTATTCTAGCACATTGTCTTATACAATATATTAGTTCCCTTATATTTTCTATAAATATATAATATTGATAAAGGTAATTAGATAAATTAGTAATTAATTAATTACTATTATTTTCTCGTAATGCTTGTTTAGATATATGGATGTAGGAAGAGTCAAGATGGAGTGCATATTTCCGAGGTCAAGTCGATATATTTCTCAAGGGGGCAGCCGAGCATGCTAAACGTCTAGGAAGACACGAAATATATTGTCCATGCCTGGACTGCAAGGATAAAAAATTGTAGACGAGATACACGTGTAATCAAATCTCACTCGGTGATGAGGGGTATCCTAGAGAAATACATGAGGTAGACAAAGCATGGAGAAGACGAGCCGATCGAAGTTGAGGTCGAGCCGATTGAAGTTGAAGAAGAACAGTTTGTCCAAGTTGACGTGTCTGTTGATTTTGATATTGATGTCACATCCGAATAGTGTACCGATTTTGATGTTGAGGAATTGCTATGTCATGTTGAAACGTAAGTTTTACTCAATGTAGGGACAAAACAAGAGGAGTTGATAACTTCACAACGATAGAGAAGGCATCAAAAGATCTATTGAGGAGTCTAAGGGATATTCTAGAGAGAATATTGTGTTACGTACAGTTCTCGAGCTCATGAAATTGAAGGCCATTCATGGGTGGTCGGATGCTAGTTTTATTGAATTGTTGGATCTTCTTTCGGATACACTTGCTAAAGCCCAACGTATTACTAAAAAGCACCTACAACGCTAAGAGACTGATATCCCCAATGTCACTGAGTCTGCAAAAAATTCACGCATGTCCAAATCATTGTATATTATACCGGGGGATAAGTACAAGCGTGAGATTCTCAAGGTGCAAACGAAGTTGTTACAAGATGAATGAGGACTATGATGTCGACACAACTAATAAGAGAGGGAAGAATGATAGGAAGAGAAAGAAACACGAGTATTGTCAATGGTAGCGACGATGATAGTAAGGTTCCATTCTTAGTCATGTGGTACCTACCGGTGATCGATCGCATCGGACGAATATTTGCCATCCTAAAAGATGCTGAACTGATGACATGGCATACACGTAAGAGGGACCCTAATAAACTGAGTTATCATCTGATGGAACCCGGTGGAAAAACTTCAATCGTAACGACCGTGACGACTTCTCTCATGAGCCAAGAAATATACGGTTTGTATTGAGTACGGATGGAATGAACCCTTTTTGGCTAATGAGGATCGTTCGCAGCGTTTGGCCGGTGCTGCTAACAACGTTCAACCTCCCGTCGTGGTTGTGCCACCGGAGGAAGTACATATTGTTGCCCGTTCTTATGTCTAGATCGAAAGAACTTGATAACGACATAGATGTCTACTTGGAACCATTGATTGAAGACATGCAAAAACTATTGTTAGAAGGTATGCGTATGTGGGATGAGCACCGAAGAGAGTACTTCTCGCTTCGGCGATCATCAACGGTGGCAGGGAGAATGCCGCCGCGACCATGGAGTGGGCCCTCTCGGAGCTCGACTGCCTGGTGTGACCCACCCGCTGGGCTACCGAGCGGAATCGCAACCGATCGTACATAGAAGGCTGTGGTGAAAGAGACAGTGCGGTTGCACCTGATACGAGGAGGACGCAAGAGCCGTGCTCTTCATCCCGCACCATGTACGAGGAGGACGCGGTGGTCGCCGGCTACGATGTGCCCGCGGTGACCCATCTCCCGGTGAACATGTGGGCCATGTGCCGTGACCCGGCCTCGTGGCATAACGAGCCGACCGCGTTCCGGCCCGAGCGGTTCTTTGCCGGGGCACTACTACAAAAGAAGCCTGCAATAACATCCCATATTTTCTAGTAATAGCGGGCACAAAAGATTTCGCTATTACGAGTGCGTAGTCGCAGACGTCATCGTGGCCAACGCTATTGCAGGCTCTACTGTAATAGCGGGCGGTGATGATATCAGCAATGATCGATATTGAAAATAGCTAGTAATAGCGGGCGTAGTGACGTCATCATTGATCGATATTGAAAAAAAACCAGTAATAGCGGGCATAGTGACATCATATTTAGCCCGATATTAGTATGCGCCCTCGGCCCAATTCGAAGCCCATATCAACCCGTCTCGTATATATAGTTAGTAGGGTTTCAACAAATTGACTAAGTACCCAGCTCCTCCCAGCTCCCGTCTCGCCGCCTCCCACATTCCTCTCTCTCTCTCTCTCTCTCTCTCTCTCTCTCTCTCTCTCTCTCTCTCTCTCTCTCTCTCTCGTGCGTTCACCATCGCCCCTCCCCGGCACGTCACTATCGCTGCACCTCCCCGGCACGCCGCCACCGCCGGCCTCACCGGCGCGCCCCATCGGTCTTCAACATCGGTGGCGCCGGCAGCTGCGGGCTGGCTGGATCCGGCCGCCTCTTCGACGACGACGGCGCGGGCGGCCGTGGGCTCGTCGGATCTGGGCGCCCCTTCCACGTCGGCGGCGCGGGCGGCCACGGGCTCGCCGGATCCGGCCGCCCATTCGACGTTGACGGCACGGGCGGCTGCGGGCTGGCTGGATCCGGTCGCCCATTCGACTTCGGCGGCGCGGGCGGCCGCGGGTTCGCCGGATCCGGCCGCCCATTCGACGTTGACGGCACGGGCGGCTGCGGGCTGGCTGGATCCGGTCGCCCATTCGACTTCGGTGGCGCGGGTGGCCGCGGGCTCGTCGGATCTGGGCGCCCTGCGACATCAGCGGCGGGGCGACCGCGAGCTCGTCTGATCCGACCGCCCATTCGACGTTGACGGCGCCGGCGGCCACGGGCTGGCTGGATCTGGGCGCCCTTGGACGTCGGCGGCGCGGGCGGTCGCGGGCTCGCCGGATCCGGCCGCCCATTCGACGTTGACGGCGCGGGCGACCGCGGGATCGCCGGATCCGGTCGCCCATTCGACGTCAGCGGCGCGGGCGGCCGCGGGCTCGCCGGATCTGACCGCCCCTTGGATGTCGGCGGCGCGGGCGTCCGCAGGCGTTGATTCACAACGGTGATGATGAGCTGCTGGGCAGGCAGCGCAGCGTGGGCGATGGGCTCTCGGTGGGCCGGGCCTAAGGCGGGCTCGGCGCCACGTTTTTATTTTTATTTTTATGTACAATCAGTAGTATCGGGCGTTTTGCCCGATATTGCTTTTGCCCGAGCTGTAATAACGTCTGCACAGTATCGGTCAAAATGTCCGATACTACAGCATGTTCTTGCCCGCTATTGTAGGCTCAGATTCTAGTAATGGGGGCAGCGACGAGGGTGTGGATGTGCGGGGGAGGCACTTCTGCTGCTCCCGTTCGGGTCTGGGCGGGGCATGTGCCCGGCCTACAACATGGTCACGAGGGAGGCAACATGGCCACAATAATAGACTTTTGCACCTGGGAGAATGGGATCAAATATATAAGGTTGAATGAATGGAAAAAATAGAAGAATAAGCTTGAACTTACAGGCTTCGGTGACGGCCAACCTGGTGCACGAGTTCGCGTGGCGGATGGGGTGGCGTTCCAGGACCTGAGCTTGGAGGAGTTCTTTGGCCTCAATGTGTGTGCCGGAAGGAGCCGCTCTTGGCCGTCCCTGAGACAAGGCTGCCGGCGCTCCTATATACCGCACTCGACTAGTCATTATGAGGCGTTTATTTTTATTCCTTATTATTTCTCCTTTGGTTTTCTCTTTTTTCTTTTGGTCTCCTTCCGTTCTGATCATGTTCATGAGTTGTGTCACGTTACGTACGTTACGTTGTCATCGAATATTTGGTGGCTGCCAAAAAAAAGTCCATACCATACAAAACTGACTCCGTCTCACGTGTACGAGTGTAACTCTTCATCACGTACATTGGGATCCATCCTTGGTCCATTGTTCGTCATCGTGGTCGACGAGCTTGCGTCCTTGAGATAAAACAAGATGGCAACATGTCCAGTTCGTCTTCTGCGGCACGCCCCAGCCCCTACACTAGACTTCAGTGATGCCTTGGATGTAGGGCATGAAGATCCTGACGACGGTAATGACCATTGCTTTATGGCGTGGAGGTCGAGCTTGAAGTTCAAGACGATGAGGAAGAGGATATTGGAGAACATGTCCAGCACAGTAATTGAAAGTGGCGTAGAGCCGATGGGGGTTCTCCTCTAGATGATGCCTAACGTAGCCTCGCATAGACCGGTGTATCTCTCGTTTTCCTCAGTGGCCGTCGCTCTACCTAATCTGGAGCAGGAGGGCTCCTCCCTGCCTAGCCACTACTAATTTTTCTTTATATATACACTCCATCAGACAAGTTCAGGACCGTCCAGGCCAGTTTACTATTATGATGAGTACAAGGTATGGTGTCTTGAGATTCAATTTTTGTTGGTTTTTTCAATTGTATTTATCGGATGAGTGTGTATGATCGTGGCATGTGTAATCTACACAAACCTTTTCTTCTCTACATAATATAAAGATACGAAGCTCAGATATGTACTCATCGAAAAAAATAGGTGCTTACAATAATATTTAATAAACACTAGTGCATTTGGCAGAAAATAAATAAACTTTATTGGAAGTCCAAACATAATATTTTGCCTTTGTTCTTTTCTTTCCAGCATATGTCCCGTAACTATCCTATCTATCTTGGACTCAGCTTGCATCATCCTCTATCGTTTCTTACATCATTCAATATTGAGCCTACCCGAAGATATTATCCTTCGTCTGTCAGTGTATAAAATAAGTGTACCTAGTGTTTGTCGTATATACGCACCCACTTATATACTGCAAGAGGACAGTGTAGGAGCACTTTTTCTCTTATAGTATTTCAAGGTTTAATCGAATCCATAGAGACTAATGGGAATTAAATATTATTAACAGTAAAAGATCTAACTAAGCTATTATTGATAGCAGGCTGAGAGTGTTGGTGCCGTCTATGCCAATAGGTGTGCTCTGCTGCCGATCGGCGCATGACTTGCTGTCGGGTACCTAGATTAGGGAACCCTAATCATGGTACTTAATAGCGGGCTAACAGCTCCGTCTTGTACGCATAAAGGATACGGAAGTGGGGCCCGAAACCTCCGCCTCGCCCGACCCCGGGTCGGGCGAGGTCCACGACTTCCGCCTCGCCCGACCCCGAGGCGGATGGTTCCATGAATCTCCGCCTCGCCCGACCCTGGGTCGGGCGGGCCCACGATCTCCGCCTCGCCCGACTCGGCGTCGGGTGGGACCGCAATCCCTGCCGCGTTTGCCTTTGCTTCGCGGAGAAGCGACCTCACCCACCGGATGGGGGAGGAGTTACGGCGGGCCGGTAGGCGCAATTGCAGCGCCCGGGAACTCGTCTCACCAACAAGACGTGATGTGACCGGCGCAGTACCCTCCTCGTCCCGTTCCGCAGCGCCGCACGCTAGCGCTAGCTTAGCTGCAGAGCAGCGTGATCATTACCAAGCCCATGATGGCCTCGTGACCGGGACGGAGGCCAAGCGATTGACGAGACAATAGCCCGTAATCTGTCCCGGCTGACCAACGGTGTCCGCCCGGGCCTCGAGAGGGCTACGAAAGCCGGGCCCGCGGCCTCCGCCTCGCCCGACTCCGGGTCGGGCAGGTGCACCACTTCCGCCTCGCCCGACTCGGGATTCGAGGCGGGCCCGGCGGTCCTCGCCTCTCCCGTCCGGGACTCGGGCGGGCTCGGCGGTCCCCGCCTCGCCCGACTCGGGGGCAAATGGCTTCCTCATGAAGCCTCACAGGTGAACAGGGATCGCCATAACTCCGCCTGGGAACTCACCAATCCACAGGGATCGGGTGAGATCGGCGCAGCTCCTCTTGTCTCATCTTCACGCGTCGCCCGACACCCCGGCTCGACGACAAGACGGAGGCGCCAACACCATCTCTGCCGGAGCCATGATGAACGGGAGTGACGGATGGAGACCGCCATGCGACAGGACGGCTGCCACGGTGACGAGCGTGGCATTGACTCCGGCGCTACCAATCAAGACCGACCGTACGCCGCACGACCGGAGCGCCCAAAGCGGCCCGCATGCGAGCAGGGTAATGCACGGCGGCCCCGACCCCGCTTGGGACGACATGTGGTAACTCCGACCCCACCTGTAAGTGGCCCGGCCCTTGGACTATAAAAGGGACCCCACGCACACGCAAGAAGAGGGACAGACTCCACAGATCGAGCTAATCGAACTCGTCATACACACATCCTAGAGGACATTGCACACGTAGGCTTGGAGCAACCCTCCTCCCTCGCATCCTTTGTAGCTCTTTTCACAAGACGAAACACGAACAATCCTCGAACCGGACGTAGGGCTTCGATTGCCCGAACCAGTATAAACCACGCTCTCCTAAATCATCCAAGGCCCATCCGAGTAGTAGCGTCGATCCCTTCAAAACACAAATTTACTTGTCGGCCGGTTTCACAACACCGACGGCTGGCGCGCCGGTAGGGGACCTCGACGCGTTCGACGATCTTGAAGATGGCGAGCCACACCGTCGACCGGACTCGAGGCGCCCCGTGACCTTCGGGAGCCCGGAGTTCATCGTGACCGGAGCCGGGAGCCCGTCGCGCGTTCTCCCGCCGACCTCCCGGTCTCTACACCACTTTCCCGCCGTGTCCGCCGGCGCGGAGCTCGCGGGCATGGCGGACTCGGCGATGGGTCCGATACCGCCAGCCACCACCCCTCGCGGGAGTGCATGATGGTGGAAGACGGGGACACCAGCGACACCGACGGCATCAACGACATGGGCCGTGCGGCCCGGCAGCCGCCGGGCTCCCGGCCGGGGCAGCGCCGCCGTCCGCGGCGGTAAACGCCGGCGGTGCCGGAACGCACAGCCGCACGCCGCGGTGCCACGACAAGCAAACCCCTCCGGGAAGCCCCGAGCCCCGGGAGGAGGACGACCTAGAGCAGCTGCTCCGACGCCGACGCGAGGTCGCGGAGACCGAGCGGCGCTTGAAGGAGGAGCGCGAACGCCTCGAGTGCGAGGTAACGCGGCGCCAGGCGCAGCGCGAACTCGCTCGCCGGCGTGGGCGCGAAGCCCAAAGAAAGATCCCGGACGAGGCAAACCACCTCGTTCCCGTGTACGAGAGGCCCAGCCGTAACGTGGCTGCGGCCGCGACACCGATGCGCGCGCTTCCGCAACCGGTCAATGAGGACCGGCGGAGGATCCAAGAGGAGGTCGAGACCTCCCGGACTTGGCGGCCGTCCAACAGAGCCGAGCGTGAGCAGAGCTCCGCCGCGCGGCGGAAAGAGGCCGGTGCCTCCTACCACACGCCAAGCCGGCCCCGGGGACCGAAGGATTCGGCCCACCCAACCGCCGAGCAAAGCGGAACCGGAACTCGCCGTCGGCTCGGCGGCGGATGGGCGAGTCGCGCGACGCACGCGATACCCCGACCGCCCGGCGCCGGGAACAAAACCGCGCTCCAAGGCGCGAAGCCGAGGACCACGGGTACGCCCCGGCGCGGAGGGCGATTCGATCCGGAGGAGGATAAACCTCCGGTTATGACGGGGCCCAAGGCCTTTGGGCCTCGCCATTCGGCGGGTTCCGGTGCCCCGCCGATTCCGGCCCCCAAGCAGCATCACCAAATACAACGGGGAGACGAACCCCGCATTATGGCCGGAGGATTACCGCCCGGCATGCCAAGCCGGCGGCGCCACCGACGAGCGGTTCATCATCCGCAACTTACCACTCTTCTTGGCCGATTCGGCCAGGATGTGGCTCGAGCACCTCCCGAGGGCTCGATCCACGATTGGTGGGACCCGGAGGAGGCCTTCATCGGCAACTTCCAGGGCACGTACACGCGCCCCGGAACCCGTGGGACCTCGGGACCTGCCGCCAGCGGGCGGACGAGTCCTTGAGGGACTACGTCAAACGCTTCTCCCGCAAGTGCAACACGCTCCCCAACCTCGCCGACGCAGAGGTGATCTCGGCGTTCATCGCCGGCACCAACAACGAGGGGCCGGTGCACGAACTCGGCCGCAACAACCCGCGCACCGTCAAGGAGCTACTCGACGTGGCAACCAGCCACGCCTCCGGAGAAGACGCCGTGGATGCCCTCCTTCATCGAGCCAAGGGCAAGGCAAAGCGGAACGAGAGTTCCGGTGCGGGCCCGTCCGCCCCGCACGACAAGAAGCGTAAGCAGAAAAGAGCGGCGACCGGTGCCGCCGCGACACAAACCTCGCCGCCGCCGCCGAGCGCAAGCCGAAGAAGCCGACCGCCGACGACGGCAACAAGGGCCAGCACTTCGAGAAGATGCCGGAGGCGCCGTGTCCCAACCACGGCCGACCCGTCAACCACGCCCTCAAGGACCGCGGGCCGATGCTCAAGTTCCCGGGTACGAAGGCGAGGAAGTTCGACCCCAAGAACCCCAGCCCCAAGAACGACGACGGCGACGACAAGGACGCGGATGGCGGTTTCCCGCAAACCACCGGCTGCCTCATGATCTTCGGGGCGGTGGGACCGGCTCCTCCAGGCGGCACCGTAGCAGGAGCGGCGCGAGGTCTACGCCGCCGAACCTCGCGACCCCGACCTACCTCAAGTGGTCCGAGGCGGCAATCACGTTCGACCGCAGCCGACCACCCCGAGCGCGTTCCCGACCCGGACGTTACCCGCTCGTCGTCGACCCCATCGTCTCCAACAAACGACCGACTAAGGTACCGATGGATGGGGGTAGTGGTCCGAATGTTTTGTATGCAGAGACTCTTGATGCCATGGGGATCGCCCGCTCTCGGATCCGGCCATCGGGCGAGCCCTTCCACGGGGTTGTACCCGGAAAGACGGCCGTGCCGCTTGGACAAATCGACTTGCCCGTCACCTTCGGCACGCCGATCAACTACCGCACCGAGACTCTCACCTTCAACGTGGTGGACTTCCCCGGCGCGTACCACGCCATCCTCGGGCGACCATGTTACGCGAAGTTCATGGCCGTTCCCAACTACATCTACCTCAAGCTCAAGATGCCGGGTCCGAAGGGGATCATCACCGTGAACACGTCGGTTCAGCGTGCTTACGAGTGCGAGGTGGAGTGCTGCGAGCCGGCAGCGGCGCTCATCAACAAGTCCGACTTCCCACAGGTCGCGACTCGGAGCCTGAGGACACGCCGACCCCAAAGAAGGCAGTCGGCTCTTTCGAGCCGGCCAAAGACACCAAGATGGTGCCCCTCGACCCCGCCGACCCCGAGGGGAAGAAGGTCATCATCGGATCCGCGCTCTCCGACAAATAGGAAAGCGCGCTCGTCGAGTTCCTACGCGCCAACAAGGACATCTTTGCGTGGAAGCCCTCGGATATGCCGGAATCCCAAGGAACATCGCCGAGCACTCCCTCAACATCAAGCCGGGATCGAAACCGGTCAAGCAACGACTCCGCCGCTTCGACGAGGAGAAACGCCGGGCAATTGGTGAGGAGTTAGCAAAGCTCCTTGCCGCCGGCTTCATCAAAGAGGTGTACCATCCCGAATGGGTTGCCAACCCCGTACTTGTAAGGAAGAAAACCGGGAAATGGAGAATGTGTGTTGACTACACGAGTCTCAACAAGGCGTGCCCGAAGGATCCGTTTCCCTTGCCACGCATAGACCGGATAGTTGATCGGACCGCGGGGTGCGAAACCCCGTGTTTCCTAGATGCCTATTCGGGTTATCATCAAATTCCGCTAAGGATTGGTGATCAAGAGGCCACCGCGTTCATCACACCCTTCGGCACGCATCGTTACATCACTATGCCGTTCGGGTTAAAAAATGCGGGAGCCACATACCAACGCTGCATGACCAAATGCTTCGGTGACCTCATCGGACGCATTGTGCAGGCATATGTGGATGACATCGTAGTCAAGTCCACTCGGACCGACGATCTAGTCGCCAACCTCGAAGCCGTGTTCCAGCCGGCCGAGAGTCAACGGAGTCAAGCTCAACCCCGAGAAATGTGTCTTTGGGGTCCCGAAGGGGATGCTCTTGGGATACAGACGTCTCGCAACGTGGCATCGAAGCCAATCCCGAGAAAATCGAAGCCATCGCGAAGATGGGGCCGATAAAAAACGTAAAGGGCGTGCAAAAACTCACTCGGCTGCCTCGCGGCGCTAAGCCGTTTCATCTCCCGACTCGGAGAAAAGGGGCTGCCACTTTATCGTCCGCTCAAGAAGTCGGACAACTTTGTCCGGACAGCCGAGGCGCAAGAGGCCCTCGACCACCTCAAAGTCAAACTTTCAAGCGCGCCGATCTTGACTTCGCCGGTCGAGAAGGAGCCTTTGCTGCTCTACGTAGCGGCAACAAATCAGGTGGTGAGTACGGCGTTGGTGGTGGAGCGTGACGAGCCGGGAAAGGCGCTCAAGGTGCAACGGCCGGTCTACTACGTCGGCGAAGTCCTCTCCGACCGCAAGACGAGGTGGCCGAAAATCCGTAAGGTGTTGTACGCGCCGATCATCACTCGGCGCAAGCTTCGGCACTATTTCGACTCTCATCCGGTAACGCTCGTCTCCTCCTTCCCGCTTGCTGAAATTTTGGGTAATCCGGAGGTAGCGATAAAAATCTCGAAGTGGGCGCTAGAATTAATGGACCAGGGTATAGAATACACGCACCCATCTGCCATAAAATCACACACTCCGGTAGATTTCATAGCCGAGTGGACAGAGACCCGCTTGCTCGTGGTTCCGGGCGAAACGGATCATTGGCGGCTGTACTTTGACGGCTCCCTCACGAAGAGGGGTGCTGGGAGCGGATGGCAGCTCATCTCGCCGAGAGGTGCATGCATGCAATACGTCATCCGACTCAACTTTCCGGCCTCTCACAATGTGGCCGAGTACGAAGCCTTGCTCAACGGCATGAAGGCAGCGATTGATCCGGGGATCCGTAGGCTCGAAGCCTTCGGCGATTCCCAGCTCGTCGTGGATCGGGTGATGAACGAGTCGACTTGCACCAACCCGAAGATGGCGGCTTATTGCAGTGAGATCCGCCGTCTTGAAGAAAAGTTCGATGGATTCCAAGTCAAACATGTCCTTCGGCGGGACAATGAAACGGCCGACTCATTGGCCAAGATGGGATCCAATCGGCTGCCAACACCGTAAGGCGTTTTTGCTTGCGACCAGGATGAGCCGTCTATCAAGGAGCCAACGGCGGCCGACCCCGCAAAGGGAGAACAAGAGCCAGCTCCGATCGAGGCCGCGGAGGTCCCGGTCGCCGAGCTTGGCGCCAACGACGACACAGCGGGTCCGGTCGATTCGACTCCCGACCCCGAAGGGGACTCGGGGCTGCGCCCAAGTCAGCGAGATGATCGGCGGCAGCCCTACCTCGACTATCCGTTGCGGCAAAAATTGCCTCCCGACGTCATGGAAGCGCGCCGACTCGCCCGACGCGCCAAAACCTTTGTCGTGATCGGCGATGAGTTATACAAAAAGGGGCACACCGGCGTCCTCCAACGCTGCATCCCTCTCGATGAGGGTAAGCGGCTGCTTCAGGACATCCATGGTGGAACGTGCGGACATCACGCCGCACCACGAAGTCTCGTTGGCAACGCTTTCCGACATGGCTTCTATTGGCCGACCGCGATCGCCGACGCTGAACAAGTCGTGCGCACCTGCGAAGGGTGTCAGCATTACGCACGTAAAACACACCAGCCGGCCCGTGCCCCGCAAACCATCCCCATAACATGGCCGTTTGCCGTGTGGGGCCTAGACCTGGTCGGCCCGTTCAAAAAGGCACCAGGAGGCTACACCCACTTGCTTGTCGCCGTGGACAAGTTCTCCAAGTGGATTGAGGCGAGGCCGATAGGCAAAATCGACTCGGACCAGGCCGTAAAATTCTTCATCGACATAGTGCATCGGTTTGGAGTCCCAAACACAATCATCACCGACAACGGTACGCAGTTTACGGGAAAAAGTTCCTAAACTTTTGCGACCACCGGGGCATCCGAGTTGATCGGTCCGCCGTCTCACACCCCCAAACGAACGGGCAGTGTGAGCGCGCAAATGGCATGGTCCTCCAAGGACTCGAAACCCCGGATATTCAGCAAACTCGTAACATTTGCCGGGAAATGGGCGAAAGAGCTCGGTGCAGTGTTGTGGAGCCCGAGGACGACGCCGAGTCGAGCCACGGGTCACACTCCCTTCTTCATGGTGTACGGGGCCGAGGCCGTGCTACCCACGGATCTGGATTATGGAGCTCCGCGCGTACAAGTTTTCGATCCAGAACTCAATAAGCGTTATCTCGAAGATGCGCTGGACCAAATCGACGAAACAAGGGAAGCTGCACCGCTGCACTCAGCCGGATACCAGCAAGCACTCCGCCGTTACCACGACCGCAAGATCAAGAAGCGCGCCTTCGAGCCCGGCGACCTCGTCCTTCGACTTCTCCAGGGGAATCAAGGCCGGCACAAGCTAACTCCGCCATGGGAAGGGCCCTACACGGTAGCCGAGGTGCTCCGACCCGGCACGTACAAGCTCAAGGACGCCAACGGAAACGTGCTCACCAACGCATGGAACATCGAGCAGCTACGTCGCTTTTACCCTTAGCTTGTTGTTTCAGCTTATTTATGCAAATGAAATAAAGAGAAAACCTTTCTCTCTTTCTTGTTGTTTTCGACAAATGACGAATAAAGTCCAAATTTGCCGGCCGCCGAACACCCGGCGGGTGTGCAAAGGAGGCCGTGTGCGGGTCCCGGTTGTGCCCACGGCTGCGGAACTCACACGAAAATCCCTCGATGCGGGCCCGACTCGGACAGAACCTAAGCGCCGACGATGGCTCGGCCGGTCCGACCGGTCGGCTCGGGACTCGACGCCTCTACAGCCTAGGAGCGGCCCGAGTTGTCGATCAACCGAATGAAAAATCTAAAGCAACTAGGCGGTCCGAAAGAGAAAGGAGTCACGAAAGGGCAAGAGTTTAAAATTTCGAACGAAGTTTAATCCCATAGTGCAAGTCCAACTCGGACAGGACCCGGAACGCCAACGACCACTCGGCCGATCCGATCGGCCGACTCGGGACTCCGACGCCCCGGCGGCTAAGAGCGGCCTAAGTCACCGATCAATCGAATGAGGAATCCTAGGCTACTAGACGGTCCGAATGAGAAGGAAGCCACAAAAGGGGAACATGTGAGAAATTTTGAACGAAATTAAAACAGATAACTTGTTCACAAAATAAGCGAGTTCTTCTTCACATCTTGGCCACCCGGCCGACTCGACCACCGGCCACTCGGCCGACTCAACTAACACATTACATTATCTACTCGTCATGCGGCGACGGCGGCGGCGGGAAGGCGTGCGAGGCGAGGAGCTCGGCAAGCTTGGCGGCGATCGGCGCGGCTTTCCTCTTCATGTCCTCGATCTCCTGCTCGGAGAAGCCGGGCACCATGCCCAGCCGTGCAAGCGTGTCGAGGTCGAGGTTGTCCTCGAAGTGTGTCCGCTCCAGCACTGCGAGTCCACAGGACCCCGGCTTCAAAACTCTCACGCCGCAGAGCACCAAAACGATTGGTGATGGAGAGAAGGCGCGGCTCCAAATTGGTGGTCCCGGCGGTCGTGGCACCTCCAGCTCATTGCAGAGGAACTCGGCACCGATGCGGATTCGGTCGAGCCGAACTTCTTCCCGCCGCAGCCCGTCCGGGTCCATCTTGAGCTCCGAAAATGAAAAGGGAGAAGAAATCATGAGACATGACACCAATAAAAAAAAAAAAAAAAAAAAAAAAAAAAAAAGAAACTTACGATTAACCTCACTCTCCAACGTCGAGAGTTGGGAAGTGAGCTTGGAGACCGATTGGGAGGCGGCCTCCTTGAGCTTGCGCTCGGTGTCCGTCGCCTCGCGCGCGCTCGCCGCGTCCTCCTCGGCCTTCAACGCCCTCACCACCGCCGCCCGGACCTCGGCCGGCCGGGACTCGGCCACCCGGCGGGCGTTCGCGGCATCGGACTCGGCCTTCTTGGCCCTTTCTTCCGCCGCCTCGGCCCTCTTGGTGGCTTCGGCCAGGCGGGACTCGGCCGCCTCGCGCGCATCATTGGCCTCGGCCGCCACCCCGGCCGCCTCGGCCCTCTCCTTCTTCGCGTCCTCGGCCTCTCGGACGGCTCCGAGGGCTCTGCTCCGTGGCGCTCCGCGCCTCCCGGTCAAGGCGGGCCCGTTCCCTTTCTTGGAAGCGGATGCGTGCATGCTTGGCCCGGTTCATCATATCCAGTGGTCCGAAAAGGAGGAGAAAATCATGAGCGAAGCAAAAAGAGACCGATATTGCGCGAAGGAATGAACACGCGCTCACCTCGGCCGGCTCCGCCGCCGACCCGACGAGATGGAGCGCCGCGTCCAAGACGTTGGCGGCCTCGACCGCGATCGTGGCGGAACGCGCCCCAAATTGTCCGCTCCGCCGGCTCGTCAAAAGTGTGCGTCAGCCCTTGGGGTCCCACAACGTGCACGACCCCCGGCTCCGGCGCCGGCCGGTGCGGCGTGGCGGAGGAGCTCGGCGGAGGTCCCCGCGGCGGAAACAGCGCGGAGTTGGTAGCCGCCGTCACCATGGCCATCGTTGGCGCCGCCGTCTCCGGCCGACCCCCGCCTTGGTGCTTGCCGGCCGAGGGGCCGCCGGGGATGGCGCAGCGAGGGCCTCCGACCCCAGGGCCAGCCGCTTCCGAGCCCCGGCCAACGGACCCTGCGGGATGCGCGAATCAACAAACCGAAAGACGAGAAAGAAGAAAGAAAGACAGAAGGAAGCAACACTTACCGGTACGGTTGTCGTTTGGGTGGCAGGCCGACCGCCGACCCGAGACCCTCACGCCGCCTCTTGCCAAGTGCCGCCCCGCGGGCACTCGCGCGCTGCCGCTGTCGCGGGGGCCGACGTTACCGAAAGACTCGGCGCCGTCGCCGGCTTCGGCGCCGCAGATGAAGAGGCCATGGAGGCCGGCGTGGCCGTACTCGGACCCGACAGGGTTGCGGCCACCGCCGGAGCGCGAGCCGCCGGCGGGCGCGAGTCACCGGCGCTCGAACGGACGCCGACGGGGCCGCGGAGGCCATCGCTGCCATCGTCGTCGAGGCGAGCCCTCCCGCCACCGCTGCCGGCACCGCGGTCACCACGGTCGACGTCACCGCGGCGGCCGAGGCCATCATCGCCCCCGCCATGGTCGTCGCCGCGGGGACCCGGTGTGCGGGCGGCGGGGCGGCGTGGTGACGACCGCGGAGATCGGGGCCGCGACCCCGGCACGGCGGCCGGGGCGGTCGGCGTTGTGGTGGTGGAGGGCGCCAAAGTCGGCGCTGCGGCGCCGGCATGCGCCTCGGCCTGCGGGGAGCCCGGCGCTCCTTCCCGGCTCGGGCCGGCGAGCGACGTGCCGACGTCGTCCCGGCGGGGTCCACTTCCGCAGGGGCCGGCCGAGTCGGCCCTCGCTCGATGTCCTCCTCCTCGGCGAGCTCGTCGATGGGGGGGACATGTCGACGAGCTCCTCGTCGTCACCCCGCCGTTGTCGTCGGAGTCGGTGCTGCTGCTCTCGGAGAGGACGATCCGGCCCGAACGGCGCCGGCGCTCCTTCTCCGCCTTCCGCTGTTGCCGCGCCGCCTTCCGGGCCTTCTTGGCGTCCTTTCGAGCTTTTTGCTCCTCGGCCGCGCGCCCGATTGATGGCCCGGACGTCGGCATCCTCGGGCAATGGGGCGGGGGAAGGAATGAATTGCAAACCTCTCCGCAACACGTAAACAAGTGGGGGCGACAGCGCGAAAGTAGAAAAGTAAGAGAGGTCGGAACTTAAAACCGACTCAACCGAAGGCAGAATTAAAAACTTACAAACACAATCGCCCCCGTTCCGGGAGCATTGGTGGGTGATTGGGGACCGGCCAATCAAACCGATCCCACGCGGCGGCCGTCTTCGGCATCGCCTCCGCGAGTCGGGCCTTCAACTCCCGGAGCGAAATCCGAGGGTCCGCCCAGGGGTTCACCATGCAGGTTCCCTCCCGGGTGAAGTCACTTCCCATCTCCGACATCATCCGATGCCGGGCCTGCAGCGGTGCGAGCCGGCGCAGGTGGTAGGAGCCAATGACCCCAACGCCGGTCACGCCGGCCTGGTCGAGCGCCTCCACCGCGTCCAACAGCGCGGCGATCCCCCTCTTCTCGTCGCCGGGCACCCCGAAGTGCCACTTCTCCGGCGCGGCATTGATGAGGTTGCCGGTGAACTCGGGGAGGGGTGAGGCAGCGGTGTTCCCGAGGTAGAACCACCGCTCGTGCCAGCCCTTGTTGGAGTCGGTGAGGGCGATGGAGATGTACTTCTCGGACCGGCCGCCCCGCGATCGGAAGCCGGCGCTGCCGATGGGGACGGCGCGAGGGTTCCCGGCCGCGTCCTTCTTCGTCACCAACCGGCAATCGAAGAAGTGCTTGAATAGCCTCGAAGTGGGGGCGATCCCCAGAAGCCCTCGCACAGCCGCCACGAAGGCGGCGAGGTGCTGGATGGAGTTGGGGTTGAGGTGCTGCAGTTCCAACCCGTAATGGTGGAGGATGCCGCGGAAGAAAGGGTGAGGCGGCATTCCCAAGCCGCGCTCGTGGAAGTGGCGGAAGGAGACGACGTAGCCGTCCGGCGGTGCCGGCAGGGCCTCATTCCCCGGCACCAGCCCACTCCATGGCGTCGGTGCGCGGCATCGGGAGTCCGCGCGCGACAAGGGCCTCAAGGGACCCGACAGTGCAGCGGGACGGAATCCAATCCGCCATGGCAGGCTCGGATCGGATGCGCGACGGTGGATTGGGGAGAAGTGAGGAGGGCGGCGAGCGGCGGACGCGGCAAGGCGAGTCGACGGAGCACGCGAGAACAAAGGAAGGGGATGGGTTTTTGCGAGCGCGAGGCGAGAGAGAGGTAACCGGATGCGTTCCCCCCCTTTTTTTCCCTTTAAATAGCGGTCATGTCAACCGCCCCCGCGGCACTTCGACTCCCGCACCTCTACTGTTCCGCGATTTAACCGGGTGCAGGGACCGAAGAGGCCGCCGCACGCGCCCGACGCGCAGCCATAATGCGAACGCAAGTTCCGCATCTACAGCGAACCGCCGCGAGATGCGCGCCATCATGGGAGGCGAACCGTTGCGCTTCGACGGCGCCCGATGACGGGCCGATTGGGCTTGGAATCCCATGAGGCTGTTGGCATCTCTTAAGGTCACGCGGAAAGAAACACGTGACCGCGGGAGAGCCAAGGGTTTAAGTCACTTGCACTATTTAACCAAATAATCCACATCCAGTACAAGTACTAGATATGTATTATAAGGTGGGTCATGAATATCCGCAAGCGGACGGATAACCCGTTGTAGCATTTCACCCGAGAGTATTCAAGGGTATCGTATTTATATTTTCCCAAAGGAAGACATGGTTGATAAGAGTACTTATGTTCATGGTGTTACAAAAGAATGATGAAGTATTCACATTCCAATGCAGGGGTTAGGAGCAATAAGTTGAGGATAGTGTGACACACACCAAGGCGATGCATTCTCTTATAAAAGGGATAGAGGCGATCCTAGATAAAGCTAAACTAGACTAGCGAGACCACTACTCCTAATGATACAACATTCATATGAGTGCGCAGCTTCTACCTAACATCCAAGATCATGCAAGCGCAAGCAAGCGTCTAATGCCTAGGCATCATCGGGAGATCCGTCTTACGCGAGGTCCGCCTCGCGACTCCGGCTTTTAGACTCCTATGCCATGCCCGAACGTGGAGGATTACTTTGGATGACAAGGCTGTCACTTCTTGTCACCTACCTCTACAAACCGTGGGACACGAAGCACATTCAACGGTGGGTAGATAACCCCGAGCACCGTGCCGGCGTCACTAACCACAACTCTAGATCCCTCGAGGCACCGACATGGTGGTAAATCTAGAGCACCCTTGCGGGACGATGAACCCGAAGCCTATTCATAAGAACACTAGCCTAACTAGCATAAGCTAGACGAAAGGATCAAAGCTAGCACTAAGTCATGCAAAGGCGTTCGTCGCTCAAGAATGAGCGACGAACGGCAATTAATCAAGTAAGATCGGGAGTAATCGGTGATCAAGTATGAACGAACGAAGAACATTCGATATGAGTTCATCTTCTATTAATGAAGAACGAAGAACGAACGACGAACTTATATGAACGAACGATGAACGATCAAACAAGATCATGATTACTCTATAAAGCTCATGACAAGGATATGAACGAAAGTATTCCATAGATGAATGATCAAGTCTCATAAAGAGAGGATACAAGAGCTATACCCAATTCTCCACAAGACTTTGGGAGCAATGAGGCAGCCCACTACTAAGCCTAGCACTACCTAGAAAGCCTCTAAACTTCTAGTGTGAGGAGAGAATGATCCTTGTGTTGTTGTGTGTGTTAAGGAGGGGGGGTACCCCTCCTTATATAGGCTTGAAAGGTCGGCTCCTGGAGGCGGTTTCGTAGGTCGGTGGCATTTAATGCGCGTGGAACCGACCTCCGGAGGCGGTGGGCAAACCGCCGAGAGAAAAGTGGGCCGGGGGGGCCACCATGACGGTTCGGCCGAACCGCCTTGTTGGTTCGGCCGAGCCGCCACCGGCCCCTCCTGGGCTGGGCTTTGGCGGTTGGCTCCCCAGCTGGATGTTGGTCTTTGATCCAGGTGCGTGAGGCCTTATTTGTGTTGGATTTCGTGGTCGTTGGCCTTTTATCTTGGAGTTGATTCCCGCGGCGAAGTGGAAGTTTTGTAAAAGTGTTGATTTGTCGCCTCGGGGCACTGGAATTCATCATTTTCCACCTGCACACTAAAAATCTAGAGGTACACGTGGAACTAGGTTATTTCTAAGTAAAATGCATGCAAGACATGCCTAGTCCTTCTCATTTATTTGACTAATTGACGGTCGAAATTGGTCGTAACGACCGTCAACAAGCCCCCCAAGCTTACCCCTTGCTCGTCCCGAGCAAGTAGTAGAACTTTAGGTTGTTGATCGGGAGTTGCTACAATGCCTACTTCTCAAAGGTACCAAGTGTATAACAAAGATACTCATCCTTGAGTTGAATAAGTTGGCAATGGTGACTCACCCTTCCCCTTAGTCCTCATGGGGCTTTGTGCTTTTCACTTTACCTTGGGCGGTTGAGAGAGAGAACGGTGTATAGAGCATTTATTTTCTCTTCCCTTGTCTTGCTTTTTATTCTCCGGACGTTTTCAAAAAATATTTTTTTTTTTTTTTTTCAAGTAAAACCACGTTCCACAAGTGATGCTCTCGAATCGCTCTAATGGTGTTTATATTCCTCACCAAGGCATGTGTATTGCCTCATCCTACATCTAATAGGCTTTTGTGGAGCTCAAGGTAGGGTATGAAATGAGGCATACTTGCATTCATATTTTTGCGAAACCAAAAGAGTGGATCCATGGAGATAGCAAGTCATACAATCGTAGATCAAGATGTGCAAGTGTGAAGATGATGGTGGTGGTGTATTTGACTACTCCTCTTTTTGTTTCACCTCTTTTTATTTTGGATTTTGGGCATGGCTATCTTTTCTTCTTTCTTTTTCTATGCTCGAAATGAGAGCAGCATCTTTTTCTTGCTCATCTTTTGTGAGCCTTATTTTCTTTTTCTTTTGCATAGCCATGCCTTCTTTTGATATTTTAAGAGGGGTGATAAAATGTGAGGAGTGTCTTTATTTTGGGTGGATGGCATGACATGTTGCTAACTTCCGGTGTAGAAGTGTAGCATATGAGGTGGAGTGTGTACGTGATCTTGATCATGAGAGTATGAAAAGCATCTCACTAGGGTCACACAATTTTGATAAAGCTCAATGAAGTAACAAGTAGCAAATGAGTAAGGTTTTCAAGGGAAATTTGCATATGGCTTTGGTAGGAATTTATCATCACTTGGGAACTTATAGATTTTGCAATTTTTGGGAACAGAATTCCGGAGATTTTAAGCTCAACTTAGGACAAGATCATAGCAGCTCTTTTTACCATATCATCATCTCACAACAACTTAGGTGCAGCTCAAGCATGTGCAGCCCACAAGTTTCAGGTTCTAAGCAAGTTTTGCTAGCCACCAAACTCAAAACTAGGAGAGTTCTAAATTATAGACTAGGCACATGAGAGAAATAAAACAGAGCAACTATTCATCATCTCAACATAGAAAGACTAGCAACATACTTGCAGCGTATAAAAGGGAACTAAGCTACTTCTTTTTGTTCTTTTTAGTTTTATCATTTTTATTTTGTTTTTCATATGAGAGGCAAGAACAAGCAAAAACAAGAGACAATAAAGGATACAAGTTGCGATACATGATACCTTAGCGGGGGTGCTGCCCCCAAGCTTGTTCTTGCTCATGGGTTTGGTGGAATGAACCCCATGTGACGGAAGTAAGCCAAAAGATCGGCTCGTTGTTGCTCCGTCATGTTGGTGAGGGCGGTGAGCTGGGTGTCGGTGCGCTCTTGCCATTGATGAGTTTGCAAGATGTGTTGGTTGAGCGCATACTCGGTGTCTTCCGCCGTGGTTTGGAGTCTTCCCATTTGTGAGGAGAGGTTGTTCATCTCCTGCACAAAGTTGTAGCCTTGGGCTGATCCGGAGTCGGTGGAGTGTTCCTCCCATTGTTGTTGTGGAGAAAACAGCCCCGGGCCATATCCCGGAGTTTGCCACGCCGATCCCCGGCCATGTGAGGTGGCGGGGCTGGGTACCCACCGGGAGAAAACCCGGGGTGGCTGTACCCCGGCTCGCCATGAGTCGTGGGGTGCGGTGTGGGCATCTCGGAGGTAGATGGTTGTTCTGATCTGTGCGCCCCCTGCGAGAAGATACACTCTGCGAGACCGCTGCGCTTCTTGGAGCTCAATGGTTAGATTTTTGAGAGTATACAAACGAAGGTCCGGGTTAGGTAACCGAAACTCGTTTGCATATCCCACAAAATAATATATGAGGGAATCGTTCGGACCATTCTTAAGAGAGTGACCTTGAATAAGATAATCTTTATTTATAAGAGAGCGAGGTGTAGCAAGGTATTCAACATTAGCATCATGTAAAGCTCCCACCCGCATGGCAATTCGTGTCACTAGAGAGGTACATTCAATTGGTCCTATCGTCCCAAGATTTTCTATCCATTGGCAAATCATGGCTTTCACGGGAGCAATCTTAATCTTATCGACCGCAGCAAAAAGAATTTTTAGCTCATCCTCGCGCACAATTCGAATATCACTCCTTGGAAAAAGAGTGATAGCAATCCACATGTGCATAAAACGCAAGGTAGGATGATGGATGTGATTAGTTCTAGGTCGCACGCAACTAGGAAGACCCGTAATCCTTTCCCAAAAAGCATGCTTTGAAAAGCGAGGAAGGGCACCATCCAAGTCGGTATTGCAGCGAGTATTAAAGCCAAGAAGAGTGCTAAGTTCTTTCCAAGTCAAACGGTAGGATTCACGGAAAAACCGAAAAGAAATTCCTTCATCTACCGTTTGTAGGGTGCATAAAAACTGAAGTGTAAGCAAGCGGGAGCCCGGCTCATTTACACTAGCAAAATCTGTCCACCCTAAGGCTTTAAATACTTGAGCAAATTCAGCATCCATACCTATTTTGTGCAGCAGCTCCGTGTCAAATGCTCGCGTAGGAGCAAAGAGACGGTGTTGGAGAAGCGTGTAGGTGCGCGTCTCGTGCTCGCCCACTAAGTCGAGGTCGGTGTCGGTGAGGAGACGATGCTCGATGTTGCCCTCTTGCCCTTCTTCCTCGACTTGTGGTGGTGAACTTGGCGGTGACTCGACTACGGGGCGTGCGCGGGTGCTTCGACGTAAAGAGCTTGAACTTGAGCGTGAGCTCAAGGACCTCTTGATTGACCCGAACAGCTTCTTGGCACCGGTCATGGCTGCACACAAAGAGAGCAAGAATGCAAGAACAAAAATTCCGAACGGGTCATGTGAGGGAAAAAATCAAATTAGCGACACCGTCGGTTGTTCATGTGAGCAAGAAATCGCAACTCGAGAAAACCAAACAAAAACAAATCAAACCAAAAACTAGACAGACACACCAAGAGCAAAAGATTTATGCAGAACTTTTAGGCAATGAGCAAGTGAGGACAATGGAAAACTTGAGAGTAATGAGAATGAAGTGAGTGAGGAGTGGAAATGATAGTGTGAGAGGGGAGAGAGCTGCGGCCGGGCCACCTCTACTTATAGCTCACGAAGTAGCCGTTTTTGAGCGTTAGGAGGGGCATATGACCGTTGGGAAAAAGGACAGACCGAGCAACGGTCATGGCGGTTCGGCCGAACCAAGGAGGTGGGTTCGGCCGACCTGCTGTGGGTCCCTTTTGCTCCCCCTTTTGGCCCATAGCTCCCAACGGCCAAATGATCATTGACCATGGTTGCTACGTCCGGATATTCCTCAGAAATTTTTGCTCAAGAAATCCAAAGAAAGTTGCCTCAAATTCAGCTTTATTCGAAAAATCAAATCTCGAGAAAAAGTGTTGGAGAAAATTCCAACATGCAAAAATTGTTTTTGGATTTTGTATAAGGATACAAGGGTTGTCCAAAAGTTTCAAACAAAGTAGGAAAATTTGGACGTAAAAGGATTTTGGTTTTCAAATTTTCTATGCATGGCGAGTGAGAAAAAAAAAATCAAATATGCTTGGCGGAAAATCCAAATAAATGAAATGAAAATTATCTTGTGATAAAATAGAATATGCAGGGAGATGCATGTGGTGGAAAACAAAAATCAAAAGAAATCGAAAGATAATACCGATTTATCCTGTCGACCGGGGCTTTGCCATTTTAAGTGCGGCGGCGAGGACTTCTCCATTTCTTTTCATCCTTGTGGTGCAGGCCCTTTCCCTGGAGAAGAGGATGAAGATGGCTGCACCTTCTTCACTTGCCACACTTGTTTGGTCTTTGTTGATGTAGGTGGCTTTGTGTCTTGAAGGAGTGGCTTCTTGGCCCATAATCCCGGCCTTGCTTTGTTGCGAGGCTTCTTGGGTTGGTACCATGACGGATTCTCAATTTTGTCAAGTTGCTTCCAAAAGGCGACGAGACTATCCGTCTTTCTTGGCGTCACTTCAACTTCACGGATGTTTGAGGGATTTGGCCCATACTTGATCTTGATCATTGAGCATTGTTCTTTTCTTGGTTGGAACTCAAACTTTTCCTCCTTCCCATTGATGTGGAATCGGATTTCTCCATTCCCAACATCAATTTGGGCGTTCGCGGTCTTGAGGAAGGGACGTCCCAAAATGAGGGCGTGTTCTTGTCGATATCCATCTCAAGCACCACAAAGTCCACCGGTATGAAGTTGCCTCGAATTTTTGCGGCACGTCTTCGGCTATTCCCGCGGGGTAGCGGACCGAAGAGTCTGCCAATTGCAACCTCATTGGTGTAGGAGTCAAGGTTGTGTAGCTCAAACGATCAAAGACTTCTTTGGGCATCACGGCGACGCTTGCCCCAAGATCACATAAGGCACTGGTCGAAGTGGTGTGCCCCAATGGAACATGATATTGTGGGGCAGCCGGGGTCCTTCTTCTTTTACGGAAGCCGATTGAGTATAGCTGCGCTACACTCCTCTGTGAGCTTGACCATTTCCTCGTTGGGTAGTGGCCTCTTGTTGTTGAGGATGTCTTTAAGGTAGCGTGCATATGTGGGCACCTGCACCATGTCCAACAATGGCACGTTGACATGAATCCTTCGGATGGTCTCGACGAATCGAGCAAATTGTTCATCCTCCTTTGGCTTCTGTTTACGTGAGGGAATGGCAAAAAGCTTGTGTCTTGAAATTCAATTCCATTCTTCCCTTCACTTGGCTTCGGTTCTTCTTCTTTTTCTTTGGTAATAGAAGGGCTTTCCTCCTCCAGGTCGTTCTGTTCTTCTTTGCTGCATGGTTAGGATATGGCGGATCCAGAGTGGATTTTCCTCCCTCGTGGTAACCGCATTAACATTTTCCAAAGAAGACTCGGGTTGCCCGGGATCTTCCCAGAATTAGAACCAGGGAATAAGAGCAGCTAGGCTGAGCAACTTGGGTTTCAATCATTTTATTAAAGCTCAGCTGATTTTTGAAAGCGAGAGGAGAAACCTTCTATTTGTGCGAGTTATGTTTTCTAAGACTTTATCATTGGCAGCAAGCTTTTTGTTGATAGATTCGTTAATTTTAGCTTGGCCATAAACCAAATCTTTCAAGGAAGGTTGATTATTGTTAAAGCCAGAAAAATTGTTACCTCCTTGATATGATGGTCGGTTTTGGTTGTACCCTTGTCCTCCGTTTGGACGATACCCGTTGTTGTTGTTCATGTAGAACACCTCTTCATGGGTATGGGGGCAATCCTTCCCCATATGGCCGGTGTTCCCGCACTCCTCACACGTCATGTGTGAGTCCAATGCATGAACACCACCATTTGCGTTGTGTTCGTCCAAGCGTTTTATGAGGAGGTCAACCTTGGCGGACAGCATGTCCACCTCCTTGACGGGGTGTACGCCTCTTGCGCGTGTTTGGAGTCGATCATCGCTCCACCCTTGATTGGAGACCATCTTCTCTATGAGTTCTTTTGCTTGGGCAATAGTTTTGGAGAAGAAGGCTCCTCCAGCAGCGGCATCCATATGTCCACGGGTTGTTGGTGTCAACCCGTTGTAGAAGTGTTGAAGAATGAGCCATTCCTCCATCCCATGGTGAGGGCAGGCCAGAATGTATTCTTGAAGCCTTTCCCATGCCTCGGGCATGGATTCGTTTGTCGCTTGCTGGAAACTTGCAATTCTTCCACGAAGGGCATTGGTTTTGCCCATCGGGAAAAACTTGGCGAGGAACGCCGTGGAACATTTGTTCCAAGTGTCAATGCTTGCACGATTGGCATAAAACCACTGTTTCGCCTTCCCAAGGAGGGATAGGGGAAACAGGCGGAGTTTGATAGCATCTTGGTTGGCTCCGGCCGTGGCTGATGTGTTGCATATTTCCGAGGAACTGTTGGAGATGAGAGTTGGCGTCCTCGGAGGCCTTTCCACAAAAGGGAATGGCTTGCACCATAGTGATGAGGCTGGACTTGATGTCAAGTCCTGCAGCACCGGCGTCGACGTTGGGCCCAATGGGCACATTGGCGACGGAGGGCGCGAGTAGTCACGAAGGGTCCTTTCAGCCATGAGTGTTGAGGTTGATGGTGCGGAAGATGCGGGCTCGCTTGTCGTGGGTTCTTGAGGAGAGACAACGACGCGAGGTCGAGTCTTTCTCGCAAGAGCCTCGGGATTATCAACGAAGTTTTCCGGCAAGTCGAATCCACGCATGCACTATCCTGTTTTCACCTTTGAGAGAAAACAGATCAAGGTTAACTCTGCAAGGGCAATGATTAAATCATCATCAAGTGTAATCATGAACATTCATTGTATTCTTATTAACCAATGTCTTCCCGAGCAACGGCGCCGAGAAATGCTTGTTGGCATCTCTTAAGGTCACGCGGAAAGAAACACGTGACCGCGGGAGAGCCAAGGGTTTAAGTCACTTGCACTATTTAACCAAATAATCCACATCCAGTACAAGTACTAGATATGTATTATAAGGTGGGTCATGAATATCCGCAAGCGGACGGATAACCCGTTGTAGCATTTCACCCGAGAGTATTCAAGGGTATCGTATTTATATTTTCCCAAAGGAAGACATGGTTGATAAGAGTACTTATGTTCATGGTGTTACAAAAGAATGATGAAGTATTCACATTCCAATGCGAGGGTTAGGAGCAATAAGTTGAGGATAGTGTGACACACACCAAGGCGATGCATTCTCTTATAAAAGGGATAGAGGCGATCCTAGATAAAGCTAAACTAGACTAGCGAGACCACTACTCCTAATGATACAACATTCATATGAGTGCGCAGCTTCTACCTAACATCCAAGATCATGCAAGCGCAAGCAAGCGTCTAATGCCTAGGCATCATCGGGAGATCCGTCTTACGCGAGGTCCGCCTCGCGACTCCGGCTTTTAGACTCCTATGCCATGCCCGAACGTGGAGGATTACTTTGGATGACAAGGCTGTCACTTCTTGTCACCTACCTCTACAAACCGTGGGACACGAAGCACATTCAACGGTGGGTAGATAACCCCGAGCACCGTGCCGGCGTCACTAACCACAACTCTAGATCCCTCGAGGCACCGACATGGTGGTAAATCTAGAGCACCCTTGCGGGACGATGAACCAGAAGCCTATTCATAAGAACACTAGCCTAACTAGCATAAGCTAGACGAAAGGATCAAAGCTAGCACTAAGTCATGCAAAGGCGTTCGTCGCTCAAGAATGAGCGACGAACGGCAATTAATCAAGTAAGATCGGGAGTAATCGGTGATCAAGTATGAACGAACGAAGAACATTCGATATGAGTTCATCTTCTATTAATGAAGAACGAAGAACGAACGACGAACTTATATGAACGAACGATGAACGATCAAACAAGATCATGATTACTCTATAAAGCTCATGACAAGGATATGAACGAAAGTATTCCATAGATGAATGATCAAGTCTCATAAAGAGAGGATACAAGAGCTATACCCAATTCTCCACAAGACTTTGGGAGCAATGAGGCAGCCCACTACTAAGCCTAGCACTACCTAGAAAGCCTCTAAACTTCTAGTGTGAGGAGAGAATGATCCTTGTGTTGTTGTGTGTGTTAAGGAGGGGGGTACCCCTCCTTATATAGGCTTGAAAGGTCGGCTCCTGGAGGCGGTTTCGTAGGTCGGTGGCATTTAATGCGCGTGGAACCGACCTCCGGAGGCGGTGGGCAAACCGCCGAGAGAAAAGTGGGCCGGGGGGCCACCATGACGGTTCGGCCGAACCGCCTTGTTGGTTCGGCCGAACTGCCACCGGCCCCTCCTGGGCTGGGCTTTGGCGGTTGGCTCCCCCACTGGATGTTGGTCTTTGATCCAGGTGCGTGAGGCCTTATTTGTGTTGGATTTCGTGGTCGTTGGCCTTTTATCTTGGAGTTGATTCCCGCGGCGAAGTGGAAGTTTTGTAAAAGTGTTGATTTGTCGCCTCGGGGCACTGGAATTCATCATTTTCCACCTGCACACTAAAAATCTAGAGGTACACGTGGAACTAGGTTATTTCTAAGTAAAATGCATGCAAGACATGCCTAGTCCTTCTCATTTATTTGACTAATTGACGGTCGAAATTGGTCCGTAACGACCGTCAACAGAGGCCCGCAGGTATATAAGGCTAGGGGATGAAAACGCCCGACGCCCGGTTTCCGACCCGGGGGTTCGAAGGGCGGCCCTGCGAAAGGGTTCGGACGCCCGCCCCTGGACAAAATTAAGTGAGGGGTTGTTAGAGAGGGATCCTTAGCGATCAACACCCGTGCACCGTAGCACAATGGGCATCTATCGACGGCGTCCGAGTCCGAGTTGAAAAAGCCGTGGTCTTGAATCCCGCGAAGGGAGGGCAACGAGCCCGCCGACCCCGATCGAAAGGGGTCGGAGATCACAAAAGACGAGCACTCGGATATGAATGAGGCCGACCCCCGCTAGTCTCCATCGGATCCCCGCTAAGGGCACGCCGAGAGCCATCACTCGGACATTCCCATTTGGAGCTTAAACGAGCACCACGCATCGAACCATCGAGGAATGACGTGGCCGCTCACCGCACGCCTCGTCTTACCGTAAAGACGCGTGGGTGTGAACGAAATAAAAAGACGAAGCAGCCCTCGGGCGGATCCGAGCAACAAGCGAAGACTCGGGGCTCGCTTTCGCAAATAAATGATAAAACGCTCAAAATTGTTAACCCTCGGCGCAAGTATTCTACTTGCCCCGAGGCTCGAGAGCTACACCGGCGGGTGCGCTCGCGCGCACCCACCGGAAAACAAATACACAGGAAAACCCGAGGGTTTGTCGGAAAAAGCCTCGACGGCGACCCTTTGCCCTCGGCCACCGCCAAGGCTCGGGGCTACTTGTCGGGTACCTAGATTAGGGAACCCTAATCATGGTACTTAATAGCGGGCTAACAGCTCCGTCTTGTACGCATAAAGGATACGGAGGTGGGGCCCGAAACCTCCGCCTCGCCCGACCCGGGTCGGGCGAGGTCCACGACTTCCGCCTCGCCCGACCCCGAGGCGGATGGTTCCATGAATCTCCGCCTCGCCCGACCACTGGGTCGGGCGGGCCCACGATCTCCGCCTCGCCCGACTCGGCGTCGGGTGGGACCGCAATCCCTGCCGCGTTTGCCTTTGCTTCGCGGAGAAGCGACCTCACCCACCGGATGGGGGAGGAGTTACGGCGGGCCGGTAGGCGCAATTGCAGCGCACGGGAACTCGTCTCACCAACAAGACGTGATGTGACCGGCGCGAGTACCCTCTGTCCCGTTCCGCAGCGCCGCACGCTAGCGCTAGCTTAGCTGCAGAGCGGCGTGATCATTACCAGGCCCATGATGGCCTGTGGCCGGGACGGAGGCCAAGCGATTGACGAGACAATAGCACGTGATCTGCCCTGGCTGACCAACGGTGTCCGCCCGGGCTCGAGAGGGCTACGAAAGCCGGGCCCGCGGCCTCCGCCTCGCCCGACTCCGGGTCGGGCAGGTGCACCACTTCCGCCTCGCCCGGCTCGGGATTCGAGGCGGGCCCGGCGGTCCTCGCCTCTCCCGTCCGGGACTCGGGCGGGCTCGGCGGTCCCCGCCTCGCCGACTCGGGGGCAAATGGCTTCCTCATGAAGCCTCACGGGTGAACGAGGATCGCCATAACTCCGCTCGGGAACTCACCAATCCACGGGGATCGGGTGAGATCGGCGCAGCTCCTCTTGTCTCATCTTCACGCGTCGCCGACACCCCGGCTCGACGACAAGACGGAGGCGCCAACCCCATCTCTGCCGGAGCCATGATGAACGGGAGTGACGGATGGAGACCGCCATGCGACAGGACGGCTGCCACGGTGACGAGCGTGGCATTGACTCCGGCGCTACCAATCAAGACCGACCGTACGCCGCACGACCGGAGCGCCCAAAGCGGCCCGCATGCGAGCGAGGGTAATGCACGGCGGCCCCGACCCCGCTTGGGACGACATGTGGTAACTCGACCCCACCTGTAAGTGGCCCGGCCCTTGGACTATAAAAGGGACCCCACGCACACGCAAGAAGAGGGACAGACTCCACGGATCGAGCTAATCGAACTCGTCATACACACATCCTAGAGGACATTGCACACGGAGGCTTGGAGCAACCCTCCTCCCTCGCATCCTTTGTAGCTCTTTTCACAAGACGAAACACGAACAATCCTCGAACTGGACGTAGGGCTTCGATTGCCCGAACCAGTATAAACCACGCTCTCCTAAATCATCCAAGGCCCATCCGAGTAGTAGCGTCGATCCCTTCAAAACACAAATTAACTTGTCGGCCGGTTTCACAACACCGACAGTTGAGATCTAGTAACCAGAAAGTCTAATCGGATAACATCATAATGGATAATTACATAGATCAATTGCAAACCTTCGATGAATAAGAACATCCTATCTTCCGAGAGACCCTCGATTTATACCTGTCGAGGGTTGTCCCTTAATAGCGCGAGTGTCTTACCCTATTTGACAATCTAAAAGTGTTGCGTAAGTTTAGTTCTGTCACCACCAAACCAGATGATTAGTATCATCAAATAATTATAATCAATACAAGATCTGAGTACTAGCCTAATCACCATGATTAAGATAATATCTGAACACTTAGCCTAGAACTAAGCAATTGGAACAAGCATATACATGATTATAGAATAAAGATCAACAAATTAGTAAACAATCATCAACATATTCAATCATCCTTGAGATACATAGTGTAAGTTACATCACCGTCTAGAAGGTCTACTTTGATGGATCAACTCTAACACCAATGGCTCTTGAAACTCAACTAGAGATCTATTATGACGAGCCAAGCCCCGGTCGCTCTAACACACGAATCTGGTGTCCCTCCGTCGACCTCTCTTCTGTTCTAGGGTTTTACAAGTATTTATATGGGCAGGTAGAGGAGTCAGAATCTAGCAAACCATGGGATGTGACGATCGGCACAAAGGCGGTGCCGATCGGCACACATCGTGTCTTCATCAATCTCTCCTCCGAGTCTATTGTCTTGCCTTCCATAGCTTCCATGTAGGCCCTCCCTGTCATAATCTTCGAGATAATGTCTTGCGTTGCACGTTTGAGTCTTGATGTTTCCTTGATCTCTTTCGGATAAATATCTTCAAATGTCTCGTGCAAATAACCTTCCTTTATTGTAGAATGGACCATGAGATTTTTTGTTGGGCCAATTTCCCATATGTGCCGATCAGCACATGACCGTGCTGATCCGCACAGTGGGCTTTGTCTTGGCTTTTCTTCTGTTTTCAACCCATGTCCTCTATAATGCCTTTATTTATACCAATTTAACTTACATCTTCAACAAAGCTCCAGAACAATGCATATACAAACACATAGCTAATATCACAGGTAAATGGCCTATATTAGTGTGAATCATGTTGTAGTTGGAGTGATATTCACATATAAAACGGACACTTAGGAAGTGCCAACACCTAGATGGCAATGAGTAAAGTAGAAAGTCTAAAAACAAGGACAAGTAAATAAGTTCATCGGAATGTCATCAAATTTATATCTGACCGTGCATGCCCAAATAATTGATAGTATCATTATATTTGCAAAGACCTAAATGCAATCGGCAAAAGGCTTTGCCGAGTGATGTACTTGGCAAAGCGCACATGACATATCTGCTATCGGCAAAGGCTCTTTGCCGAGTGCTTTCTGTCATACACTTGCCCTTGCCGAGTGCTAAGAAGACACTCGACAAAGATTTTTGGGGAAAGTAATAAAAAAGAGGATCCATGCCACAGGCAGGCCCATCTCACTATCTGTGACCAGCCACCACCGCCGCCGTGAGCTCGGGCTGCCGCGCCATGCGTTGGCAAGCTGAAGCCCAGGCCAGGACCATTGCTGCCTTGACGAGGCTGCCGCCACTGCCCTTCCAGAGCCTCCATGCGCGACCGCCGCCGTGTCGGTGCTACCGCCCTTCTGGGGTTGCAGCGTCCTCGCAGGGGCTGCTGTGCGCCGTTGCGCCCTCACCATTAGCAGCAGCGCCCCGCCGAGGCTGCCGCACGCTGCCGGGGCTGTCGCTCACCGCCGTGCCCTGCAGGGGCTGCCACAATGGAGAGAGAAAAGAGACGGGAGAGAAGGCTGCGAGAGAGAGAGAGAGAGAGAGAGAGAGAGAGAAGAGATGGGGGTAGGGCAAGAGAAAAGATGGGATTGCTATCCGGATGGAGGAAAAGAGGACCAATTGGAGAGCTCAGATTCGAAGCCTCGGATCGATGACGTGTCATATTTGCCGAGTATCTAGAAAAACACTCGGCAAAGAGTTTCTTTCACTACAGGAATAAAGCTCTGTAGCGGCGGGCCGAAACCCGCTATAGCGGTAGGTATAGTGGCCCGCCGCTACCCAAACGCAGCTAAAAATAAAGACCTGTAGCGGCGGGTTCCACAAAACTGAAACCACCCGCCGCTACAGCAAAATTGGGAAACAAAAAAAAGCAGGCCCACATGGGCCCGCTCCATGCCGGCCAGATCCGCTGCCTCCACCCCGCCTAGATCTGTTGCCCGTGGGCCTCGCTGGAGGAGGGAGAGGCGGCGGCCGCCGCCCGCGCGTTGCGTCGCCGGAGGAGGGAGAGGCGTCGGCCGCCGCGTGTCGCGTCGCCGGAGGAGGGAGAGGCGGCGGCCGCCACCCCGTGCGTTGCATCGCCGGAGGAGGGAGAGGTGGCGGCCGCCGCCCGCGCGCGCGTCGCCGGAGGAGGGAGCGGCGGCGCCGCCCTGCGCGCGCGTCGCCGGAGAGAGAGAGAGAGAGAGGGGGGGGAGGATGGAGGGAGAGTGGGTGCGGCGGCTGAGGGTTGTGGACTGGAGTGAGGGGAGGGTTCATTTTATATTTCAATGGAGCTAGGGTTTTGGATGGTTGGGCTGGGCTGTTTTTACTGCGGGCCTCTTTATAGTCCGTCGCTACAAAGATTTGTAGCGGCGGCCGTAATGTGGCCCGCCGCTAAAAATCATGACGATTTTTAACGACGGATGACATTGTCCGGCGCCGCTACGTTCTTTTTCATGCCCCCGCTATAGAGAGGATTTGTAGTAGTGTTTGCCAAATATTTTTCCTTGACGTTCGGCAAAAAAAAAATCAAATTTTGACACTATTTATATGATCCATTTCTATACAAAATAATTTGAAGTCAAAATAAAATCTGTCCATCAATTTGACTCCAAACTTTAATGAGTCATTATCAACTCTAAGGTTCTTATCCAGTTCTCGTTTGTAATCAATGTACGTGATAACTTTGACGAAACCTTCTCTACATTTTATTGTAGCTTCCACGTGTGATTCATCACATTATAACAAATCTCATGATTTTTGACTTTATTTGATTTTTTTAGAATTCAAAAATCATTCATACAAACGTTAGCGGTCATATTTCTTACAGAAGATATGGTAAATTTCTTTTTTCATGGGTAAGGTCATAAATTGGGCTAAATAACATGATTATAAATTGTATACTCATTGTATTTTATTATTTGAATCACTTGTAGTTCAGACATTACTTGATTAAAAAAATTGCTTAAAATGTAATTAGTTAACTAAATATAGCAAATGAATATTAAAAAATTTTGAATTTTAACATGTAGTTACACGTATTGTATGTGGTGAGTATGAAAAGTTTTGAGATGAGAAAAGGAAAAAAAAATCCTTCTTTGCCAAGTGCAAAAAAATAAACTCGGCAAACCAGCTTGTTTGCGGGGTGCTAAAAAATACTCGCCAAAGAGCCCTTTACCGAGTGCTTTTTATCGGAACTCGTCAAAAACAAACGGATTTGTGGAGTGTATTTTTGTGCCGAAAGTTTTTTTATTTTAAACTCGGCATACACGTTGTTTGCCGAGTGCCTGATTAAATACAGCTAAGCGCACTCGGCAAACAACGATTTTCCTGTAGTGATATATACTCAGGAAAGGCAAGCTCGCTAAGGCTAATTTCAATGAATTGTATTAGATAAATCTTTTCAATGAATTGTTTTAGACAAATCTTTTCACAATTATATATTGTCTAGCAAGCTTCCATTGTTATGACATCTACTGCTAGTCTACAAGCCAAACAAAATAGTCAAAGCATGATTATTGAGAAATAAAAAACAGACACAACCTGCATTCATTCCTCTGTGTGTGTGTGTGTGCGTGCGTGTGTGTGTGTGTGTGTGTGTCTGGTGTGTGTGTGCACGAGCGTGATGCACACAGGGCCGGGCAAAGGTGGTCTTGCTGCTCCACATACTGTTCTCTTTTGCCTGGCACCCACCAACCATAAAAAAGTTAGCATGCTATCTGTTTCTTCCCAAAACAGACATTCTCCTGCTCATCAAGGTGTAGCAGTGCATACTGTATTCTTGTTCTATTCGCGACAACTCTCGCTTAGCAATTGAAAGGCTGCAAACCACCACCTCCAAGATGTTCAATCTTCCCCGGCAGTGCCAGGGAGCTTGTTTGAGCATCCTCGTCTTTGCTACTACCTCGCTTGGTCAACCAAGGATCAATCTCGCTGCCCCAACGGACGAATATATGGATGAGTTACAGATTCGGTAAATTCTTGCCTAGGTACTCATTGTCTTTCTATTTGAAATGTTGTATGTTGATATTGTCTTGTTTCACATTTTGGTGGCATGTTGTTGATTTTGTTTCAAGATTTACCTCGATCGAGGTGGTCCCTCTTCTTTCCTGACCACAAGTAAATCCCGACCACTTCCAACAATGTGCTACTCTGGATGCGCAAGCATAAGAGGCTTCCACTTCATCACCTTTGTGTGTGGAGTTTGATGTGTGGATGGGCTTAACAAATCAGGCCCCGATAGCCCAGTTAATGACAGCCCACGCATTCGACGGTCGCCTACCAGCTATCTATGTAAACTCGAGCTGGCTCAACAGCGAAGGCCATTACAGGAAGGAACGCCCATCCATGTGAACCGTGCAGGCGGAAGTGTACCTGCGGACTGGCCGGTCACCTTGACGCCGCACGGCGAGAAGAAGATATGCCTCACCAGGGATAAGCCACGTAAGCCAAAAGCCAAAACAACAAACACCCGCAGAATCTATGCACTTTCAGCTTCAGAGTATACTCCATTAGGCAAGCCAAGAGAGCCATCCACACTGGTGTATTATTTGATGTATACAAGCTCTGTTCTCTTGCAGGAGATAAAAAATCTAGCCACTGAGATTGGCTGGGTTGGAAATCACGTTAGAGTTTCCATTTTTGTATGGTTTTTCAATTTTCTTCATCGGATGAGTATGTGTGGTTCTGACATAAGTGTGTAATTTACACAAACCTTGTGTCCTCTCTATATAATACAAAAATACATATGTCACATGCATATTCAACGAAAAAAGTTGGTACTACAAAACCTTTTAATAAACAATTGTGAATCTGGCAGAAAATAAATACACCTTTATTTGAAGTACTAACACAAGTATTTGGCATATATTCATTTGTCCCCAACATATTTGAAGTGCTTGCATCATCCTTCATCATTTCTTGGATGAATTTAATCACTGTAACATGCCGTTATATAAATCTTCAAGTAAGAAACACGATATATGAGTATATAATGAAATGGGTGCTAGAAAAAGAACTTTTTAAAAAACTGTAACCTTCGCTAAAAGAGGTACCGTGGAAGCAAGAATTAACCAATAAGTTGGTATAACATGTGCAGTAGCACTTCTTAGTTCCCTTGATATTGGTATACAGATGCATGGCTATTTTTCATGTGTCAGTGTAAGCCATTTGATTTAGAGCAGATATTAATGATAACATGGTATGTTAAATAAGAAAAATACAGTGAACTTAAAAGTTACAACGACGATCACAGATATTAGACGAGTTCCCAACTGTGTCAATTAGCATATTCCCATTTGGGTGCCTACAGAAAATAAACAGTGGTTAAGACGACCCTAATAATAATACAAATTGAGTTTCATTGACAAGAACCCAGAAATAATTACACTTCAACAATTCAGAAGTTCCTCCATTTAAATATATCATTAGAAAATTGGAGCCTAGTAGTTGAATAAGTATAACTTGCCATCTTAGTTGTAGCTATCTCTAGATATTCTGCCATGATATATGAGAATTATCCGGAAACTAACATACAAGAACTTCAATACCTTGATGTTGCCTAGGAGGTAGGAATTGATCTACTGAGGAAATTCTTCTGAACCTACAAATCCATAAGATTCATGAGGCAGCCCAAATATGACGGTATGGATCCTGTTAGGTTGTTCCCATGAAACCTCCTGCGATACAACACCATATTTCATATATTTCTTTTTGCAAATCATTATGGATAGTATGATTTCATCAGCAGTTTTCTGCATCAAACATGTGAAAACTTCTAACAAAGAGTAAACATATTTCTCAATGTGTTGATGGTGCCAAGGGAACCTGGTATTGTGCCTAACAACATGTTGTCATGAAGATCGAGGCTAACAAGATTACTCAGGTTACCCCACCGGATGTTGGGGATATATGTTGGTTATGAGACTCCGTGTACAATCAAGTTCCTAGAGCCTATGACTAGTGATCTTCATACGGCTCGGTACGCTTATATCATATTTCATGAGGACAATTTCCCAGCATTATGAGCAGACCAACATCCAGAAGAATGCTAGGAAATTGAATACAATGCAACTGGGATGCAGTCCTTAGACCCATGCACTAGCGAGGCTAAATTGGATGATCAATGGATTATATATTTGCAAGATGATGCAAATACGTTGTCAGATGCCTTCGATGATCATAAAGGACTGTCAAGGATGCATATGCCCTAAAGGATACTGACTCTGGTATCACCCCCATATTACAAAGAGGGGAGATCTCCGAGTTCTAGGGACAAAGCCCCACGGAGACGTCCGCGGAGGCACGACCACGAGCCACTTGTCCCACTCCAGGATCAAGTTGAAAAAGCTCAACCTAAAGTTGAGAATGTCCCTAAAGGACACTGTCCTGAAGATGGAGCCCCTGAAGAGGCATCCTAACCTAAAGTTGGGATGTTCCCTAAAGGACCGCATCCTGAAGATGGAAATTATAGTAGATCCCACACGCTTAAATGCACTAGGAAATTGGAACACCTAAGATCACTCATTCTCGGAAGTCACTATTAGCTAAAGGACATGGATGAGATTTCCACAAATTATGTGCACACAGGAGAGTTATTTAATAGAAAGAGCACCATTGTGAATATAAACTCTGCTTCGAAGATTGCTTGCTCAATGGATCGTGATCCTGAACAAAAATCGGTCACATAGGATCCCCTTGATGGAGCCGTTTTATTGTTTGGAAGTAGTGGTGTCATTAACCTTGATACTGATGCTTCCTCCATCAAAGAACCTTTCAACCAACAACACTCATTCTGGGAGAAACCTTTCATGCTAAGGGAATGCTAAGGAATAGATCTCTTTTCTATATTATAGGTTTGTTCCGAGTCAATTTTGAATAAGATTCCATTCAGCTTCTTTTGTATTGACACTCCATCACACAAATTCAAGACCATCCTGCCAGTGTACTATTTGGCGAATACAAGCTATGGTGTCTTGCAACAGATAAAAATGTCCAGGCACCAGGATTTGATACGGTTGCACTCACGTTGGATATTCATTTTTTATGGGTTTTCAATACTGTTGATCAAATGTGTGTGTATGGTCCTGGCATGTGTAATCTACACAAACATTTTCTTCTCTCTATAATAGAAAGATATTGTTGTAAAACAACCTGAATGAGCTCAAGTAATCACACACTATTAATGCACACACAAGGCACAAATAGATAAACACGAAGATGTGGGAGAGTAAGAGGCTATTGGATCCTTCTTTATTACTTTGTGTAGTTACAAGTTACACTATGGAGTTAATTCAACGCCGCACCGGTCCCTTTTATCCGCTCTCTTATTTATAGGCAAGAACAACTAAGAGGGAGCCGGTCAATATCTCTATGTGGTAACTCTCTCCATCTCCCACCTAGCCCATTAAACAGACATAGTAAATTCGGCCACACACTATGTAGCTCACATGTGCACTCACGGGAAAATAGGTGCTTACAAAACTATTTAAACAAACACTCGTGAAATAAACTTTACTGGAAGTGCTAACACAACTATTTGGCGTTTATACATTTTGTTACCACTATATTGCCTAGAACTATAGTATGTATCTTGAACTCAGCGTGCATCACCCTCCATCATTTCTTAGATAAATTCAATCAGTGTAACATGCCATCATATAAATCTTGTAAGAAGTATTATACATTTGGTACATAAGGGAATGGGTCCTAGAAAAAATAATTCTTTTGAAACCATACGTTTCGCTAAAAGAGGACCAGCAGAAAGTAGCAAATGGTTGAAACAACCCTAATAATAATATGAATTGAAGTTCACTAACAAGAAAACTAAAATTACACTACAAAATTTCATAATTTATATATTAGTAGAAAGTTGTGCCATAATATATGAGAATTACCAGGGAACTTATAAAGCAGAATAACATATAGGAACAACAATGACTTGATGTTGCCCAAGGAGGCAGGAATAGATCCAGTAAGTGAATTCTTCTGAAGCTCCAAATCCAGAAGGTTCGTGAGATAGCCCAAAGATGACAACATGGCTCCTGTTAGGTTGTTCCCTTGCAACCTCCTGTGAAAAAACATTAAATTCGTACAATTATTTTTACAAATTATTAAGGAACATTATGATTTCATCAACAATTTTCTGCATCAAGCATGTAACAACTTCCAACAAACAATATACATATTTCTCATTATGCTGATGGCGCCAAGAGAACCCGGTATTATGCCTGACAGCAAGTTATCCTGAAGATCCAGGATAACAAGATTACTCAGGTTACCGATCCATTCGAGCCATTCTTACCAGATTCCTGCAAACATTAGCAAATTAGCATCTCGAGTTTACCATTTCTGGAAATTTAGGTTATGTGATTTGTAGTGCCTTTTTCTTTTCTCACAGGTATTGAAGCTTTTGCGGATCTCCCATTTCTGGAACCAGAGGGCCTAATGTACCTACATACCCTAGATCCCTTCAAAGGAAACAAGAAGTCCAAATAATAAACTTTTTAGATGTTATATATACCAGATGAATGGAGACAAAGGACACTAAAAATTGGATCTTTTCTCTTTTTCTCTAACTTCAAAAACAATGATTGTAAACGGTTCTATAGAAGTGTATAAATCACCGAATAATAAGAAGAGAATAGAGTGGCATACAAGCATGTCACGTGGTTTTGTCATGTGTGACATACACCCATGGGCAGGGATTCACAAATGTTGGATCCCAGCTCTCCAGTGCAACGATAGGCTGCTGCCATGCCACTCTTAAATTCTCAATGCTTCAAGTTAGCATGCTTGTTTCAAAACAAAAAAAAATACTACTTGATGCACCTTCTGTTGAATCAACATGAATGATGTACATGTGCATATCTTCAGTGAGGCTAGTCAATAGGGCTGTTGCAATGTCTTCAAACTGCAAAGGTAACAAATATATATATATATATATATATATATATATATATACTTTCTCAGATAGAGATCAGTTAGAGAAAGGAATCTTGCATATCTTCCTCATGATTAAATGCTTGCCAAAAATTGATACTATGATTATACTATTATAGTATTTTTTTCAAAGCAAAACTACATCTAAAGCAATCACTGAAGTAGGTTTGTTATTCTGATTAGATAAATGACATGTTGTAAACAGGCTCAAATGTAAATCGCAATGTCGTAGGTACTGCTAATCACAGGCTCCCATTCAAATCACCATTCAAGAACAGAGAGAGTAGGACTTACGCAAAGAAATATTTTTGTCGTGACGGGTTAGCTAGTAATTAATTGTTCCAAAAGTAAGCTTCAAATTATGAACTTCATACACACCTACAAATGGAATTGTGAATAGCAAACTTCAATTGAGGTCGAGAAGCGCTAACAATGTTTGCTCTTTTTTGCATTTAATTTCGAGTTCTTGCCAGTTTTGAATCCAAGCATGCAAAATTTGATGAAGTAGAACCAGTACCTCAAGGGGAGGCTGAGGGTTGTCGGGTGCTGCATAACACACATTCCTTCTACACAATAAATAACGTATAATAGCATCATTCTATTAGATTCATTTGCATATTTTCCACTAATTTAGCACCAGCTTAGTAGAAGCACTAAAAGAGGACCAGCTATATATTGAGATGTAGTAGATATTCAATGCTGAATAGCCATATTCCTTCGTCAACTTATTTTCAGGTATCAAGCTCCTCGCTGAACTTTCAAAGCTAGTAATTTCGTGGCTGAACTTCTAAAGAAACCACTATATTCGTTCCCAATCCTCTGGTTGTGCGTCAATTTCATTTGACATTGTCCCAACTGCTAATTCACCTTGCTAGGTTTAGTCAGCCCAATTGCTAGAGTTTCGAGGGAGCATTGTGTATCCACACTACCTAAAACACATATATAGGACTCCTCACCTTCATGGTGCGTGTTTCAGCTACACCAGAGGTGAGCAAAGAATGCATGCAAAGAGTATTTGGTATAGTACTTCAAACTTTGGAAACAAAATTTGTATGCCTTATTTAATAAATATGAAAACTAACATGCGTCCAAATGTTTTTAAATTTTTTAAAAAACCAAGTAATGTCTAAAAATCATGAGATTTGTCATGATGTGATGGTATCACATGTGGAAGCTAGAATAAAACGTATGGAATATTTTTCACAAGTTCTCACATACGTTGCTTACAAAAACAGAGAATCTCCAGAGAAGAGAAGAACCTTAGAGTTGAGAATGAGTGATTGAGATTTGGAGTTAAATTGATGGTAGAATTTTAATTTGACTTCAACTAATTTGATATAGGTAATGGATCGTATAACTTGTGTCATACCACAATGTTACTATTTTTATAATTTGTTTGATAATTTAAATTTTTTTTAAGTATGAGGGAAATTGTTTGTTCAGTAGTGTCCCATATCAACAATCCACACATCTCAAATGTTGTTCACCTATTGGTCCATCTCATCTCCATCGGATTACCCCCCCCCCCCTCTCTCTCTCTCTCTCTCTCTCTCTCTCTCTCTCTCCAGGCGAGCACGTCCCCACTTTCTCCTTTTGAGTGCACTTTGATCTCCTTGCATGGGCCACTGGTAGGCATGCCGCCTCCTCCAACTCTCTCTCACGAAGCCTTTAGTAGGCCGGCGACGGGCGGCAACGCAAGGCCTCATGTGGGAGCAGCGGTGGCCAAGGCCGCAACCCCGACTAGTGCAGTGGCGTGGCAGGGCAACGCGCCGCCAAGACCTGTCCGATGCGGCTTGCGGCGGTGGCAGCCCGAGAACGCATGGCAGAGGCAGTGAACCCTATGGTGGCTTAGGGCTGTGGCGGAGGTGACCCCAGCCAGGGCCAGAGGCAATGCGGCAGCCACGACCCCTACCAGTGCGAATATGGCTGACAGAGGCGGTGGTCCCTAGGTTCGCTTTGTGCGGCTGTGGCAGGGGCCCTGTCTAGGGCGGGCTGGCAGCCGACATAGTGGCCGCGACTTCGGCTGGCGCAACGGTAGCGGCCACGGCGAGGGCGGCGCGGTAGGGTATTGGCTCAAATAGATGAACACAATGATGTGGGAGAGTAAGAGGCTATTGGCTCTTTCTTTATTACTTTACGTAGTTACAAGTTACACTATGGAGTTAACTCAACGCCACAACGGTCCCTTTCATCCACCCTCTTATTTATAGGCAAGAGAAACCAAGAGGGAGCCGGTAAATATCTCCATTTAGTTAACTCTCTCCATCTCCCAGTTGTCCCATTAAATGGACACAATAAATTCACCCACACACTGGAAACATCCAGTTTCATAACAGATATGTAGCTCACATGTGTACTCAGGGGAAAATAGGTGCTTACAAAACTATTTAAATAAACACTTGTTAATTTAGCATAAAATAAATAAACTTTATTGGAACTGCTAAGACAAATATTTGGCTTTTATTCATTTATTGCCACTATATTGCTTCTAACTATAGTATGTAGCTTGGACTCAGCTTGCATCATCCTCCATCATTTCTTGGATAAATTCAATCACTGTAACATGTCATCATATAAATCTTGTAAGGAACATTATGCATGGATATATAATGGAATGGGTGCTAGAAAAAAATCTTTTGAAACCTTAACCTTCTCTAAAAGAGGACCATGGAAGCAAGGATTAACCAAAAACATGGTATAACATGGGCAGCCGCACTTCTCAGTTCCTTTGTTATTGGTATGCCGGTCACATTGGTGTCTTCGATGTTGCTAAATACATACGCATTATCATTTTTCGAGCATCAATGTAAGCCTATATAGAACATTTAAAAATGCTAGCATGGTATGTTGATTAAGAAAAATGCAGTAAACTCAAAAGTTGCAGCGATACTCACAGATCAGACAAGCTTCCATTGCTAACGAGAGAGAGGATTTCCAATGGAACCGTGCCTGTTAGCATATTCCTATTCAGGCACCTGCAGAAAATAGCAAATGGTTGAAACGACCCTAATAATAATATCAATTGTGAAGTTCACTGACAAGAAAACTGAAATTACACTTCAGAATTTCAAAATTTATACATTTGTCGAAAGTTGCAGCTTTGTTGTAGTAGTCTCCGTCCTTGCTATAGTTATTTCTAGATATTGTGTCGTAATATATGATAGTTATCATGGAACTAATAAAGAAGAATAACATACAAGAACCGCAATGTCTTGATGTTTCCTAGGGAGGCAGGAATAGATCCAGTGAGCGAATTATTCTGAAGCTCCAAATCCACAAGGTTTGTGAGATAGCCCAAAGATGACGGTATGGCCCCTGTTAGGTTGTTCCCTTGCAACCTCCTGCGAAACAACACCAAATTCGTACAGTTATTTTTGCAAATTATCAGTTTTCTGAATCAAGCATGGATGTGATAACTTCTAACAAACAATATACATATTTCTTAGTGTGCTGATGGCGCTAAGGGAACCCGGTATTGTGCCTGAGAGCAGGTTATCCTGAAGATCCAGGCTAACAAGATTACTCAGGTTACCCAGCGTTGTTGGTATTGATCCATTCAAGCTATTCTTACACAGATTCCTGCAAACATTAGCAAGTTAACATCTCGAGTTTACCATTTCTGGAAATTCAGGTCGTGTGATTTGTAGTGCCTTTTGCTTTTCTTACAGGTACTGAAGCTTCTGCAGATCTCCCAGTTCGGGAACCAAAGGGCCTGATATACCCACATTTCCCAGATCCCTTTGAAGGAAACAAGAAATCCAACAAATAAACTTTCAGAGATTATATATACCAGATGAATGGATCCAAAAGACACTACCGTCTAACTTGGATCTTTTCTATTTTTATCTAACTTCTAAACCAATGATTGTAAATGGTTCTACAGAAGTATATAAATAACATAAGTAATAAGAAGAAAATAGAGTGGCATACAAGCGTGTTACGTGATTTTCGTTGTCACATGTGACATACACCCATAGGCAGGGATTCTCAAGTGTTGGATCCCAGCTCTCCAGTGCATCGATAGGCTGCTGCCATGCCACTCTTTGTGCATACAGTATGTCCCCTTCAATTCTCAATACTTCAAGTTAGCACGCTTATTTCAAAAAAAAAAAAAACAACTTGATGCACCCTGTGTTGAATCAACACGAAGGATATACATGTGCATACCTTCATTGTTGCAGTTTGCAGATGTTGCAAGAGCAAGAAGTCTAGTCAAGAGGGCTGCTGCTACAAACTGAGACCCCATTGCTGGTTTCGCAAAGCTGACAAATATCTGAATATTGAATTGGGGTGGCTCGGTTTTATATATATAGTTGCTCAGATAGAGATCAGTTATAGAGAAGAATCCCAGAGATCTTCCCGATTGATACTATAAATGCTTGCCTAAAATTAATACTATAATTATACTATTATAGTATTTTTTCCAAAGCAAACCCACATATGAAGCAATCATTGAAGCAGGTTTACTATTCTGACCAGATAGGTGATGCGTTGTAAACAGGCTCAAATGTATATTAGAGTGTCATAGGTACTGCCAAACGTGGGCTCCCATTCAAATCACCATTCAAGAACAGAGGACTTACGCAAAGAAATCTTTTTGTCATGCCGGGTTAGCTAGTATTTAATTGTTCCGAAAGTAAGCCTCAAATTATTAACTCAATACATACCTATTAATGGAATTGTGAATGGCATACTTCAATTAAGGTCCAGAAGCGCTAGCAATGTTTACTCTGTTTTGCATTTAACTTTGAGTTGTTGCCAGTTTTGAATCCCAAGCATGCAAAATTTGATGCAGTAGAATTGGAGCCAGCATCTCAAGAAGAGGCTGAGGGTTGCCAGGTCCACAACGTATAAGATAGAATCATTCTATTAGCTTCATTTTGCATGTTTCTTCACAAATTTAGCACCTGCTTAGTAGAAGCACTGAAAGAGCAACAACTGTATATTGAAAAGTAGTAGATATTCAATGCTGAATAGCCGTTTTCCTTCGTCAACTTTATTGGGTATTAAGCTCCTCGCTGAGCTTTCAAAGCACCTAATTTCGTGCCTAAACTTCTAAAGAAACCACTATATTTGTTCCCAATCCTCTCGTTGTGCGTTAATTTCATCCGACGTCGTCTCAGCTGCCAATTCACCATGCGAGGTTTAGTCAGCCCAATTGCTAGAGTTTTGAGGAAGCATTTTGTATCCACACTACATAAAACACATAGGACTCCTGACCTTCATGGTGCTTGTTTCATCTACACCAGATGTGAGCAAAGAATGCATGCAAAGAGACTTTGGTATAGTACTTCAGACTTTGGAAACAAAATCATTATACATATTCTAATCACGGTCAGACAGAATTATTTCTATCAACTTTTGAATACTTTGATTACCCCATTTATGTCTATATGAAATAAATGTATGTACATATAATTTATAACATTTTTTTATATTAAAAATCAGTTAGTTGGCAAAAAAATCACAGTTTTTCTTTCATACATCTAAAATAAATAATGATATTTTAATACATTATTTTTAAAATGTTAATATGTAAATCATCATCGAAATCCTGTTATTGATAACAGAAATAATGAGCTATTGTTTCGTCCATCATAGCGGCCGTTGAGAAATTGGATTTTCACATAATCATCTAATGAGAACAGGATCCATATAAATTTGTGAATAGCCATCAATAAAAAAATTTCCAGGAAAATATGTCAAAAAGATCCAAAACCAATAAATGATAGATATGATAGGATATTTCAGGAAAATAAATGTCAATATTTTTTTTAGATAATGGAACTATGTCCCAGCCTCTATATCCCAAGGATATACGCGGCCAAAAAGTACAAATGAGCTCTTTGGCTCAGGATCCAAAACAAAACACACCAAAGTTTAGACACTAAACGAAAAACGACACCCAAGCACTAGGCTTAACAACTCGAAATCAGTTTTCAAGTCTATTTCTAAACTTCCAACCGAATCTATTGAAGATCTCCATCATGACCGACTCCAAAAGGCGACATCCAAGCTTGATGTTGTCTCTCTCTTCCTCCTTATGCAACAGTGACCACCAACGGACCCAGTAGGTAGCTCGAAGATCACCTTCTGGATTCTCCAAGTTCTTCCAAGCCACCCTCTTCTCCGCTTTAGCCAAGACATGTTCTCCTGTAGACACAGCAAGTCTCGGGCTTGCCCGAGAGGGGTCACCATGACCTCCTTGATGCTTGCCGCCTCCAGGATGACAGCCAAATTGTCGTTGTCGGGGCCTGCCTCCACGCTAAACTTGCTCAGCGACTGAAGAAGCTCTGCATTTTTTATTTTGTTCGTTGTAGACTTGTCCACTGAAGCTTCTATGTCCTTGTCGTGCACAGCAGCAAGCCCTTCTGGTTGCACCGTGCTTGCCCATCCGCCAGCCTTTGTTGGAAGTGCCTGTGCGCCAGGCATCACCACTGTAGGAGCAGGCGCCCCTGCCCGCCCCTTTTCTGCCAAGTCGGAAGTAGGCGCAGGAACAACAGTTGTAGGAGCAGCCACACATGAGCCTGTCAGTGTTGCAACAGGAGTAACGGGCACTGTAGCATGCGCGCCCGGCTCGTCTGCTTGCGCGCCAGCAACATTAGCTGCTATCTGCACAACATGCTGCATGCTCACTTTGTTGGCTGCTAGCGCACCTGCGTGAACACCGAGGTTTTGTCCTAATGCTTCAGTTTTGTTCCCTATCTCCTTTACAGAGACAAGCTCAAAGTCGAAAGCTTCCTTCTCTCCTTCTACCACACTCTCCTCCAACATCTCATCGTCCTCCGCCATTACTTTGTCACAACACTCATCAATCAGTCTATCACAAGTCATATCAATTATTTCCTTTGCCAAGGATTGAAGCTTAGCTTCGAGTTCGGCATTGGGAGGGACTTTAGAATTGTTGCTTGTGGTGTTCACATTTTGTTCTTCCACTCCCTCCATTGGAGTATCCTCATCTCGTGGCCTTCTCATGGTCCAGATTCTCTCCATTGGTACCATCTTCTTCCATATCCTTGCCACCTTCATCTTCTTTGTTTAAATGTTGCCATTCAACTTCATCGCCATTTTCATCAAAGCCCAGCTTCTCTACTTCGAATTCAATCTCAAAGTAGTGATCCCCAATCACCACGTCTAGCGTGGGTGGAAGCATCTTAGGGTCTAGTACCGCCACCATCACTCTTCCGAAATCATTCTTACGAGTTGTTTTCATGTCCACCATTTGGGTGGATCCAAGAAGAGATCCAATAGCCCAGAGGTTTAGATACTCCCGCAGCTTTTTCCGAATACCGGTAATGCGCACCCAAACTTTAGGGAGTAGGAACCCGGCGTCTTTCTCATGCCATTCTGCAAATTCTAATCTTCCCCCAGTAGGAACCCCATTCTCTCTAACATTCATACCTCCGTAGTGAACAGCCCTCTTCAATTCCGCCTTAGACGGAAAGGTCACCACGAAAGTTCCATCCTTTTGTTCCTCCGGGTCCCATTTACGTTTCCCGGGAACAATAATCTGTAGTTGCTCAACAAGTTGTTCTTTGGATAACTTAGCTCCAATAACCTTGACTAGAGCTGATTTGGTATCCTTCTTCTTAGAGAGGGGTGGATGAGGGATATGGTAAAAACCCATCCCTACCACCGAGTAACCAACAGCGTGAGCAACCGGCTTGGGCATCTTGAGAATCGGGCACCTATGGTTGAGGTGATCATTGTGCTTATCACAAATATCACAATACAAAACAGTGTTGCATTCGGATGTTTGATGCCCTTTAAGAGCACATCGAGTACACTGTTTGTCCTTTGCCCCAAACCGTACAGCTTCGATTTCACCTTCCTCAGTCTCCTCCTCGTGGACTTGGTTCTGCGCTTTCTGATTTGCTGCCCCACTTGATGCATTAGCATCAGCATTTTGAACAGCTTCTATCCCAGGGATGGCATCACGCTGTGGTCCAGGGACAGCACCTGGATGTCGACCCTGAAAGAAGTGCCTAGTACCTCCTCCACGGTTGCCACGGCCTGATCGGCCGGTGAGCCCTCCGCGACGAGCTCCTACTCCTTGCGCCCCACGCGGCCGGTAAGCCTGGCGAGGCCTGGTGCGACGCCCTCCGTAACCACCATCGCCACCGTACCCCGGCTCGAACACTAAACCGGCTTCTCCACCCCAAGCATCTTCACCTCCAAAGAAATCATCCTGAAAATCCCGAGCACGGCCTCGATTGGCACCAGGAGCTCCAAACTCCTGTCCATGGTGAGAACCAAAGCCTCCACGCCCCGCACCCTGGCCGCCGAAATCCTGACCTTGATGCGCACCTCCGCGATCGCGGTCTGCCCATCGATTGGGACCACGTCCTCCAGTGCCGCCACCACCTCCGCTCGAACCTCTAGCACCCTGCATCGTGGACTTGAAAGGCACCAGCGTTTGCGAGGTTGCAAGCTTGGAAGGCTCAAGCGATTGCGAGGTTGCAGGCGTTTTCGTCCGAGAAGCTAAACAGTTGGCTCTGGGAATAAACTTTCCTGCCTTAGAGAAAAAGAGCCAAGGGCAGACGAAAGAGTAAACCTGTTTGTCTTCCCATTATGACGGAAAGCAATTGATTGGGCCAACACAGGGCCCGAACAAGTTGACCCAATATATTGACTAGATCTAATGTTCTAAATATTTGAAAAAAATAAATGTATATATTTGAAAAACTGGTAAGGAAAGTCCATAAGGATACACCAGTACCCTGTATAAAAGCCACGACTTATTGTTTCCAATAATAATTTCAAGTTATACTGTATCAAGAGTTGTTAATTTGGTCGAAACCTACGCATATACTGTGATCCAGTAGATTTGGATGGAACCGGACTTTTGCTTCGGAGCCATTGCCTGGCCATAGTACGTGAGCCAATTTTTGTACTAGTCAATGATTTGGGCCTCCATGTGAGAATACATTAAGTGGACTTTCTTGATACATTTATGGTCTCAAGTGTCTTGGCTCCACATTTACAGTTGATTGTGACTTATCTTTATGAACGGGGACCTTTGATAACAATCTAATGCAGAAATTATGGAGTGAATTTTGAAGATTTTCTTGTCTCATATGACGAAAAACTCTTCATAAGAAAGACATGCAGTCTATGTCCTTAGGGTGGACATTTATCCCTGGACATGTAAAACTTGGCGTTCGAGCTAAAAAGAAGGTCGGAGCCAGGGCTGCTGCAGCAGAGTTTTAATTGCTGAAATATCCGAGTATAGTTCTTATAGATGTATTGTCTTTTCTAAAGGCTACTGGTGGCTTACTGAATAAGTAGGAATGACTTTGTTGCCCAGAAAACTCGATCTTCAGTAAATAGTGAGGCAGTCTCCAGATTATTTTTTTTAAAAAAAATATTGAGTGAATTGGACTAAATAATGGAATGTTCTATCATTTTTTAAAGGGGAAATTGCACAACTGACCATCTTTTAAGGGCCAATTGCATGTTTTGCCGTGTTTTTACGTTTTACATATTTGACCCAATTTTTAGAACCGAAGCAGAAACTTGACTGCATCCTCGACCAGGGCTTAATAGGATTGACAGAATACTCATAACAAGTTGCAACTTCTTTTTCGGAAACTTATCTCCATAGAACTCTCATCATAGAACTCTCAGAGTTAAGCGTGTTTGGTCCGGACCAATTTAGGGATGGGTAACCGACCGGGAAGCCTTTCTCGGGTGCGCACCGGTGAGGATAAAAGTGCGTAGAAAAGACTAGTGTTGATTTGTGAGGGCAGTCTTGAGGGCCTATTAAGCTGTCAGGCGTAAGCGGGCCCGCCCCGGAGTGGTGGGACGTCACGGATGCTATCGAGCCGACTCTCGCGGTTTCACGAGCGCGTGTGTTGCACGTGTGCAGGCATGGTGTGCATGGCTGATGTGATTTGTGAGGGAAGTCTTGAGGGCCTATTAAGCTGCCAGGCGTAAGCGGGCCCGCCCCGGAGTGCTGGGATGTCACATATGGTATCGGAGCCGACTCATCCGGTTTCACGGGCGCATGTGTTGCACGTGTGCAGGCATGGAGTGCATGGCTGATGTGGGCCCGGAGTGGTCATACAACATGGCACATGCGCTGGCAGTGGACACATGGACATGGCCAAGAGAGGAAGTTCTTGGCTTGGGGTTGATCGACGAGGACGTTGGTCTTCTAAAGGGGTGAGTGTGTAACATCCTAGTCCAGGCTTAATAGGATTAATAGAATACTCATGTCCTAGTCCATTGACCCTATTACGTTAGAGGTCATTAATGGTGTGAAGTGCATGGTAAAAAGAACTTGATCCTAGTCGCAAGTGACCCTTAATATTAAGGTTGTTTGCATGAATGACCCTATTTTCAGAAACAATACCGTGACAAGTAATTCAATCGTTTCAAAATTTCAATAACAATTTAAATTTAGATTTGAAAATTTGAACAATATTCCATCATCAATTTAGCCCCTGCCCTTACCGCCATGACCACTCTTGTGTCCTCCTAGCCGGTCAAAGCCGCCAACCACGAAGAACAGAGGAATACACCTCCTCCTCCGCAATCGCTGCCGCTACTAACCTTCCTGCGTCGTGAGCTATCGCCCCTGCCCCCTCCATCGCCTACGCGAGCCACCACCTTTGCACCTGCCAGTCCCCGCCGTCGCCACTGACGTGCCACCGCAACTATACGTGCATTATCATTTGCTGTTTATGTTATTAGGACTCAGATTCACATTTCCTCCCTTTATGTTATTTGCTGTTTCTTTACGTGCATTATCATTGTTTAAATTCGTTAACGATTCTGCCTACCAGGCTCGATAAGGAGCAGTGAAAGGTAGAAGATGATCTAGCAACAATTGATCGTTAGTATATATTGTAAAGGAAAAATACTTAGAGTCCTAAAGGACCCATGCCTCCCTGTTCCGTAGCAAACACCCATTACTTGTGCCGTCAGGTCAAAATAATCGCATTACCCGACTATCAGCCCGCTCGAGCCCGCTCCCGACATCGCCGCCCCACTCAAGCCCATCATGGCTGCTGGACGATGAGCTAGATCCGGTGGATCCGAAGTTGGATCCGACTAGCAGCGGACCTCCCACTAGTAGATACACTCGAGCCTGCTCCCGACGATCCCACTCCATGCGTCGCCACCCCACTCAACCCCAGATCTAGCGGTCGATAGTTTTAGATTCGGCGGCGGGTGAAACCTGGATCCCGCCCAGCCGCCGGCTTTGTCCCTGCTGCCGTTGGATCTGGATGAGGCCGACGACGGCCCTCCCACAGGTGGATCTAGTCCTAGGGCCGGACCAAGCGGCTCGCCCTAGGGCCACACCACCGGTGACTTGGTGTCGCGCTACCGGACCAACCGGCCTGAGTGGATCCGGATGGATCGAACCGAGTGGCTTGGGGCCGCTCCACCGACGACATGGTCGCACGGCCGGAGGCGTGTGGAGGTCGACCCACCGGATGGGGTTGCTGGCCAGGATGCGGTGGGTGTGCGGCTCGATCGGCGGTAGAGCCCGATCCACGTACCGGATCTCAGCGATCGCGCCACCAGCTCGGAGGGCGCTGGGAGGGCTGTGAGGCAGTACGGCATGGCTTAGTTGGTGGTGGATCCAGGCCCACCTACCAGATCTCAGCCACCGAGCCACTAGCTAGGAAGGCGCTGAGAGGGCCGAGACGCTGTGTGGCGTGGCTCGGTCGGTGGTGGGGAGGGGTGGGCTGGTTACCGGAGGGAGGGGCTGGCAGTCAGGGCGACGTGCCGTGAGGAGAAGCGGCGATGGGATGCACCAAGGGAGGGGCCGGTAGGTCCGCTTCTCAGCACGTGCTAGCATTGGCGAGCCGCGGTGATGCACCTCCCGGCCGAGTCACCCCTACGATTTCTCGGGTCGAGCTGGTAATCATGGGCAGCTACGTAGCGCAGCACTACAGCCCGGACACGGTCGTGGCACGCTACCTGTGGTCTCCGGTAAGAACGGCTGCCACGACAACACCATGTTCATGGTGCGGCGGCCAGTTACGGGTCAGGAACGGCGAGGCGCCACGGCTCGCGGCGTTCCGGGCGGACCTGGAGGCGATGCTGTGGGTGGAGGTGAGCACTCTGGGATGTGACGAAAAGGGCCAAGGACTGCATTGTTTGTCGGGTGGCTGTGCTCGCGTGCCGTGCCAGCCCGTGGCCGTTGCGGGAACTCAGGTGGGGGAAGATCAGGTTTTCTTCCTGCCCGATGATTCCCTGCGCGCGGGGAGCAGCAGCCACTTCTTCCACCGTGTGGCTGTGTGCGATACGTGGTTCGGGAAGGTCTGGGACGTCAACGAGTTGAAAATTTGGAAGAGGCGGCAGTGTTGGCAATGTGGATCTTTCCGATCGATGATGGTTAACAACGGGATTACTGTTGAACGCTTGATGCTCCCTTGTAGAGCCGGCGACGTGGTTCGTAGTTTTCAAGAGACAACTATGAGAAATTTCGAACCACTATCTTCTTTGAGCTCAGTATCAGGGAATAGATTCATAACTTTTATTGAGCGTTTTTACATTACGTTACTTTTAATGTAGGCCATTTATTCCCACTAAGCCAACATGTAACCACCTTAACTCTCGGCGATAAAAAGTGGTAATTCAAGGTGATATATAAGGTATGGACATTGTTTGGAAGAAAAAAAATAGAGGCACTTCGTAATTAACTGTCACCTGAGAGGTGGGCCTGGCAGATGGGCATGAGACGTGCTGCAGGTGCTAGGCTTTCGCGCGCGACGGACAGAGGAAAAGTGCATGCGGCGAGAGCGACAGACGGCGTCGGTGAGGTGGGCGCGACATGGTAGGATGGGTCTAGGGGCATATCGGATGGGTTCAATTAGATTAGAAAAAATTAATCTAATGACTAAATTACCTATTTACCCATAAGAATCAATCAATAGTAGGATGATTGATTTGTTACCACCTCGCTGCATTGAGGTGGTAAAATGTACTGTGAAAGAGATCGTTTTCTTTTACGATTACAGTACGCAAACACTAACAATGCACGCACACTAATTAGTCGACAAAATTCTCGGGCTTGGCAAAGTCACAACGAGCACCTCGTAATTGACGGGAACATCGCGTACCACAGCACAACGCTGTTACCTAAGTGCTGAAACTCCAACCACACAAAAACTACGAAGCGTTTTCCTATATACGGTGCGATGTTCTAATGGACTAGTGGGCTGGAGGATGTGAAGTAGGACCATGGCTACAGATAGAGGCCTATCTATAGCTAGCCACGGCCCGTTTTTTGGCTGTGTCTATTGTTATTTTGCTCTCGTGGCTATAGCTAATTTTTATTATAGTGCCATAAGAATCAATCAACAGTAGAATGTTTGATTTGTTACCACCTCGCTGCATTGAGGTGGTAAAATGTACTATGAAAGAGATCCCTTTTTTGAGATTACACTATGCAAACGCTCACAATGCACGCACATCATTAGCTGACAAATTCTTTAGCTTGGCAAAGTCACCACGAGCACCTCGTGATACTCACAGCCATTCCGGAACCAGTCGAGCGTGTCTAAGGAGTGGTGAGGCTCCGCTCCGCCTCCGCCTCCGCCGTGGGTCACTCCGGCCCCGGCGTCCACCAACCCCCGCCGGCGGCCGAGCTCGCCGGCAACTCCTCCCCGTCCGCAAGATCTCGCCCGGCCATGGCCTCGGAAGTCAGCCTCTCGCCTTCCAGCCTGCCGGCCTCTCCTTCCCCCCGCCCTCCCCGGGCACCTCCTCCTCGCCCCTCTCGCCTCGACGCGGCGCCTTTCTTCCCCGGTGGCTCGGCCTTGGGAGGTCCAAGGCAGCTCGCTCGAAAGATGACTCCCTCTCCCCCCCCCCCGCGCCCCCTCGTCTCGCGGTCGCTCGCAGAGAGCCGGAGCTCGCCGACCCGGTGCGCCGGTTGTCGCAGATCCCCTCTCTGCTCATCCATGGAGCGCGTGAGATACGGGGCGACGCGGGGACGTGACCCGGGAGGCCCCGCCGTAGAGGGAAGCGAGGCGGGCGCGCTAAGCGCAAGGCCAAGCTTTCGGATCTGGCGCCTCAACCTCGCCACCCCCTCCCGGGCCGGGCCGGCGAAAGCTCGGCGGGACCCTCCCGTCACACCCGTTTCTCCGACCCCGACGAGGACGGCCGGAGCCGCGTTCTCTCGTGGGCGGAGCGCCAAGACCTCCGGAAGAGACGGTCCTCCACTTCCCCGCGGCCCACCAGTACTTCCCAAAGCCTCCCGCCGGAGCTCACGGGCGCCGCTTCAAGTGCCTCTCCCTCAACCACAAGGTGGCGACCTGTCGGGTGGATGTCCGATGTTGGCGCTGCTCGGCTACCGCCACCGAGCCAAGGACTGCAAGCGACCCCGTGTCATCCCGACAGGTCAAGCCGACCGGCGCTTCTTCGATCCGGGAGATCGCTCGCGAACCCCCTCGGGGCGCTCGGCCTCAACTCTATCTCCTTCTCCGGCAGGAGCGCAGGATGGTGGACGAGCCCGCAACCAGGAGGCGAGTTTCGCAGCTTCACCTGACGCTTCTTCACCCTCGCCCGAGCCTCGATCCCCTGTCGCTGCCGAGCAGCCACCCCGGAGGCCGGCGCCGCAGCCAGACCGGGAGGATTGCCTTAGACCGAAAGGGCACCCCTTCGCGCGGCCGCGGCACGGTCGGAGCTTCCTCGACCGCTCGCCGAAATTGCGGCGGAAGAAAATCGGCTCAAGTTCGCGCTGGTCACTCAAGCTGGAAACGGCGCAATGGACATCAAGGTAGAGGACGCACACCATGCTATGGGTGCGATCCCAGGCATCCTCGCCACCGACTTCACCGTCAAGCCCTTCTACCCCGAGAACTTCCTTTTCTCCTTCACCAACTCGGCAGCTTGTGATCGAGCACTCTCGGTGGGGAGCATCCCGGTGGGATCGACCTGTCTCGTGCTGCGGCGCTGGACGCGCCTAGCGCACGCCAATGCCTCGACGCTATACTACAAGGTCAACATTGAGCTGGAGGGCATCCCCCGCATGCGTGGAACATGACCACCGCCCGGCAGGTCCTTGGAAGCTCATGCTCGGATTGAGCGCCCGGACGCCGCTTCGGAGAGCAAGAGCGATCTCTCCAAGCTCAGGCTCACCGCCCGGACAGATAACCCGGATGCAATCCCGGTCACCCACGCCCTCAAGATCGCTGAACCGGAGCCGGTGATTACCCATGCAAGTCCGGCGATGGAGATCATCTTCGGCAACCTCCCGCCGTACCTCCGGAAGAAGAACGAGCTGACTTACGAGGTGCTCATCCACCTGCGTAGTGTCGCTGACCGCAACCCCGATCTCTCTTCGTTGTCCGAGGCATCCTCACCATCGTCGGACGGAGATAGCGGGCCGGATGGAAACCCGGACCGGTCCTACGGCACTCGCGGCAGAATCAACCCGCGCCTTCATGGCTTCACCTGTCGGCGAGGGTCGTCGACGGCGAACTCCCGCCACCGGACATGCCGGATACCGGCACACGTCACCGTGCTGTTGGGGCCCATCAGCCGGACAAGCAACACCCAACTCAGCAGCCTTCCCGAGGTGAGGCGCTGCAGCAAAGGGACAAAAAGCGGCACCGATCCCGGATTTGAATCCGGGTCCGGACAAAAGAGAAACCCGGTCAAAACCAAAAGCAACAAGGTCCGGACACAAGCTGGAAGACCCAGCTGCCACCTGCCAACTTCCGGCAGCGAAAGGCATGGAAGAGGCAACAATGGATGAAGCCGTTCTTGGCAAGCTCTGTTTTCAAGAGGCCGTGGCCCTCCAAAAGCAGCTGCCCCGAGACACTTTAACAGCTTTCGGCGCACATGGACAAGACCGGACGGACCCAATGATCGATGAAGCGACGGCTCCTCGTCCATCACCGGAGTGCGGGGCTACTCCACCGCCCCCGAGGTCGTGGGTGACGCCCTCTCGGACCAACTCGGCGTCACGGAGACCCGGGTACCCCCGCGGGACCGGTCGCCGAGCCCACACAGGCAGCAACGGAAGACTGCAGGATTCCCCCCCCCCACTCGGCAGCACCGGTGGAGGGACACCAAAGCCCAGCTGCCGAACTCGTACAACGGCAGACCGTCGAAACAGAACCCGCCGGACCGAATCACCTACAAGTCTTTCTCGGACTCCATCACAAAGCAAGTGGCCGCCTCGCTTACCTCCAAACCCGAGCAAGCAAAACCGCCACGCCAAAAGGTGGCCAATACGTCGCGGACGGCCGCAGGGCAAACACAGCCAAAGCGAAGCCGGAGGCTCGCTAAGCAGCCCATGTCGCAGATCCGACCGGCCAAATGGGCGGAAATGATACCGATGCGCAAGCTAGGTTTCCTCACCGAGAAAGAACAAGTCACCGAGCTAGCGCAACGAGCGTACAACGACTTCTTCAACACCGAGTTATGCAAAGAAAACATGGAGGCCATAAGGGATCTGTTCCCCTCGATGGCGGAGGCTTCTCCCGTTCAGGGATAGAGAGCCACTCCAAAACCCCCACTGCGTTGTTGATCCGTGTTAATGGATAGTTCAAACTTCAATATCCTGTCTTGGAACGCGCGTGGTCTTAATTCACGAGCCCGCCGCGATGTTGTCAAGTCGCTTGTCGATGATACGAGAGCTGCTTTCATCTGCCTCCAAGAAACTAAGTTAGACGACGTCCCGCCGGGCCTCATCCTTTCCATGCTGGCGCCCCAATTTAGGGATTACGCCTTCCTTCCAGCTGCTTCCACGCGCGGAGGAGCGCTGATCGTGTGTCGTTCTTCAATAGCCTCCATCTCGGATGTACTAACGGGAGTCTTTTCCGTCACGGCAAAAATTACGCCAACAACATCCGATGACAGTTGGTGGCTAACATGCGTCTACGGGCCACAATCGGATACCGAAAAAGAGCTGTTCTTAGGGGAGCTAGAAGCCACTCGAGATGCTTGCCCCGGGCCATGGCTAGTTGCTGGCGATTTCAACATGATCCTCCAAGATTCGGACAAAAACAACACTAGGGTCAATCGCCGCAACATGCAACGCTTCCGTAGGGTCGTCCGAGACCTCGAACTCAAGGACCTGCACCTCCATGGTCGCCTTTTCACCTGGAGTAATGAGAGGGAAAACCCAACACCGGTTAAACTAGACAGGGTCCTTGCCTCATTGGATCGGGAGGAATTCTACCCCTACCGCTACCTGCAAACCCTATCCTCCGACATGGCCGACCACTGTCCTCTCCTCGTTGCAAACAAACGGCAATATCAAAAGTAAGCCGCGGTTTCACTTCGAGTCCTTCCGGCCCAAGTTGGATGGCTACATTGAAGCGGTGGAGCACGGGTGGACCTGCGACGCAGCCATTACCAATCCCTTCCGACGTTTGGATTGTTTGTTGCGCAATGTAAGTCGCGTGCTACAAAGCTGGGCAGCAAAGAAGATAGGCCACATCAAGACTCGGTTGTGCCTTGCCCGAGAATTAGTCCTCCGCCTTGATAGGGCACAAGACTCCCGAAGTCTCTCATCCGATGAAGCGGACCTACGTAAACAGCTTAAGGCACTCACCCTTGGCCTAGCTTCACTAGATCGCAACATCGCGAGGCGGAGATCAAGAATCTTGCAGCTCGGCGAAGGAGATGCCAACACTCGATATTTCCACACACATGCGGCGTTTCGCAGCGGAAAAACCACATCGCGTCCCTGGATCCGGAAGACCGGGTAGAAACATCCCACGAAGGCAAGGCCGAGTTGCTCCATTCTTACTTCGACTCCATTCTAGGGCAGGAGCCTTCCCGGCAACAAACTCGAACCTGTCACAACCGGGAATCCAAGAGCAAGCCTTTCCCGGGTTAGATGATCCGATTGAGGAGCAGGAAATATGGGCCATAATCAAAGCACTCCCTTCCGACAAGGCGCCAGGACTCGGATGGTTTTACGGCAGCCTTCTACAAGTCGGCATGGCCCATCATCAAAGGGGATGTACTCCGAGCCATGAATGCGTTCTTCGTTGCGGATCGCAGGCAATTCCACCGCTTGAACAAGTGCATCGATCGCCTTGTTACCTAAATCCCCCGACGTCAAATCACCCAAGGATTACAGGCCCATTAGCCTAATCCACAGTTTCCCAAAGCTTGGGGCGAAGATCCTAGCAAACCGACTCGCGCCCTTCCTACCGACGCTGGTATCCAAGAATCAAAGCGCCTTTGTCAAGGGCCGCTACATCCTGGACAACTTCAAATATGTGCAGCATGCGGCGAAGTTGCTCAAGGCCAGAAAGGTGCCGCAGGTGCTACTCAAGCTCGATATCTCGAAAGCTTTCGACACGGTTGCATGGCCCTTCCTCATGGAAGTGCTGCGCGCTAGAGGTTTCAGCGCTCAATGGTGCGATCGCACCAACATGGAGAAATGCTCGATCACGCCCATGTTCGCAGATGAAAGCTTGCTGCCGGCGCTGCAACAAATTATGCCATGCCAAATCACGGAGTTCCCCATCAAGTATCCGGGCCTGCCACTCTCCACCAAGAAAATCCCTAAAGCCCACATCCATGCGCTTGTCGACAAGGTGGCCGCGCGTCCGCCTTCCGGCAAGGGCCACTACTGCCGCGAAGTAGCAGACCGGTCCCGATCAAAGCAGTGCTCACCACCATCCCGGTGTACATGCTCATGACCGAGCGATTGCCGCCGTGGGTTATCGAGGAACTAAACGAAGCATCCGCCGCAGGTTCTTCCGGGCTGGAGGCGACGGGCGGACAAAGGGGAAATGCATGATCAGCTGGGACAAGGTTTGCTGCCCAACAGAATATGGCGGCCTCGGGATCATTGACTTCAAGCTGGCGGGCTACGCACTCGAGGCTCGGATGGTTGTGGCTGCAGCGTACCGCGGACGACAGGGCTTGGTCTGCCCTAAACCTGCCGGCAGAGCCGGAAGTGCTGGCATTCTTCAAAGCCTCCATCCAAGTCCAAGTAGGAGACGGCACGAAGGCCTTCTTTTGGGAAGACAAATGGCTACAAGGAAAGTCCGTCACCGACCTAGCTCCGGCGGTATGCGAGGCCGTCCCGGCCGAGTCGCCAAGACAAGGACCGTTGCACGAGCACTACATAACAGGTAATGGATCCAAGACATTACAGGACCTCGGACAGTGCAGGTTGTCACCGAGTTCATACAGTTGCACCAGCAAATTCAACAGATCACACTAGACGCAGACCTGCCGGACAAGTTCATCCGGAAATGGACCGCAGACGGCAAATACACGGCACAATCCGCATACCGGATGCTACACCAGGGAAAGGTGCAGTTTCTAGGAGCACACCGTATCCGGGAAACATGGGCCCCTCTCGCGAGTGAAAATCTTCATCCGGCTGGCATCGCACTCACGCATCCGGACCTCCGATCGGCGCCACCGGCACAATTTGGAAGCACCGGAGTTCTGCGCCTTATGCGACCAAGAAGCCGAAACCTGCGACCATCTCCTAGTCAGCTGCCCCTTCTTCAAGACAGTGTGGTGGGAAGCTTTGCGCTGGGCCAACTGTGCTTGCACTTTCGGGCAAGAGGAGTCTCTGCAAGGATGTGAAAGAATATGGAACGTGGTTGCCTAATTGGCTCACCACGGCTGAGTGTTAATATATAGGCTCCAAGGCCATATGGTTACAGGGAGGTTTTACCGACTAGGACTCTAGTTAATACCGATATGGACTCAAGTCTCAATATTCGGTTTACAACTCTATCTACTAGAGAACCTTGAGTCCTAGAGGTTTACAGTTCATGTGCTACGTGTAACACATGTACAATTGTTTACACAATATTTCTAACAGCCTCCCTCAATCTAAACTTCTCTTCCTTTTGAGATTTAGATTGACCTTGAAGTCTTCAAATTTTCCTGCAGCCAATGCTTTTGTAAATCCATCTGCTAACTGATCCTTTGTGGATATGAGCCGAACTTGAAGTTGCTTCCCTACTACTCTTTCTCGAACAAAGTGAAAATCAATTTCTATATGTTTTGCCCTTGCATGAAAAACAGGATTTGCAGACAAATATGTTGCTCCTAAATTGTCACACCACAAGATAGGAGGTTGTCGCAAACGTACTCCAAGTTCAGCTAGAAGGGATTCATACCAGATCAACTCGGCAGTTGCATTAGCCATGGATTTATACTCAGCTTCTGTGCTTGAACGGGAAACCGTGGCTTGTTTTCTTGCACTCCACGACACCAAGTTTGGTCCATAGAAAATAGCAAAGCCTCCTGTAGACCGTCTGTCATCGACACTTCCTGCCCAATCTGCATCCGAGAATGCACTTAGATTGTTTTCCTTGGATCTCACAAAACTGATCCCAATACCAAGTGTATGCTTTACATATCTCAATATTCTCTTAGCTGCCGTCAAATGAACTGTTGTTGGAGCATGCAAAAACTGACAAACTTTGTTTACCGAGAAGGCCAAATCTGGACGAGTTAATGTCGGGTATTGGAGGCCTCCAACTAGACTTCGGTAGCGAGTGCTATCTTCAGGACCCGGAGGAGTACCTTGATGAATTGACAACTTTTCCGATGCAGACAGTGGTGTCGGTGCAGGTTTACAAGATGTCATCTTCGCACGAGCCAGTAAATCTCTAGCATATTTTTCCTGAGTAAGAACTAACTCCCCTTTATTCCGATGAACTTCAATGCCCAAGAAGAAGCTGAGGTCACCTAAATCTTTGAGCGCGAAATCACTTCTCGGATCAGCTAGCAATGCAGTTACTGCCTCATTAGATGAGCTAGTAACGATGATATCATCAACATATATGAGCATGTAGATCACTATATCACCTTTATGATATATAAACAACGATGTATCTGATTTAGATGCTTTGAACCCAAGCTGAATAAGTTTAGAACTTAACCTCGCATACCACGCTCTCGGAGCCTGTTTAAGTCCATAAATTGCCTTATCCAGCTTGCATACCAAATTTGGTTCATGCATCTTCTCAAACCCAGGAGGTTGCTTCATGTACACCTCTTCTTCCGAACGCCATGTAAAAACGCATTCTGAACATCCAGCTGCCTTAAACACCATCCTCGGGACACTGCAATGGAGAGTACTAATCTGACTGTAGCAATTTTGACAACAGGACTAAAGGTGTCCTCATAATCAATACCGTACCGTTGTTTAAATCCTTTTGCCACCAGCCTTGCTTTGTACCTCTCAATTGTTCCATCTGCCTTTTTCTTGATCTTGTAGACCCATCTGCAGTCAATGATGTTTTGTCCCTTGGTGCTTCGAACAAGATGCCATGTTTTATTTCTGATCAATGCATCATACTCTTCTTGCATCGCCGCCTTCCACTTGGGATCATTGATGGCTTCATCGAGGTTTTGAGGTTCCCCTGTAGAGCAGAAATTTCCCCATCTGATCGTACCATCCGTGTACGTTTTTGGTTTGACAATGCCATGCTGAGATCTTGTTCGCCGAGGTGGAGACGGATCAGGATTAAAAGCTGGTTCCGGTGCAATCTGCTCAACTGCGTCGTTTCCCACAGCTGGAGCCACGGATCCGGATACCGCACCCGATCCTGCAGACCCCGCGCGTGCTCCCGCGCTGCCCGAGCCGCCTTCGCGCGAATCGGCTCCGGAGTCAGCGCCCGCGGAGCCCGCGCCACCTGCGCGTATCCGACCGACGTCCGAAGGTGTCGGAGGATTAGCCCGGCCGGAATCGTTTGCGTTCCCGTGACTGCTGTGCTGCACCGAGTTTTCTCCCGTTTCTTCACCGTTTGATGCCCGATTTTCTCCTGAAAAATCCTGAATGGACACACTTTGACCAGGGACATTAGCAATAACAGGAACATGACAGTTTGCTACCCCTAGACATGTTAGTTGTGGAGATAAAAGGACGATTTCTTGGCGAAGTTGACTCCCAGCATTATCATTGAGATTAGCAAAGGGAAAGACGTTTTCATCAAAAACCACATCTCTAGATACATAGATACGGCCAGTGCTAGGATCAAGGCACTTGAATCCCTTATGCAGAGGGCTATAACCAAGAAAAACACACCGAGTGGAGCGGAAGGAAAGTTTTCTGGAGTTATATGGCCGGAGATTTGGCCAGCATGCACACCCAAAGATGCGCAAGTGGTCATAGTTGGGTTTTTCCTGGAGAAGGAGCTCTCACTGGAGTAGCATAGTCAATGACTTTGCTAGGTAGTAAATTGATGAGATGAGTGGCAGTGAGAAAAGCTTGATCCCAGTACTTGAGGGGCATGGAGGCAGTGGCTAGAAGAGCAAGACCTACCTCAACAATGTGGCGATGTTTTCTTTCTGCAGCACCGTTTTGTTGGTGCGCATGTGGGCAGGAGACTCGATGGCTAATTCCAATTTTCTGAAAAAAGGAATTTAATTTCTCATACTCTCCCCCCAATCAGACTGTAAGGAAAGAATTTTTTTGTTGAATTTGCGTTCCACAAGACTTTGAAAGTCTTGAAAGGCTTGGAACACATCCGACTTTTTCTTTAAGAGATAAAGCCAAGTATACTTACTATAGTCATCAATGAAACTGACATAGCAATTATATCGCCCAACCGAGATAGGTGTAGGACCCCGGACATCAGAGTAGATCAAATCAAGGGGAGCACTAGACTTTTCATGAGTATGATTATAAGGCAATTGATGGCTTTTGGCCATCCGACAAGAATTACAAATCGACTCATTATTTTCTTCACTAATGAAAGGAAGTTTATTCATACTAATGACTTTTTCAACAATGACTCGATGAGGGATGACCTAATCTGCTATGCCATCTTGAAGTAGATGGACGACTAGTACTAAAGACTTGTTTTCCTAAGCTCTTCCTTGAGACGTATGGCACTATAGGGTAGAGACCTCCTTGACATCTACTTCGATGGAGCACTTTCCTCGTGTCCGGATCCTTGATAAGAGAAAAATAGGGATGAAGCTCAAGGAAAACATGATTATCTTTAGTGAATTTATGAACAGAAACAAGATTCTTGCTGGAAGTAGGAACATGCAGGATATTATTAAGATGAAAATCACGTTCAGGGGTATGTAAAACTGTATGACCGATATTGCTAATTGTCATACCTGTGCCGTCGGCTGTGTGAACCTGATCACGCCCATTGTACTTGTCACGGATGGTCAGCTTGTCGAGTTCCCCGGTGACATGGTCGGTGGCCCCGCTGTCGGTGTACCAGTTTGAATCATAGCCATAACCTGCGGTTGCTGCTCCAGCGATCTTCTCTTGCTGATCATCATCCTCATCATATCTGTACCAGCACCTCTTGGCTTCATGTCCAATTTTGCCGCAGATCTGGCATTGAGGCTTGGCACGGCTGCTCTGCTGCTGCTTTCCACCACCACGAGGCCTATTCTCGTCCACCACGACCGCCATGGTTGGAGGATCTGTTGTTGCCGCGACCACGATGACCTCCTCGGCCTCGGCTTGCAGCATTGGCCGAGGATTGATATGAGTCACCATACATCTCAAGTCGGTGATCAAAAGAGAGCAGCTCGGAGTAGACGTTGCTCGGGGTGATGGATCCAACACGGCCAAGGATTGATGACACAACCGGGTTGTAGTCTTGATCCGGACCGTTCACGATGTAGGATACGAGTTCATCATCATCGATGATCTTCCCAATTGATGCGAGCTCATCTTTGATGGCACACATCTTGTTGAAGTAAGTAGAGGTAGTCATGCTACCCTTCTTCAACGTGGCAAGCTGCATGCGAAGATTTGCTGCACGCGCCTTGGATTGAGCCGAGAACATACTCTCTAGCTTATTCCATGCTTCGACGCCGTCGTGGCCGTAGCCACGGGACCAAGAGCATCCTTGGTGAGAGAATTCAGCAGGTAGCTTAATAGCTGCTGATCTTTGGCAACCCATACATCATATGTCTGGGTTGTCGACGGTCGTCGCCTTGTTGTCCGCCCCGATCATCTCGATCGTCTCGGGCGGTGCAGGAGCCGATCCCTCTAGGATCGCCATCATCTTGGCTCCACGGACTGCAGGAAGAAACTGTGCCTTCCAGAGGATGTAATTGTCACGCGAGAGTTTCTCGGAGACAGCTCCAAGCGACGGCGCCGGCGATGAGGACGACGCCATGTCTTGCTTGGGAGGCGATGGATGTTATGTGGAAGAAGACGCTCCGATACCATGAAAGAATATGGAACGTGGTTGCCTAATTGGCTCACCACGGCTGAGTGTTAATATATAGGCTCCAAGGCCATATGGTTACAGGGAGGTTTTACCGACTAGGACTCTAGTTAATACCGATATGGACTCAAGTCTCAATATTCGGTTTACAACTCTATCTACTAGACAACCTTGAGTCCTAGAGGTTTACAGTTCATGTGCTACGTGTAACACATGTACAATTGTTTACACAATATTTCTAACAGGTGGGAGCACGTCCTGTCGGACCAACCGGCTGGCCGTCGCAAAGGAACGAGCAGCCTCTTCATGTTAACAGCGTGGACCATCTGGAAAGAGCGCAATGCTAGAGTCTTCGATGGGATCACGCGTAACCCCCAGCAAGTTTGCGGACAAATAAAGGGCGACGCTGATCTTTGGATCAAAGCCGGCGCCAAGCACCTCCGTCGTCTATTTAGCGAGTAATACAGCCTAGGTCTTTGTGTGCGTTTGGGACTCTGCCCTGGGCATTGTCGTTGTACCTCAACATTCGGGCTATATGAGCCCTACTTCTTCTTAATACAATGATACGCAGTTCTCCTGCGTATTCGAGAAAAACCACGAGCACCTCGTAATTGACAGGAACATCGCGTGCCACAGCACAACGCTGTTAACTAAGTACTGAAACTCCAACCACACAAAAACTACGAAGCGTTTTTTCCATCAGTGGCATGTGTCAACACGTGAGCCTCGAGTTCAATCTCTCTTTTCAGGCTACTGTGGTCGGAGACGGGGCTAGCTAGTGTGAGTCAGTGGCCTTGTCTACAAACTGCAATACAACATATACTTGGTGCATTTTAGCTATAATATTTCCATAACTCCCTCGCAAGCGTCAACATGTGAGCTCCAAAAGTTCTGATCCAGTGTGACTGATGCCTCTCTCTTTTCAGGCTACTGACGGGCTCTATTAAACTATTGTGCGGCAGCCATGCATTTTTCTATTATAGGCTTCACCGCCAATTAATTTTCGGCAGTGATGAGGACCAGAACCGAAGGTAATAGTACATTCTGCAGTTGTGAAAATTGTGGTACCAGGACTGAAACAAATCATCTTTGGCGAAAGTTCAGTTTTCATCTCTCTGAACTATACGCATACATGATATTCCAACTCTCAGAGGAAGGAACCTGTCTATTATTTCCATCCTGATTGTAAGGAGGTGACTACAAGAATGGATGTACCCTATACTGACGATGGTGATGCAATGGGTTATGAGAGAATATACGATACTGAACATTTTCAGCGGTGTGTTATTCGGTCCACATGTGGTTTTTTGTTTTGTTGCGGGCCGTGTAAAGAGAAAGATGCCACAATAAACGACATATAAAGCGCACGTCACGGGCGGGGATTGGCCGCATATTACATCACTCATTGTCTGACACCGACTGTGTCTCTCGCTGTTTCCATCAGTCTCTACTCTTTTGAAATGTGGACGGTAGAAGTCCACCATCACAACTAAGCTGTCCGCGACAAACACTCGCTGGAACGAATATGTGTGCCACAAATAATGCTAACCGGAATCTCACGATATACCAAAGGAAGGAAGGATGAAAAGTCTTTCTTTTTATACCATGACGAGACGAGCCAGTGTAAACTTTCCTCAATGGAGCTAAGGCTACCACCGTGGACAATGGCTTTGGCACTGACGACCACTCTCGTGGTCCTTGTGCTCAGCTTCTTAGTCTGGCGCCGCCGCAGCCATGGGAAGAAGGCACTGAACCTCCCGCCGGGCCCAAGGGGCTGGCCGGTGTTGGGCAGTCTCGGCCTGCTAGCCGACCCGCTCCCACCCCACCGCGTCCTGGCCAGGCTCGCGGCGCGGCACGGCCCGCTGATGCACCTCCGGCTGGGCTCCTTCCACGTGGTGGTGGCCTCCTCCGAGGAGACGGCCCGGCTGGTCCTGAGGACCCACGACCACGCCTTCGCGGACCGCCCGCCCACCGCCTTCGGCGAGATCCTGGGCTACAATTACCAGGGCATCGTGCAGACCCCGCATGGGCCCTACTGGCGCACGGCGCGCAAGCTGTGCGCCACGGAGCTCTTCTCCGCGCGGCGCGTCGACGCGTTCGAGCCCGCCCGCGCGGACGAGGCGCGCAACCTGACGCGCGGGCTGTTCGAGCGCGCCGGCGCCGCCGTGCTGGTGAAGGAGCACCTGCTGCGCTTCACGATGCGCAACATTGTCCGCATGGCGTTGGGGGAGAACTGGTACGGCGGCTCGGAGGAGCCCGAGGGCGACGCGGCGTTCCGGCGGGCGCTCACGGAGTCGTTCGCGGCGAGCGGGTTGCTGGTGAACGTGGGCGAGTGGGTGCCGTGGCTGGGCTGGCTCGACGTGCAGGGCTGTGCGCGGAAGATGAGGCGGGTGCACGCGGTTTTCGACACGTTCAACGAGCGGATCCTCGCGGCGCACCAGAAGCGCCGTGCGGCAGCGGGGACGACGATGGAGGACGGCACGGACTTCGTGGACGTGCTGCTACAGCTAGCCAGTGAGGAGGCGGCAACGGATGAGACGACGAGGCTCACACGTGACGGCGTCAAGGCGTTCCTGCTGGACATCATCGGCGGCGGCACGGAGACCGCCGCCGCGACCATGGAGTGGGCCCTCTCCGAGCTCCTCCGCCACCCGGCCGCCACCGCCGCCGCAACCGCGGAGCTCGACCGCGTGGTGGGACCCACCCGATGGGCCACCGAGCGGGACCTGCCAAACCTGCCGTACATCGAGGCCGTGGTGAAGGAGACGATGCGGCTGCACCCGGTGGGCCCGCTCCTTATCCCGCACCACGCGCGGGAGGACGCGGTGGTCGCCGGCTACGACGTGCCCGCGGGGACGCGCCTCCTGGTGAACATGTGGGCCGTGGGCCGCGACCCGGCCTCGTGGCCCGACGAGCCCGACGCGTTCCGGCCCGAGCGGTTCCTGGCCGGGGGAAGCGGCGAGGGCGTGGACGTGCGCGGGGCGCACTTCCGGCTGCTGCCGTTCGGGTCCGGCCGGCGCATGTGCCCGGCCTACAACATGGCCATGAGGGAGATGGTGGCGGCGACGGCCAACCTGGTGCACGGGTTCGCGTGGCGGCTGCCGGACGGGGTGGCGCCGGAGGACCTGAGCATGGAGGAGTTCTTTGGGCTCAACGTGTGCCGGAAGGAGCCGCTCCTCGCCGTCCCCGAGCCGAGGCTGCCGGCGCACCTCTACGCCGCACTGGACTAGCCATCACGACGCGTTCATTTTGGTATATATGTTTGTCTCACGTTAAACACGAAATGATTTGTACCTCGTGTTTCCAAATGATACCTACTACTTAATTTTATTTTATCTCAAAACTCTGACCATTCATTTGGCAACATCGGACCTTCCAAAACAGAGCAGATTGTCCTCTGCTCCTCCCTCGCACGTAGACGTAGTGGTTACCAAAACAGAGCAAGTCATTTGCGTGGAGCTCAAATAAAGCCTCTACCATAGAAAATAACTAAGCTAATTAAAAACAGGCAAATCGTGGATAAAGTTTCAGAATCAAGATATACAGAGGAGTGGCGGACCAAGGACCTCTATTCGAGCATGGAAATCAGCTTGTCTTCACTCCAGCTGAGGAATGAATATATCTCCACTACAGCATAGAAATGATAAGGTTTTCTTCACTCTAACATGGTAACAATCGGCAAAGATTTCCTGAACATGGCGACTCGGGCGATGGAACTTTGGCGCTTGTGCTTGGGGAATATGGCGAGATGAGAAGGTGAGGGCGAGGTGGAGCTGCAGAAAATAGGGTGCGCAGGTGGAGGACGAACAGGGGAAATCCGAAATCGCACGGGAGCAGATCGATTGCTACCATCGCGAGGGAGGCAAAATTGCCGCACGAGGCGGACACGGGATTGCTACCGAAGACATCAGGAAGGATGATGGAGAAGCTGTTGGATCGCAGATTTTTTACCTTAAGGTTTGTATATTTCGCCAATAGATCGATTTACAACATCTGTTGGATATGCTCTAACAATGATATTCTCCATCAGGGATCTAAATTTCATTGTTGTATATATTACATATATTGTCTTTAGTTTCTATAAATAATTTATGTTTAGCTCTTTGTAATGTTTAATATAAGGATATTCTGATTATTTGGTACAGAAAATGGTACTTTTCATAGTTTCTAGACGGTCTTGTCATGAGAAGATATTGATATCATCACTATCAATTTATACTGGAGCGTATAAAGAGTCAGAACTAAATATTGATAGTATCAAGGCCAGTTTTATATTGAGGTGTATTTTGGGACCGTACAGGACCAGATAATTGATAATTTGTCTTTATATATACAATCCAACAGACGAGTTCAGGACCGTCCACGCCATTTTACTATTATGATGAATACGAGCTATGGTGTGTTGAGATTCAGTTTTTGTAATGCTTTTCAATTCTATTTATCGGATGAGTGTGTATGATCCTGGCATGTGTAATCCACACAAACCTTTTCTTCTCTACATAACAGAAAGATACATAGCTCAGATGTGTACTCATCGAAAAAATAGGTGCTTACAAAACTATTTAATAAACACTAGTGAATTTGGCAGAAAATAAATAAATTTATTGGAAGTACTAGCACAAGTATTTTTCCTTTGTTTATTTTTTCCAGTATATTGCGTGTAACTATAATATCTATCTTGGACTCAACTTGCATCATCCTCCATCATTTCTTGACACTCATCCGTACTGGGACTACCCGAAGAAATTATCCTTGATCCGTCACTGTACAAAATAAGTGGACCTAGATGGCAATAAGTAAACTAGAAAGTCTAGAAACAAGGACAGTAAAATAATTTGATCGGAATGTCATCAAATTTATATCTGACCGTCCATGCCCAAATAATTGATAGTATCGTTATGTAATTTATCTTGCATTGAAGTATATATATATACTTAGGAAAGCAAGCTCGCCAAGGCTCAACTTCCAATGAATTGTTTTAGACAAATCTTTTCATAATTATATAGTTAGATGAACCTGGTGAAACGGTTTGTCTTGCAAGCTTCCATTGTTATGACTTCTACTGCCGGGTTACAGGCCAAACAAAATAGTCAAAGAATGGTTATTGAGAAAAAAAAACAGACACCTACATGGAGGAACATGTTGCATTCATTCTACTCTGTGTGTGTGTGTGTCATGCACACAGGGCCAGGCAACGGTGGTCTTGCTGCTCCACATACTGTTCTTTCCTGTCCACAAGTCAATCCCGACCATTTCCATGGATGTGTGACTCTGTATGCGCAAGCGTAATAGAATTCCACACCATCACCTTGTGTGTGGGGTTCGAAGTGTGGATGGGCTTACAGTGTTCGTCAATGCCGATGTACGTCCCGCCAAGGAACAAATTAGGCCCCGATAGCCCAGTTAATGAGAGCCCACGCATTGGACGGCCACCTACTGGCTAAGTAAGCTCGAGCCAACTCAATAGGAAGGCTATTGTAAGAAGGAACAACATCCACGTGCACCGTGCAGGCGGAAGTGTACGTCCATGCTGTGTTAATTATGTTAATCTTATCATCCATATGTTCTTATATGTGGTAGTAAGTGAGTATGCTATTGGCGATATTATCGGTTTGAATTACCGATTTCCGATTGTTACCGTTCCGTTTTCGAAGTTTTTCTGGCCGTTTTGCGTTCCCGATATTTTCCCGATCGTTTTCCGTTTCCGTCTTTTTCGTTTTCGTTTCCGTCCGACAAAATAAATATGAAAATAAAAATGGTAGAGCTGTTTTCCCGACCGTTCCCGACCGTTTTCATCCCTAAGCGTACCTACGGACTGGCCGGTCTTCTTGACGCCACGCTGCGAGAAGACGTGCCTCACCAGCGATAAGCCAGGTAAGTCAAAAGCCAAAACAACGAACACCCCCAGAATTTATGCACTTTCAGCTTGAGACTATACTAGTACTCCATTAGGCAAGCCCATGACCATCCACACCTGTGTATTATTTGATGTATACAAGCTATATTTTCTTGCAGGAGATAAGAAAAAAAGTCTAGCCACTGGGATTGACAGGGTTGGAAATGACGTTGGAGTTTCCATTTTTGTATGTTTTTTTCAATTGTCTTCATCGGATGGGTCTTTGTGGTTCTGGCATAAGTGTAATCTACACAAACCTTTTGTCCTCTCTATATATACAAAGATACATATCTCACATGCATATTCAAGTAAAAAAATTGGTACTAAAAACCTTTTTCATAACCAATTGTGAATTTGGCAGAAAATAAAAACACCTTTATTTGAAGTGCTAACACAAATTTTTGGCCTTTATTCATTTGTTCCCAATATACTGTCCGTATAATATAAGATGTGCCTTGTAGTCATCTTGCATCATCCTTCGTCATTTCTTGGATGAATTCAATCACTGTAACATGCCACTATATAAATCTTTTAAGTAAGAAATACAACATATGGACATATAATGAAATGGGTGCTAGAAAAAAGAATTTTTAAAAAAATGTAACCTTCGCTAAAAGAGGTACCTCTTAGTTCCCTTGATATTGGTATAAAGATGCATGGTCATTTTTCATGTGTCAGTGTAAGCCATTTCATTTAGAGCAGATATTAATGAAAACATCGTATGTTGAATTAGAAAAAATATAGTGAACTTAAAAGTTACAGCGTTGATCCCAGATCAGACAAGTTCTCAATGGTAACAGGAGAGAGGATTTCCAATGGTACCATGTCAGTTAGCATATTTCCATTTAGGCGCCTAGAAAATAACAAATGGTTAAGACGACCCTAATAAATTGAAGTTCAGTGACAAGAATCCTGAAATTACACTTCAGCATTTCATAAGTTTCTCCATTTATATTAGAAAATTGGAGCCTAGTAATTGTATAAGTATAACTTGCCGTCTTAGGTGTAGCTATCTCTAGATATCCTGCCATGATATATGAGAATTGTCAGGAAACTAGCATACAAAAACTGCAATATCTTGATGTTGCCAAGGGAGGAAGGAATTGATCTAGTGAGCAAATTCTTCTGAACCTCCAAATCCACAAGGTTCGTGAGGTAGCCCAAATGCGACGGTATGGATTATGTCAGGTTGTTCCCTTGAAACCTCCTGCGATACAGCACAATATTTCATATATATATATATATATATATATATATATATATATATATATATTTTTGCAATCATAACGGATAGTATGATTTCATCAGCAGTTTTCTACATCAAACATGTGAAAACTTCTAACAAAAAATAAACATATCTCTCAATGTGTCAATGGTGCCAAGGCAACCTGGTATTGTTCCTAACATCAGGTTGTCGTGAAGATCAAGGGTGAGATTACTCAGGTTACCCCACAAGAAGTTGGGGATATATGTTGGTTATGAGACTCTCTCCATAATCAAGTTCCTAGAGCCTATGACTAGGGATCTTCATACGGCTCAGTATGCTTATAGCATATTTCATGAGGACAATTTACCAACATTACGGGGAGACCAACATCTAGAAGAATTCCAGGAAATTGAAAGCAATACAACTGGGATGATGTCCTTAGACCCATGCACTAGCGAGGCTGGAGATGCAAAGGATTATAAATTTGCAAAATGATGCTAATAAGTTGCTAGATGCCTTCATTGATCATAAATGAGTTTCATGGTTGCATATGCCCTAGAGGATACTAACTTTTGTATCACCTCCCCCCCCCCCACCCCCCATATTAGGAAGGGGGGGGAGATCTCCGAGTGTTCGGGACAAAGCCCCATAGAGACATCCGTGGAGGAACGACCACGAGCCACTTGTCCCACTCCAAGATTTAGTCGAAGAAGATCAACCTTAAGTTGGGAATGTCCCTGAAGGACACCATCTTGAAGATGGAGTCCCTGAAAAGGCAACCTAACCTGAAGGTGGGCCCCATCTTGAAGATGGAAATTCTAGTGGATCCGATGCACTTAAAAGCACTAAGAAATTGGAATGCCTCAGCTCAATCGTTCTCGGATATCACGACAAGCTAGAGGATATAGATGGGATAGACACTAATTATGTTCACACGGAAGAGTTATTTAAGAGAAAGAGCACCATTGTGAATATAAACTTTGCCTCAAAGATTGCTTGCTTAAGGATCGTGAACCTGAACAAAAATTGGTCACATGGGATTCCCTTGACGGAGCCCTTTTATTGTTTGGAAGTAGCGCCTGATGTTGTCATCAACCTTGATACTGACGCTTCCTCCATCAAAGAACCTTTTAATCCAACGACACTATTTCTGGGAGAAATCATTCATGTGAAGGGAATGCTAAAGAAAAGATAATTTCTCCTTATCATGGGTCAGTTCTAAATCAATTTTGAATCAGACTCCATTCAGTTTTTTTTTATATATTGACACTCCATCACACAAGTTCAGAACTGTCCACGCTAGTGTACTATTTGGTGAATACAAGCTATGCTGTCTTGCAACAGATAAAAATGTCTAGGCACCAGGATTTGATGCGGTTGGGACTCGAGTTAGAGATTCGGTTTTTTGTATGGTTTTTCAATAATGTTCATCGGATGTGTGTGTATGGCCCTGGCATGTGTAATCTACACAATCCTTTTCTTATCTCTACAATAGAAAGATATTGTTGTAAAACAACTTCGATGAGCTCACGTAATCACACGCTACTAATGCACACACAAGGTACAAATAGATGAACATAGAGATGTGGGAGAATAAGAGGCTATTGGCTCTTTCTTTATTACTTTGTGTAGTTACAAGTTACACTATGGAGTTAACTCAAAGCCACACCGGTCCTTTCATCCACCCTCTTATTTATTGGCAAGAGCAACCAAGATGGAGCCGGTAAATATCTCTATGTAGTAACTCCCTCCATATCCCAGCTGTCTCATTAAGTGGACATAGTAAATTTGCCCACACACTGGAAACTTCCAGTTTGATAACAGATATGTAGCTCACATGTGTACTAAGGGGAAAATAGGTGCTTACAAAACTATTTAAACAAACACTTGTGAATTGGGCAAAAAATAAATAAACTTTATTGGAAGTGCTAACACAAATATTTGGCTTTTATTCATTTTTTTGCCAGTATATGGCCTAGACCTATAGTATGTATCTTGGACTCAGCTTGAATCATCCTGCATCATTTATAGGATAAATTCAATCACTGTAACATACCATCATATAAATCATGTAAGACACATTATACATTGGTATATAATGGAATGGGTCATAGAAAAAAGAATTATTTTAAAACCATAGACTTCGCTAAAAGAGGACCATGGAAGCAAGGATTAACCAAAAACTTGGTATAACATGGGCAGCAACACTTCTTAGTTCCCTTGTTATTGGTATGCCAATCACATCGGTATCTTCGATATTTCTGAATACAGATGCGTAATCATTTTTCAAGCATCAGCGTAAGCCTTTTCATTTAGAATATGTACAAATGATAACACGGAATGTTGAATAAGAAAAAATGTAGTAAAGTTAAAAGTTACCAAGCGCTCACAGATCAGATAAGTTTCCCATACCAACGAGAGAGATGATTTCTAATGGAACCGGGCCTGCAGAAAGTAGCAAATAGTTGAAACAACCCTAATAATAATATGAATTAAAGTTCACTAACAAGAAAACTGAAATTACACTACAAAATTTCAGATTTTATATATTAGTAGAAAGTTGTAGCCTAGTTGTTGTTATTTCTAGATATTGTGCCATAATATATGAGAATTATCAGGGAACTAATAAAGGAGAATAACATACAAGAACTGCAGTGTCTTGATGCTGCCAAGGAGGCAGGAATAGATAGCTCCAAATCCACAAGGTTCGTGACATAGCCCAATGATGACGGTATGGCTCCTGTTAGGTTGTTCCCTTGTAACCTCCTACGAAACAACACCAAATTCAGACAACTATTTTTGCAAATTATTAAGGAACATTATGATTTCATCAGCAAATTTCTGCATGAAGCATGTGACAACTTCTAACAAATAATATGCATATTTCTCAGTGTGCTGATGGCCCCAAGAAAACCCGGTATTGTGCCGGATAGCAAGTTATCCTGAAGAACCAGGCTAACAAGATTACTCAGGTTACCCAACGTTGATGGTATTGATCCATTCAACCTATTCTTACGCAGATTCCTACAAACATTAGCAAATTAGCATCTCTAGTATACCATTTCTGGAAATTTAGGTCGTATGACTTGTAGTGCCTTTTGCTTTTCTTACGGGTATTGAAGCTTCTGCAGATCTCCTAGTTCTGGAAAACCAGAGGGCCTGATATACCTACATTCCCCAGATCCCTTTGAAGGAAACAAGAAATCCAAATAATAAGCGTTTAGATGTTATATATACCAGATGAATGGAGACAAAGGACACTAAAAGATAACTTGGATCTTTTCTATTTTTCTCTAACTTCAATGGTTCTAAATGGTTCTATAGAAGTATATAAGTCACCGGATAATAAGAGAATAGAGTGGCATAAAGCGTGTCATGTGGTTTTCGTTGTCGCTTTGTGACGTGCACCCATAGGTATGGATACTCAAGTGTTGGATCCTAGCTCTCCAGTGCATCGATAGGCTGCTGCCATGCCACCCTTTGCGCATACAGTATGTCCCATTAAATTCTCAATACTTCAAGTTAGCATGCTTGTTTCAAAATAAAAAAAATACAACTTCATGCACCTTCTCTTGAATCAACATGTCCATACCTTAAGTCTTGCAGTTTGCAGACATTGTAAGAGCAAGAAGGCTAGTCAAGAGGCGGCTGCTACAAACTGAGACCCCATTGCTGGTTCTGCAAAGGTGATAGAGATCTGTTAGAGAAAATAATCCTGCAGATCTTCCTGATGATTAAATGCTTGCCAAAAATTGATACTATGATTATACTATTTTAGTATTTTTCAAAGCAAAACCACATCTGAAGCAATCACTGAAGTAGGTTTGTTATGCTGACCAGATAAATGACATGTTGTAAACAGGCTCAAATGTATATTACAGTGTAATAGGTACTGCTAAATACGGGCTCCCATTCAAATCACCATTCAAGAATGGAGATTAGCACTTATGCAAAGAAATATTCATGTTGCTGGATTAGCTAGTAATTAATTGCTCCAAAAGTAAGCTGCAAATTATGAACTTAATACATACCTACAAATGGAATTGTGAATGGCAAACTTCAATTGAAGTCCGTAAGCGCTAACAACGAGTTGTTGCCAGTTTTAAATCCAAGCATGCAAAATTTGATGAAGTAGAATTGGAGCCAGCGCCTCAAGAGGCTGAGGGTTGCTGGATGTTGTATAACCCTCATTCCTTCTACACAATAAACAATATGTAATAGCATCATTCTATTATATTCATTAGCACATTTTCAATTTATTTAGCACTCGCTTAGTAGAACTAAAAGAGGAACAGCTATATATTGAGAAGTAATAGATATTCAATGCTGAATAGCCGTTTCCTTGGTCAACTTAATTTCAAGTACGAATCTCCTTGCTGAACTTTCAAAGCTGCTAATTTCGTGCCTGAACTTCTACAGAAACCACTATATTTGTTCCCAATCCTTTGGTTGTGTGTCAATTTCATTCGACGTTGTCCCAACTGCTAATTCACCTTGCGAAGTTTAGTCAGCCCAATTGCTAGAGTTTTGAGGAAGCATTGTGTACCCTAAGTCCACACTACATAAAACACATAGGACTCCTCACCTTCATGGTGCATGTTTCAGCTACTCCAGAGGTGAGCAAAGAATGCATGCAAAGAGGCTTTGGTATAGTACTTCAAACTTTGCATACAAAATTATTGCTATAAATTAATGTACATTTAATTTATAAAACAATTTTAAATATTATAAATCAGTTAATATTGACGAGATCAAATGTTCTAAATATTTGAAAATATAAATAAATGTATATATTTTGTACTAGGAAGGAAAGTCCGTAATGATAGACCAGTACCCTATATAAAAGCCATGACATATTGTTTTCAAATATAATATCAGTTTAGCTAGCTGTTAATTTGGACAAGTATAGTGTGACATACACATATAATGTGATCCAGTAGATTTGGTTGGCACTGGATTTTTGCTTCACAACCATTGTCTGGCCATAGTACGTGAGCCGATTTTTGTACTAGCCATTTGAACTTGCAACTAGGCCCTCCTAGTGGGTTTTGATGATAAATGATAAAGAATTAAAATGCGTAATGTATTATTGAGCTAATGTGCAGGATATCAAAAATGTATTTACCCACGTTGTGAGAATGCTAACCCCCTGATACAAAAAAGATGAAGCGTGGACTCAAAATCAAGATTGCAAGATAGATTTATAGATTTTTTTAGTCTAGGCATGCCAAACTATCAAGATGGATGAAACGATCTTACATGCAGGGAATATGTGTTCAAGAAACCATAATAAAGATTGGAACTAAAATTGTCCAAAGAGCCAAGTCCAATAGCCGAAATTCCTAGCTCAGCAGGAAGAAACAGAAGTTCTGTGGAATTAACGGATTCCAGGTAATTTCTGGTGGGTGTTCCATTCCAATGGAACATCCGCCCGACTGGTGTAGCAAACCCTAATTGGACGGAACAGATGTTCCGTGGAGTTAACGGAAGTTCCATCAACTCCATGGAATCCAACGGAAGTAATCAGGAGTGATGGAAGTTTCATCATTTCCTAACATAACCCTAGCAACGGCTCTTTTTGGACCATCTTCTATATATACCCTATCCTATCCCGTGAGAGAGTGTGCTGGTGCTTTTTGAATTCTCCCATCTTCCTCAAGCTCTAGCTGCAAATTTGCAAGCTGGTCCTAAGTAATCGTTGTTGTTCATTGGATTCTTCCGGAATGACTTAGTTAGGATTGAAGAATTGGTGCAATTCTTTCTGAATAGATTCAATTCTCCCATCGAGAGTTTCTTTGAAAGCCTTACCAAAACTCTTCCGACTGAATATGAGAAAGCCTATAAAACAACAAGCTACTATCATTTCTTTTTTTTCGTGCCCCTTCCGCATGCGCTTCGCTCGCCATTGGCACTTTGCTCTCCTCTTATTTATTCATTGGAGGGTTCGGATGGACTTCGCCGTTCTTTCCCAATGAAAATGGCTCTGACCTCTCCCTTATTCCTCTTGAGATCCAATATAATCAAATTTGAATGGAAGTGAATGAATCAATCTCATATTAATTCAAATCATTATTTGAATGTTTTTCTTTTGAATTTTCGCTCATGGATCAAATCTTCCGTTAACCCCAACCCTCTTCCTTTCTTTACCTTGGCCCAACAACAGCCCAACCCACCTAGTAGCCCACTCAGCGGAGCGCTACAGTTCTTCTTCTCCAGCTCAATTGCTCGTTCGTGTGGCACGGATGCTGAGGACACGCGGCGCCTATCCGATGGATCGCTCTGTCCTATCTGCTCCCGTACCGCGCTACAAGTAAACTCGGAGCCGCCACACCCATACCCAACCTTCCCCGTGCCGCAAGGCGCCATGAACCCTAGAAAGCCTAGGTCGCCTCCATCGAAAGAGAAGTCATCCCCGGTGAGCACGTGTGTAGCCTCCATGTTCCTTGTTCGCTACTCTTGCTCTTGGTGCTAAGCTTGCAGTGTTTGCTGCAGCAGGGAGGACGGGCGGGCTTCAAGAAGATTTGTATCGCCGACAACCTCATTGGAGCCCATCTTCACCGGTGAGCTATTGCCTCTCTCAACTGTTGTTCCTCGCTTCTTGTTGCATGCCGCTCCTCTAGCCGTTGATCCAGATCTTGTACCCTCTTGGCAGCTCCTAAATGAGGAGGGCATGCACTGCTGGTCACCACGCGCCGTCACCTTCACCGTCGTCAAGCTGTTCTACCTCTTGTCCAACTCCTCGTCGACACCAAGGTTGTCCGAGGCAGTGTGCGGTGGGCTTGCGCATCTTTTCCCCTCTTTCCCCTCTGTTTCCTATGCAATTGGTATGAATTTGACAGACTTGCACCAGCGGCTGCCATGACCAAAGAGCGGCTTTCTCCCTGGAGCTGATGTGGGGCTCGAAGTGGGTCAATTAGATCCGCAACATGGCCCCGAACCGTTTGGTGTAGATTCTGCCTAGAAAAGCCCATGGTTTCCCTTGAGGCCTTGAATCCCCTTGTTCCCTTCTTCCGCTATCGTGTAGCTCGCCGCAAGCGATGCTCCAACCGTATCTTTGGGTCGCTGCTTAGTTGCGAAAGCCATGCGTAAGCTTGAGCCGGGCTTTGTCATGTAATCCACAATCTTCGGGTCATCTGAAACCACTGTCATCCCAAGTTCAGGCAAAACCGGTAAGTAACGTGAAAATCGAGTAAGCAACACGTTTTACGAGAAAGATTATAAATCGAATCGCAAGAATAGATTTGATCGATGCTAGAACATGAACTTAACATCACTAAGAAGTAGAGAACGACGAAACGAATCCAATGCAACGAACTGTGTACTTTTTTGAGCGCAGAGAATTTATTTCTGAGGTCTAGAGAATTTATTTTGATTTACAGCTTGGGGTGGATATTTGTCCCTGGACAAGTAAAACTTGGTGTTCGATCTAAAAAGTAAGTCGGAGGTAGAGCTGCTGCTGCAGAGTTTCAATTGCTGAAGTATCCAAGTATACTTCGGGTGTGTTCGTTTTCTGGGGTCTACACTTTATAGCTGTCACATCAAAAAGAATCTTAATATTTATGAGCACTAAATAAAATTTAATTATAAAATAAATTACAGACCCTAGACTAATTCACAAGACGAATCTAATGAGGTTAATTAAGTCGTGATTAGAAGACGGTTACTGTAGCAACACTTTAGCAAAACATAGATTAATTAAGCTCATTAGATTCATCTCGAAAATTAGCATCAATCTCTAAAAGGGTTTTGACATTAAATTGATTGAAATATTCATAAATAATAAGATTCTCTTTGATGTGACAGTGCTAAATTTTAAAGGAAGGGAAACCAACAGGGCCTTCTTATAGATGTATTGTATTTTTCTAAAAGCTTACTGAATAGGTAGGAATGACTTTGTGGCCCAGAAAACTCGATCTTCAGTAAATACTCAAGCAGTTTTTAGTGCTCTAGAGTTGCACTAGAGAATGGTTCGTAGTTTTCGAGAGACATTTCTAACCACTATCTTCTCTTGAAGCTAGCTCGTATCGTACAGTTCAGTTTTAAGAGCATCTAAACAAATTAGTACAAAATAGGAATTCTTCTTATTTGTAACTTCGTTCTTCTGTCTTTAACATAAATTTAGATGCTCGTTCCAAACTCTCCTTCAATATTTAATACTGTGCTAAGAGGAAATGTGCTCAGTGCATATACTCACAGCACAGAGGTTTTCACTGGGTGATTTTCCCAAGCGTGGAGCTTCAAACTCCGTATCCTTTTTCTAATAGAAGACAACTGAAGCTACGCCCAGCAACAAGCATAATCTTCCAATGCTGAAAATGGCATGCAGATTAGTACCGCCTGATCCTCCCGGTATGACTGTCTCAGACAGGCTGTTGTTAGCAGTATTTCTGGATGAAAATATTTATTCTTGTGTTAGTTCATATCTTTTGAGAAACAATATAATAAATAACAGTTTAGCCAGAGTGAATCAATAATAACATATTAAACATAATGTTACTTTATACTCACAATTAAGACAGACTCCAGCTCTGGTGAGAGAGAGGATTTCTTGCGGCACCTTGCCAGTCAGTAAATTTCCATTGAGGCGCCTGGGCAGAATAGTAAAAAGTCCACAACATGAAAATTGGCATCTATATACCTCTTCACTAATCATCTGTAACTAAGTACTTAATAACTGCTTCAAGGTCTTTACATACATTGAGCGATTTAACTTTCAAATTTTATTTTGGGGAGAAACATAGATCACAATTAGTGTATTTATAGCTTCATTGACAAATACAATGGTAAAAATTGTTAGAACAATAACTTAGAAGACACGTAATGTTTTAATGTTTCCAAGGGAGGCCGGAATAGAGCCACTAAGTGCATTGTTCTGAAGCTCTAGCATCGATAGGTTTATCAGATTGCCCAAGGATTGCGGTATAGACCCTGTCAGTTTGTTCCCATTCAACTTCCTGCAAAGGATCAATATAACTTTTTATTAGGTATATCAATCTCCATCTATGACAAGCTTTAGCCATCCAGTGGCTGAGATTCCAGAAAGGTACAATGCATACAGATTTTGCAGTGTTCTGATGGCACCAAGAGAAGCCGGTATGGTGCCAGTTAGCTGGTTGCCCTGAAGATCCAGGTTTACTAGATTACTCAGATTACCCAGCGTTGTTGGAATTGATCGGTTCAGGTTATTCTCATGTAACTCTCTGCAATATATACTTTGCAAATCAACCGAAAACAAAATGCATATCCAGTGCAGGTTTTGAGATTTTGCATGTTCTTGTGCTATTCTTACAGATACTGGCACTACAACAATGACGCACTGTAGCGGCGGGCCAAATGGGCCTGTAGCGGCGGCTAGGCCGGGCCGCCGCTACGCCTTCGCAGTTATAAATGGAGGTTTGTAGCGGCGGCCCAACATCAACCGCCGTTAATAAGGTTATTATGAACGGCGCACGGCAATATAGGCCACCATTAATAAGTCCTTTGTAACGGCGGGTTACATTACCAACCGCCGTTAATACTTGAATACTGCAAAAAGAATTAAATTACAGTACACCAGAAATACAACAAATCTCAGAACATAGACATATATTAATCACAATTCATTGACATCTCAAAACATTCACATGTATTCATCATCCAGTGTTTACTTCTCAAAACAAATCAAGTCACTTGCATATATACAATATACATTGTCTTTACATGAGAAACTATCAAGTCTATCAAACTACTTTCCTAATCCAGTCATCACTATCTTCACTACCATCGTTCACGAATGGTCGTGTCGAACCATACCACTCATAGAGAGAACGATGGTCTCTAGTGCTCTCATTGTCTTCGTCGAAGAACCTGCCAGCAGGAGAGATAACCTCTTCGAGCAAGAACCGACACATCCACTCCACAATCATTAACATTTGGTCCGAAGTCAGATGTTTCGGTCCTTGCAGGAACCCTTTGTTCTTAAAATCTTGTAATATCTGTTTGTCTATTTTGGTTCTCTGCCATTAGAATTTCTTTATTAACAAGATTGCAATTATAATTAAAATGAATCGAATGTGATAAACTCAATAAAACGCACCTGTTGGTCGGTCTCTTCGACAATGGCATACATATAACTGGAGAAGCTATTAGCGTACAAACAAGTGTAGTAGCCACAGTGGACACTACCTTTCACTTGTTTAACACACTATATAAAATAAAGGAAATAAGTTACTATTTTGTGAATAACACCGATAGTCGGACAACGGCGTAGAGAAGTGAGACAAATGTATCTTACCGGGAATTTGTGCTGAAAGTACATATTTTTCGGCCGCCTTGGGTTGTGTGGCCCGCCAGCCTTTACATAATTCTCGTATGCGCTGGTTTCCTTTGACCTGTCCTGATAGCGCCCTTAGCGCTGGGGAATCACTTATCGTCACAAAAATGATGGCTTTGAGCAAGAAGGGCGCTCTACGGTGCTCATCTCATATACTAACCCCTTCTAACCACAGTTTCTACATGTCTTCCAATAATGGTTCCAAGAACACATCTATGTCGTTACCAGGTTCTTTCGGACCAGACATAAGGATTGTCAATAGTAGGTACTTTCTCTTGTGACACAACCATGGTGGAAGGTTGTATATTGACAGTATAACCGGCCAAGTGCTGTGCGGGTTCCTCAATCGACCATGAGGATTCATCCCGTCCGTACTCGAGCAAACCGTATGTCCCTTGTCTCTTCGAGAGAATTCTGGATGGTTAGAATCAAACTTTTTCCACTGGGTCCCATCAGCTGGATGACTAAGTTTCTTTGAGTCCCTAGGGCGCGAATGCCACATCATCGGTTCAGCATCCTTAGAGTTGGCAAACAAGCGTCTTATCCGGTCGACAAGGGGTAGGTACCACATGACCAAGGCAGGAATCTTCGTTTGTTCGCTGTCATCGACGGTGATGCTTTTCTTCCTCTTCCTCACATTCCTGTTGCTCTTCTTTCCACTAACAACCGATGTGTCCGCATCATAGTCGTCCTTGCACTTGTACCGACTACGCTTGCATCTTGGGCATCTCACGGCGTCCTTGTATTCCCCCGATACAATGTGCAATGATTTGGGCACGTGTGAATCTTTAGCACGCCCAACGAAAGCGGGTTTATGAGCTTCTTAGCAAAATAGGTGCTTTTTGGCAACAAGTTGGGCTTCGGTAGAATGTCCGAAAGGAGTTCCAACAAATCCGTAAAACTAGCATCCGACCAACCATGGATGGCCTTTAATTTCATCGGCTCAAGTACCGTACGTAGCACATTACACCATTTTTCACATCCCTTAGATTCCTCGTATAGTGGATCCTTTGATGCTTTCTCCAGCGATGCAAAGTTTCTCAACCCTCTCGTTATCCCTCCATTGAGTAAAACTTGCGGTTCAAAGTGTTGCAACATTTCCTCAACATCAAAATCACATGACTGTTCCGGTACTTCCTCGGCTCGAACAGGCTCCTCATCTTCAACATTGACATGGTCGTGAACATCAAGGTCATCGTCAGCATCACCATCAATAGATTGCTCGGGTATTACCTCCACCGCGTCTTCACCGTGCTTTGTCCACCGGGTGTAGTCCTTAACAAAACCTCTCGTTATTATGTGTGAATTGATTATAACCGTATCTTTCTACATTTTCTCATTTTTGCAATCACGACACGGACAATGTATTTCATCCCTTCCTTCTCGCTTAGCATGTTGTGCGGCCTTCGTGACAAATGCCTTGACTTGCCCTCGAAAATAACTTCCCTTCTTGACGCTTCATACATCCAAGATTTATCCATACCTCAAGCACTACACATCAAAAATAATAATCACTTCAACAAACATGGAACAATATATCTCGTAGGATCAAGTTTTGTGAGCTACAAATAAAGTGCCCAACTAGATACGTAAATTATTTTAACGAAGAAAAATAAATTTCCTCCTTTACCTAACCTAACTCTCCATGCATCTATCATGAAAAACCTAGATATATAATTTTCCTCCATGGAGAAGCCTAGAGATACAACTTTTCTCCATGTAAAAGACTCAAGATACAAATAGATGCACAAAAACCAACCATTGCTATACAAATCTAGAGATTTGTGACAAATAGGCATAAAATTCAAAGTAAATTACAAAGCCAGAATTCTACTAGATTCCAACATGATAGGTAGAAATAGTACATGGGTAGATTCCCCTTACCCTAAGGAACAGATCTATCCAAGAAAAATGAACTCAAAACCTCCCCCTTGTTTTTCGATTTTTGCCCGAATTTTCGGGCCGCCAACAAGTGGACAAGCTCATCGTGCTGTCCGAACCCGACTATTTATACCCGGGAATTTGTACCGGCGGTTGGCATTGTCCACCGCCCCTAAAAATACTTTAGTAACGGCGGATGACAATGTCAACCACCGGTATAAATCCTAGCCTATTTTAACGGCGGTTGGAAAAGCCAACCGCCGCTATAAGACCTCTATAGCGGCGGTTGGCATTTCTAGGTGGCCTGCCCAAGACCGTAGCGGCGGGCCACTTTGGGTCGCGCCGCTAGGTCGATTTTGGCCCTGCCGCTACAGTGCGGTTTTGCTGTAGTGTGGAGTTTCGTGAGCCCTCCCGGTTGGGGAACCGGAGGGCTCGATATACCTCCATTCCCTAAATCTCTAGACAAAAGCATGGAACATGTCTTTCAAGTTAGCAATACAAATCTTTGAATCTTTAGGGGAATTCAATAAAAAACAGTGCAAACTGTTACTCTCTCTATATTGTAAACCAATGAGAAGGAACGACGCTATAGAGTGGTATAGGAGCTGTATGTGAAACAGGTATTATTAAAACAGTTGTAACAGATATTGAAATCTAAATTTTGCCGTGATCAAAGGGAGAAGAGAGAGTGTCATACAAACGGGTCGTGTGGTTACGAACGATGATGAAATGACGACGAAGAACAGAAGATCAAACCACAAGGGACACAAGGACTTAACGTGGAAAACCCTTCCAATGTGGGAGGGAAAAACCACGGGCGCCAGCCAGCAAACACTTCACTATCAAGAGTCGGGATTACAACGCCCGACGGCGGCTTACAAGAATATGATTGTGTTGTTTCAGTGGAAACCCTAAAATGAGTATATGTACCGGGCCTCCGCTTCGCTTCGTCGAAGTCGGCCTCCCATTGTACATAATTTGGATCACAACTCAACAAACTCTATCTTGAGACAAATTCTTCCTTGTAGCAAAAATCAAAACCTTCATCTTGAACTCAATAAGAGAAAGAACTGCTTCTGGTGCCAAATAGCCTCTAGGGCTAATCCATGATGCCGACTAAGCTTGAGCATAGCTCAAACTTAGCAACAGGAACCGACTTTGTCAACATATCAGCAGGGTTATCATGAGTACTAATCTTGCATACCTGTAGCTTACCCTTCTCAATCTGATCACGAATAAAATGATACTTGATCTCAATGTGCTTGGTCCTCTCATGAGGCATTTGATCTTTAGTGAGACATATAGCATTTTGACTATCGGAGAATAGCTTAATGCAAGAATCAACTCCAGAAAGTTCAGCAAATAATCCTTTCAACCAAATCAACTCCTTACCCGCTTCAGAAATAGCAATATACTCAGCTTCAGTGGTGGATTGAGCAACAACAGACTGCAAAGTAGCCTTCCAACTCACAGCACAACTGCCAATTGTGTAAACATAACCTGTGAGTGATCTTCGCTTATCCAAATCACTAGCAAAGTCTGAATCAGAATAGCCAACAAGTCCCTTATAAGTTCTTCCAAACTTCAAACAATAATCAGCCGTCCCTTTGAGATATCCGAGAATCCACCGAACAGCTCTCCAGTGTTCTCTACTAGGATTAGACATGTATCTGCTCACTAAGCTCATAGCATATGATAAATCCGGGCGAGAGCAAACCATAGCATACATCGGAGAACCAACAACATTTGAATATGGAACCTTTGACATATATTCTAAATCATCACGAGTACTAGCACATTGTTTAGCTGACAACTTAAAATGCGGTGCTATAGGAGTACTAATTGGATCAGCATCATGCATGTTGAAACGACGAAGAACCTTTTCAATGTAACCATGCTGACTAAGAAACAATAAACCAGCTTTACGGTCTCTAGTAATTGCCATACCTAGGATTTTCTTAGCAGCACCAAGATCCTTCATGCCAAATTCACTACTCAACAATTTCTTTAGTGTAGTGATTTCTTTACTACTCTTAGCAGCAATCAACATGTCATCAACATATAACAGCAAGTATATAGGTGATCCATTAACAAACTTGAGCTAAACACAACTATCATAGTTTGATCTTTTAAAACCATGCAACCTGATAAATGAATCAAACCTTTTATACCATCGACGAGGGGATCGCTTCAAGCCATACAATGATCTCTTCAGCTTGCAAACATAACTCTCCTTGGCAGGCACTATGAATCCTTCAGGTTGGTCCATGTATATTTCTTCCTCAAGCTCACCATGCAAAAACGCAGTCTTCACATCTAACTGCTTAAGCTCAAGATCATGTGAAGCAACAATACTGAAGAATGTGCGAATTGAACTATGCTTTACCACAGGAGAAAACACATCATTGTAATCAACACCGGGAATCTGACTATAACCTTTAGCTACTAACCTTGATTTAAATCTGGGAGGCTCACTAGGAGATAAACCCTCCTTTTTCTTGTAAATCCATTTGCAGAGAATAGTCTTCTTTCCCTTAGGCAAGGGCACAACATCCCAAGTACAATTTTTCTCCAGAGATTGCATCTCCTCTTGCATAGCTGAAATCCAATTCTCACGATCATCACAATCAACAGCTTCAGTATAAGATATAGGCTCATGAACATTCTCCACCTGTTCAGCACAACTAAGACAATAATAAGCCATATTACATTCTTCAATAAGGCGTGGTCGAGGGCCACAATCCCTCTTAGTCCTACGATGAGCAATAGGAGGTGAGTTTTGCTGAACATCATCATCATGAGCATCACTCGTCAGCAGCATCATCAATCACAGGCTCCACCTGCTCGACTTCTCCATCATCTATATGCTCCACCTGCACACTTATATGCTGCACTTCTTTTTAGAATTATCTGGAACATCATCTAAAGCCAAACTATCATTAAACATCAAAGATTCATTGAAAACAACACTCCTGCTCATGAAAGTCTTTCCAGTTTCAAGATTCCACAATTTATATCCTTTAACTCCTGAACCATAACCAACGAAAAGACATTTGATAGCTCTAGGCTCTAATTTTCCATTATCAACATGAGCATAAGCAGTACAACCAAAAACTTTCAACTGTGAATAATTAGCAGGTGTGCCGGACCATACCTCAATAGGAGTTTTCTTGTCGAGTGGGATAGATGGCGACCTGTTAACCAAGTAACAAGCTGTTGCAGCAGCTTCAGTCCAAAAACGCTTGCCCATCTTTGCATTGGACAGCATATAACGAGCCTTTGATATGATGGTTCTATTCATACGCTCAGCCACACCGTTTTGCTGCGGGGTATGCGGTATGGTGTGATGCCTAACAATGCCTTCTTGCTTGCAATAATCATTAAAAGCATCCGAACAGAACTCTCCACCATTTTCAGTATGAAGCACTTTTGCTTTCTTTTCAGTTTGCCTCTCTATCATAACTTTCTACTCTTTAAATGCAGCAAAGGTATCTTCCTTATGTTTCAGAAAATAAGGCCACACTTTTCTAGAGTAATCATCAATAATAGTAAGCATGTAATGAGCACCACCAAGAGAAGGCTTACGAGAGGGACCCCATAAGTCAGCATGTACATAATCAAGCGTACCTTTGGTGGAGTGGACATCGGTATTGAACTTGACCCTTTTATGCTTGCCGAAAATACAATGCTCACAGAATTCCTTGATACTCAAAGTGCAACCATCCAGCAGGTTTTTTTTCATCAATTCTGCCATACCAAGCTCACTCATATGTCCAAGGCGCATATGCCAAAGTTTAGTCTTACTAGGTTCAGATTTGGAAACAGCAGCAGCGGAAATAGAACCTTGTAAAGTACTTCCTCGAAGAACATATAAGTTAACAGAATTCATATCACCAACCAACCAAAAAGGGAACCTTTTCAAATCCTCGAACTCCATTGGAACCAGAGTATTTGAAACCTTCTGCATTAAGAGTGCTAACCGAGATGAGATTCTTGGTCATTGTTGGTACATACCTCACATTTGTGAGTGTGCGAATCATGCCGTCATGTGCCTTGATCTGAACAGAGCCGATGCCCACAATCTCACGTGGGTTATTATCTCCCATGCGCACAACATCTCCCTTCTGCACAGGTTTATAAGAGCTAAACCAATTTCTGTTCGTGCAGACATGGAATGAACATGAAGAGTCAAGTATCCATTCATCATCACCAGAAACACAGGCAGCAAGAACTACTAGACAATCTCCAGAATCTGAAGTACCAGCAGCAACGTAAACTTTACCATCGTAGTTATTCTTCTTGTTCTCCTTGTTTTTCAACTTCCAACAATCCTCAATAAAGTGACTTTTCTTCTTGCAGTACTTGCAGAACTTCTTGGGCGGTTTGGAAGTTGAGCGGCTTCTACCGTCATGGCTCTTGTCACGATCTTTGCTGTCATGGGAGGATCTCCGATCAGTTTGACCTCTCGCTCACATGAAGTGCATCGCCAGCCTTAGACGACGATGACCCATCGTAGTGCACCATCCCTTTCATCTTTTCCCTGGATTGAAGTGCCTCATAAACATCCGCTAGGGATAGTTCATCACGGCTCGAAGTATGGTGTCATGAAAATGTCCAAAAGAACTAGGCAGAGAACGTAACAATAAGAGACCTAGATCCTCATCATCGTACTTGACCTCGATCGCCAATAGGTCGGCAACGATCTCCTTGAAGACAGATACGTGGTTCATGACCAAACCACCCTCCTACATCTTGAGCGTGAACAACTTTATCTTCATATGCATCTTACTTGGTTAGATCTTTGGACATGCAGATCGATTCCAGTTTGAGCCAAAGTTTTACAGCACTCTTTTCCCGCAGCACTTCTTGCAAAATATCATTAGATAGATGAAGCTGAATTAGAGACAGAGCCTTACGATCTTTGCGCTTCTCCTCATCGGTCCACGCATCTTGTTTCTTCTTGCCAAAACTATCTAGCGCCTCATCCAGATCTTGAGTCTGCGCCAGAATAGCCCTCATCTTGACTTGCCACAGCAAGAACCTCGTGCTTGAATCCAACAGCGCTAGATCATAGTTCATCGACGACATCGTGAAAACCTTGGACGGGAAACCACCAGGCTCTAGTACCACTTGTTACGAACAATGATGAAACGACGCCGAAGAACAGAAGATCAAACCACAAGGGACACAAGGATTTAACGTGGAAAACCCTTCCAATGCGGGAGGGAAAAACCACGGGCGCCAGCCAGCAAACACTTCACTATCAAGAGTCGGGATTACAACGCCTGACGGTGGCTTACAAGAATATGGTTGTGTTGTTTCGGTGGAAACCCTAAAACGAGTATATGTACCGGGCCTCCGCTTCGCTTCGTCAGAAGTCGGCCTCCCATTATACATAATTTGGATCACAACTCAACAGTGTGGCTGTCATTGTCACAAGTGACATGGAACCAGAAGCAAGGATTGTTATCTTGGGTTGGATCCCAGCTCTCTAGCACATTATACGCGTCCTTCCAAGCCATCCTTTGAGCATACAGTATCTCGCCTTCATGTTTCAACAATGGAAGTCAGCACACTCATTCATAAATTGAATGCACTCAGCAATTATGCGTGTATAAAATGGTGAAAAACAATGATTTCGTAAAACAAAATGGCGGTCATTCCTGAAAGAAAAAACATGCATCTGGATTTCTTTTCTCCCGTCAATTGATATAACTGCTTACCTTCAATGCTGCAGAATGCAAGTATTGCCAGAGCTAGAACTAGAACTACAGTCAGAACTCAGAAGTGCTGCTGCGCGAGACGCCATATGGTAGCTAACCTGAGAACTACTTCCTACACTGAAATGAGTGAAGGGGTGAAAGAAGGGAAGCTTCATTGACATTAAATATTCGACGGATCTTGTATTTGCTCATAACAAAATATACTGAAGATTTCTTATTCTAACCAAGTCCGCAGCATCACGTTGTAAATAATTTTATTAGTTCAATGTTATGCTGTCTCAACTGTTGCCCGCATGGGCCCTTGTGCAATGTGCCGTATAAAAAGGGCATCTCATTTGCGTATTCTGATTTGGCAGCCCATTAACTGTTTCACATTCCACTTGGGTTTTGTCATTTGTGCCCATGAGTATCCTTTCTAAACAATAGATTTTTTAAATCTGAATTCATCCAGCATACATAGTGCGTGGCACATTTAAAACTAGAAACCATACGAATAATGTAGTTCAGGTTGAAGTTGTAGTTTTACACAGACGTTTCAAACTCCATTGTAAATGAGAGTACAGATTATCTGCGAAGAAAATAAATTTGTCAAACAAATTATACTACAAATGGAGAACCATGTATTCAGGCACTAAAATATTTGCAGAGTTAATTTTCTGGTAATTTTCAATTAACCTCCTAGAAGACACATGTCACAATCCTATTGGCCCTACACCTAGTATGTGCAGGGCACCATGTACAGGAGCCGAACTCTATGTAGAGAGATCTATGGCAGTCAATGGATAGATCAGTCCACGTGTCAACTTCTGATTAAAGCGGAGTGGGAGCTGGGAGAAAAAGAAACGATTACGAAACTTTAAACTCATTTTTCTCTCAAACCATGAATCTGTTTTCAAATCCGTTTGAACCTACATATGCTTTATAATTAATTCTACAAAATAAGATTCAATATAAATATTTTTAAAATGTTTTATTCATCAACATTTTATACGTACTGTTTCAATGTTTTATTAGTAGTAAATCAATATTTTTTGCAAATTGTTGAGACAGGTTTCCAAAAAATGTTGACAAAGATTTCCAAAAATGTTGGCATAGATTTTTGAAATGTTGATATGTAAATTTTAAAATGTTGAATCTGTATTTAAATTAGAAATATTAGTATGACTTAACTTTGAATGAATAAATGTGATTAAACATAAAAAATAAAATTAGAATTATATCTTATTTGTAGGCTGACATGTTAATGTGTTGATCTACACCTTGTTATTTGTAGATTAATCTATATATAGGAGGTCCTAAAAAATGTTCTTGAATCCACCATAGCAAATTTACAGTGCATGCTAAAATTGATGTTTCAGAATACCAAGGTGGACCATGGCCCAACCGTCCACCCGGCTGGCTCGGTGTTTCGATATGGAGAGCGGTCGATGGAGGCGCCAAAACAATCAGTGTTTTGAGATTCGTGTGCCTCCTGTCGACGGCTGCCATGCTCCACCGTGAGGAAGAAGAGGCACAAGGTTGTAGCTACAGTAGAGCACGGCGTGTGTGCGAGCATCGTTGGAGGAGGTGGTGGGTGGGTGGTGGCGTTTCGAAGGTCGAGTTAGGGTATCAGGTTGGGCGGTGGGTGACATCGCACAAACATCGCACACCGCCATAAAAGCCAGAGATAGTAGTGGGGGTGACATCTTCACCCGCTCTACCGTTCCCACAAAAAACAAAAAAAGCTCGTTGGGCTCACGTCGCCCATCACGTTGCCATGGTCCACGATCGCTGGTTGATGGAGAGGGAGGAGAGAGGGCTCGTCGAGGAGGCCCGCTAGCTCGCCATGGAAGAGCTGGCCGTGGTGAAGGTGGGACGCCCCTAGAGGACGCCTCGAGCTTGCCGCCGCTGCGGACGCCCTCTTCCGGATCTGCCCGTACGCCGCCCATTGAAGGGGGGCCGTATCCGAGGGCCCGCCACAGCGTTGCTCTTGGCTCGACCGCTGAGGCGGATTTGTGGCGTAGGGGAGCGGCAGTGCCGCCGCACGAGGGAGGGAGGGGTTGCGCCATGCCGCGCCGGGGAGCAAGGGGCACGGCAGCACCACCGTGCGAGGATGGAGGGGGTTGCATCGCGCCACGTCGGGGAGCGAGAGGGCACGGCAGCACCGCCGCGCGGGGTGGGAGGGGGTTGTGCCACGCCACGTGAGGAGGGCGGCAGTCACACCGCCGTGTGGGAGGGAGGGGTCCGGCTGTGCTGCCGCCATGTTGGCCGAGATGGGCTGGCGACGATAGATCCAGTCAGCGAGCAGCCGAGAGAGAGAGAGAGAGAGAGAGAGAGAGAGAGAGAGAGAGAGAGGAGGCACGACTAGGAAAGTGGGTATGGGCACTTTTAAATATTTCGGTGCAAGCTAGGGTTTGAGCAGGCGTGGGATGGGTTGTAGGGCTGCCGCTAAATGATATTTGTAACGGCAGGCCGTGAAGTGGTCCGTCGCTAAAAATCACCACGACTTTTAGCGACGATGCACGATAGCTGGCCCTGCTATGTGCTTTTTCCTCCCACGGCGATTTGTAGTAGTGTCAGCAGGTCAACAGTAACGTGTTATGGGTTCAACATGAATATTATAACCTGCTATTATTTAGTGCAGGATTTCTTATTTTTATTTCTTCCTATACGAACATCCCTTGCATCTTAACCTTTGCATGGGAGCAGAAGATTGCATTATCTATCCATCTGTATTTTTCTTTGATTTTTCTTACATGTTGTAGAAAATGTATTGTACCGTGGGAGCACCATATGGTGTGTGAGCACATGCTCTATCCTCGTCCGCAGCTGTGTGTTTGTTTGCTCTGTTTCGATTTTGAGCAGAGCACTGGTAAGTGGTAACCGCATAAGAGGGAACAGGGCGGGAGAGGCACACGCCGCAACCAGCCTAAGAGGTTAAATTAAATTCATAGCACTTCTAAGGTAGTACATTCAAGAATTGCTCTTTTCTCAGTGGGAGTTTCATATGCATTAAATGAGGCGCCACATCAGCTAAAGTGATGACATGACAAGGTAATTAATATGAAAGAGATGAAATGAGTTTCATGGAGATGAAAGGTACTGTTTCATAGGTATAAAACTCTAATGAAACTCCCATTGAGAACAAAAAAGTTTCATCATAACATATTTTGACCAATACCATTTCAACAAATACATGTTAATTTAATGCTACAACTTGTCTATGAAATCGTGAGATGAAACCGTGCATTGAGAGTGACTATTTCATCTACCAAATCATATCTCCAAATCTGATGTGGCACTCTTGGTAAGTGTGAGATAAAACTATACACTGAGACTGGCCTTAGTAAAGGGAGCATCCAATGGATGCTACTAATTGAAGTTCAGGTCGCTCATTCAAGTCATTACTCTAATATTTGTTTCTTTATCGAACAACACATAGGAAATTACATAAGGTAGTAGTAGTACATCCAAGAATTGCTCTTAATAAAGAGAACATCCAAAGGATGCTACTGATTGAAGTTCGGTCGCTAATGCATGTCATTACTAGCTAACTTTTGTTTCTTTATTGAACAACACATAGGAAATTACATTCTTACCCACGGTTTCAATCCTTATTCAATCCAGGGCTCGAGCAGACTCTAACGGCGGTGGACTTAATTGGGTGAGCTCCACTGGCACGGGGGCTCGAGCAGGCTCCAGTGAGGTGAGTTCATTGCGTGTGTGCCTTAGCCTGCAACGGTGGCGACTTCTCGTGCGGACGCAAACGGAAACTGCCGGCAGCGTCTTACCCAAGCACCGGCGGCCCTCGTGCGCGTGCGGCCGGAGCCCGGAGGCCTGCGGCGGTTTGCGCGGTCACGGGCGCAGGATGAAGGTCACTGGGCGTATTGCCCGAGCTGAAGCGGAGGCCAATGGCATCAGGCGTCTCGCCGGAGTTCAGAAGATGGCTCGTGCAGCTGAAGGCTGGCGGCAGCGTCAACCCCGAGCTCCAGCGGTGGCTTTGCGGCCACAGACGGATGTCTACAGTGGCGTCTTTGCGCCAGACGCGGGCGAAGGCCAACGGCAGCATCTCAGTCTCCGGTGACGGTTGGTGTTGGATGGGGTTCATGGTTGGGATAGAAGATTGGAAGGAGGGTAAGAATGTAATTTCCTTTATGTTTTGCTGAAAAGAAAATTAAAAACAACGATTGCTTTGCTGATACATCGAAGCTTGAGGGGTTTGGGTCATTGACTCTTTAGATGGTGATCCGAGCACGTACAAGGACTTCTTAAACGTCCTAGACAAGTACGCTCAAGACTTGGATTAGCGTGAATCTTTATGGTCCTATTATGCTCTGAACACGTAACAATTTTTTTTTCTTTTCTTAACCGTGCATGTCAACACTACATCTAGTCTTGGTGGGGACGGACACTATAAACGGAGGAAAGCAATGATGAACAACAAAAATTCAGGAATATTATTGAATTGTACTACATTTTGTTTTATTTTATAATCTTAACATTATATGTTTAAATAGCATGCAAGACACGCTCCTGTGACCGTGCATTGTGGCTATTATCTGTGTAGTTACCAGACAGTGCCAATTGCATTACTTAAACAAGAAGCTATGTGTGTAGGTACATATCCACTCACAAGGGGAGCTATACGACTTTCCCTTCGAAAGATCCACCCATATGGAGAAATGTAAGTATAGAGCACTTCGTTTCATATACTGCTATATTTAATTTGTTCGTGTAATTACTAAAATCGTAATAATTTATCAATTTGTCTGTTCAGCCAGCGAAGTATCCTCTAAAAAACAATTCTCAACTTAAACTCAATGTTGTAATTATCGTGTATTTTGAAGGTAACTATATGATCGTACTAGTGAAATCGAGAGAGATGAAGTACTTCGTGATTACATCGGGAAAAGGAGCAAAGATAAAATTAAAGAAAATACCAAGGTCGAGGAAAGAGTTAAGCAACTTGAGTCCATATAGCCGGATGATATTGCCCCATGAACTATGATGAATTGTATTAAACTAGTGATTCGTGCGTGTATATAAATATGATTTGTGTGTACATGTGAATGATGATGTACGATATTTTAACTTGTATGTAGATGTGATAATGATTTGTTAAATTTGACTTGTCTATGTGAATTTTCTGTCTGTGAATTAAATTTAAATTGTTGACTAGGATTTAAAATAAAATAGAATTAATATGTTAATTTGAAATAGTGCAAAATCAAGCAGAATGACATCATCAAGGCGATATTACAGTGCAATATCTGAAATGGTGATGTCACTTGGTCGTTATTATTGTAGTGCTCCACTACAATATCGGGCATAGCTCTTGATATTGTATTGTTGCAGTGTTGCACTGCAATAACTGTCGGGTTTGGCCGACGTTGAAAATAGACCAATGCAATCCCTCCCTGGCCTGCCGCCTCGACTCATCGGTGGCGCTGATACGCTAGCGCACGCCATGTGTTTGGTTCTATGCCTCGCCCAGGCACCCAGGTTTGTTTTCCTCTTTTTTCCTTCTACTGGTTCACCTGTTCTCATATTTAATTGCTTAATTGCTTTACATTCCTTTCAGTAGCAATGGTGCAGTGGTGGAGTGAGGTTTTATTCATAATGTGAATTGAAATATTGATATCGACTATGATTTAAAACGACACTTGCTCATGGTGGATCCATTTGCACCACAGGTTGAGGAGAGCAGGAGCACTAGCGCAACCCAGCCTTCTAGTCTGTTATAACTTTATAACCAAATGCATCTTGTATCCTTGAAAAATTTGAAAAGGAAGAGCCGACGCGATCTATGCATCTCCAATTAGTTACACTATTTGAAAAGGAGATACTGTAACTGTTACAGTATCTGAACATCTGCTAGCATGCTGCCCAATTTCAGCTCTACTTATTCACCGTTATCACAAATAACTAGAGAGTAGTTGCTTCTGTATGCTACACAACAAGAGAGCTTATAAGCTTAAAGTATGAATCCCTGATACGATGCATCTCAACAGCTGCATGCTGTGTTGGTGCCCGCTCCCTAGGTTGTTTCTTGGAGCATGATAGTCCGAGGGAAATAACAGAAACCAAACAATTTTCTATTATGCTTCTTCTAGTGCTCTGATGGACGTCTGTGTGGAGCCACATTGATGCATCGGCTATCTCCCAGATTCTGTCAGGGAGAGCATCATATGAAAACTTATGTAGATCCAACGAATCTCCAAAAATATCATCTGTTGGGCTCCTTCCAGTAAACATCTCAAGTAGCAATATGCCAAGGCTATAAACATCGCCAAGAGTTGAGACAGAAGAACCTTCACCATACTCTATGATTGCCCAAAAGAAAAAATACTCATCAGCATGTGAGGCTCTCAACTAGGAATAGTGATCAAGGATTGAATCAAATGAATTTGACTTACCTGGAGCAACATAGCCAATGGAGCCTCTTATTCCAATTGTGCTATTCGAATTTAGAAGAGTTCTGTTTGCACTTTCTGGAAGAATTCTAGATATACCAAAGTCTCCAACTCGAGCACTCATGTCTTCTGCAAGTAGGATGTTGCCTGGCTTGAGATCGCAATGAACAATAGGTGGCTCACAATGATTATGAAGATAGTCCAGAGCATCCACGACACTGACAGAAACATCTAGCCTCTGTTCTAGGCTCAGAGTGTTGGTTAGGGTGGTAGGCACACCAGATTTAGGATGAAGCCAATCATCTAAGCTACCATTGTGCATGAACTCAAAAACCAGTGCCTTGAACTCTTGACCTTTGTTATTAATGCTTGAACAGCAGGTGATGATCTTTACGAGACATCGATGACGAACCCTCCTCAACGCCTCACATTCCACCACAAAACTTTTAGTAGATCCTGATTGATCAAGGTTAAAAACTTTCACAGCGGTAGTGGTTCCCTCATCCTCAAAAGTGCACTTATAGACTGTCCCAAAAGTTCCTTGACCAAGCAAATTGGCTTCTGAAAAACCATTGGTTCCACTTTCTAATGCATGATAAGATACCCTTTCATAGTGATCCTCAACCATTGGTGGTTGGAATGATGAGCTCCTAAACCTTTGTCTGAGCTTCTTACGTATTAAATGAAAGACAACAATAACAAAAGCCAAGACCAGGAGTGCAGCTGTTGTCGCTAGAGCTATCATAAGATACCCTTTTTTCTTATTATTTTGCACAGAGTTGATGTGGCATGAAGGTAAATGAAGCCTAGGTATTCCACCACAGAGCTTGTTATTCCCTTTAATTGAAAAGTTACCTAAATTTTTAAATATTCCGTCCTTAGGTACCTCCCCTTGCAGGTTGTTGAATGATAGATCCAATTCTAATAACGACGTCAAATTTTGCAAAAACGTAGGGATTGGTCCGGACAAGTTGTTATGTGCTAGATACAGCTGATGCAAACCATGGAGAGTCCTAATGGCATTAGGAATAGGCCCAGATAACTTATTCATGTCAAGGTTGAGTCCTATAAGTCCATTTATATGATTCAGAGATTGTGGTATGCTTCCCTCGAATAAGTTATTATCCAACCAAAGTTCTTGCAGGACAATGCACTCACCTATAGTATCAGGTATCTTGCCATACAATCGGTTTCCTGATAGAACCAAGTTATTTAGGTTCTTCAGGCGGCCAACTTCAGAAGGAAGGGGTCCTGACAGTAAATTGTATGATAAGTCCAAGGTTGTGGAAAGTAGAGACAAGCTGAAAATATCCATCGGAATTGATCCGCTCAAGCGGTTTTGGTGCAGATCAAGGGCTTGGAGATTCGTTAGCTTTCCTATGCTTGTTGGAAGCGGACCCTCCAGGTTGCTGTTATAAGCAAACAGTATAGTTAACTTTGAGAGGTCCCCGATAGATGAAGGCATGGGGCCAGACAAGCTAGTGTTGTACAAAAGAAGTTCAACCAGGTTTCCTAGGTTGCCGATGCTATCTGGAATTACTCCGGATAGGGAAGTATTACACGCACTAAAGCATTCGAGGCCCACCAGATTGCCAATAGCCGAGGGAATGCTTCCTGAGATCCCGGTGTCATCCAAGATAACGAGTTGTAGAGTTTCAGAGAGATTCCCTATTGACTGTGGTATCTGCCCAGTGAGAGCAGCGTTGCTGTGGATCTCCAGCTGCTGGAGCATGCTGCAGTTTGACATTGAAGTAATGAATTCCCAGCCTTTCTTCTCGTTTGCCTCTAGCCTATTGTAACCAAAGAGAGCACGTTGCAGAGCTTGCAGTCTCCCTAGTCCACGAGGCACATATCCAACAAGCCTATTAGCATTGAAGTCAAGTATTTGCAGAGTGGTGAGATTGGAGATTGATTCAGGTATAGGACCGGTGAACTGATTCACAGCAAAGCTCAGAAAGATGATGTTGGGGAACCTACTGCCGATGTCTGCAGGGATGACTCCATGCAGCATGTTGTCCCGAAACTCCAACACCTGTAACGAAGTCAAGTTGTAAAGGGAGTGCGGGGGCTCACCGTAGAAGAGGTTGGAGCCCAGTTCAAGGGCCTGGAGGCCAGTGATGCCGCCGAGGCTTGGAGGGATCATTCCGTTCATCTGGTTGAACGAGAGGTCTAGGACAGTCAGCGAAGATAGGTTGCCGAGCGACACCGGAATGGAGCCGGTGAGGCTGTTGTTCCGCAGGAGGAGCACACTAAGGTGTGTCATCGTGTTGCCAAGATCGCCGGGCACATGCCGTGGAGCTGGTTGAAGCTGAGGTTGATGAACTCTAAGGGTGTGTTCGTTTCCTGAGGTCTAAACTTTATAGCTGTCACATCAAAAAATCTTAATATTTATGAGTACTAAATAAAATTTAATTATAAAATAAATTACAGACCCCTAGACTAATTCACGAGACGAATCTAATGAGGTTAATTAAGTCATGATTAGAAGACGGTTACTGTAGCAACACTTTAGCAAAACATAGGTTAATTAAGCTCATTAGATTCATCTCGAAAATTAGCATCAATCTCTAAAAGGATTTTGACATTAAATTGATCGAAATATTCATAAATAGTAAGATTCTCTTTGATGTGACAGTGCTAAATTTTAGAGGCAGGGAAACGAACAGGGCCTAAGCTGCTGCAAGAGGTCAGATTGGTGGGGATCTCACCAGAGAAGGCGTTGCTGCTCAGCTTGAGGCTTCGAAGGCGACGCAAGCGGCCCAGGCTGGCAGGGATATTCCCGGCAAGCCTGTTGTGGCTCAGATGGAGAATGCTGAGGAACGACAAGTTGCCGATGGCCGGGGAGAGGACTCCCGTGAGCCCGTGGGACGACAGGTTCAGCGCCACCACTCGCCGGTGCCTGCCCCCGCAGGTGACCCCCTCCCAGCTGCAGAACCTGCCGAAGCTGCTACTGTTCCAGGATGCAAGGGCACTGCCGTCGCCGACCGCCGCGGCCTTGAAGGCCAGCAATGCAGCCTCATCGTTGGCTTGTGCAGCCACGGGTGTCTCCGTGATGGAGAGGAACAAGGATAGGAGCAGCAAGCTCAGTGAGCGCACTGTCATGCTGATTGGGATCGATTTGGGTGGGTTGGGGAATGTTTTGGATTGGTAGCACTGTGAGCGATAGATCGTCGTGTAGTTCATGTGCTTGCTAGGTCACGTTGCTTGATTTATGAATGTGTGGTTTTATTTATACTGCATCTCGTGGCCACAGAATATGGCCAAGTTGGTGGGGACTTCAGCCTTGACTTGACGACTTGGAGTCATCAGTCTCCGCACACTCCACACGTCATTGCTGTCGTAGTTTTCGGTCCCATTTGGTACGGATGATGATATCTTTCAATGCAATTTTCCATTCAAAAAGGCCAGTTGGGGGCACCACAAAATTGAAGATTCCTATGCCACGATGACCAAGACGTTGACGGTCCCCGGTGAGGTCGGCTGGGTAGGAAGGTCCTGTGAGCCCGTCAGGAAGACACGGCGACATCGCGTAGAGAAGAAGCCTGTGCACGAATCCAATGCTTCAACCCATCACTACGGGAGAGCACACGTATACCGTAAAACACACGCACACGGCATAGCTCAGACGGCATAATAGCCGTTGGCAAATAGGGGTTTGCCGTGTGTTATTCTTGACGTACACGACACAGTCTTCGCCGTGTGCCCTATGTCATCTACGGCAAAAAAAAACACCGTTAGCCCCGCTGGGACGGTGACGACGGCTTTGCCGTGTATCCGACCTCCGGCACATAGCAAATCGACCCGATGTTGTCTTGTATCACGCACTGGACACGACATAGGGCATAGGGTTTGTCGTGTGCCCTTGCTGAGGCACACGGTAAAACTCTCATCTTTGACGTGTGCTATGGCCATGGTACACGACAGACGTCCTAGGTTGCCAGGACCCCACCCTTTGCCGATGCCATGTCCAAGGCACTCGGCAAAGAGGGTAACCCTGTAATAAAAAAAAATTATATTTAGCCGACTTCGGACCAAAAAACAACGATAATCATCATATCACATATTTCATCTCATGCACTAGTTATATATCATCACAGACCGTGTGCCCGATAAATGACACACAACAAAGATGGTGGCATACGGCAATTTTGTGCTCTCCCATAGTGCATGGCTACCGGCGACTTGGGAGGTGTTGAGATTTGAGAAAGAAGTCACATGGTCATGGTAGTATCTAGTCACCATAAAATTTAAAATTTGAGTATGATGAATTTACGAAAGAAAATCACTTTACTTAGCAATCATAGAGTTCCTGTGAAAACACAAGGTAATAAGAGCTCGACCAAAAATTACAAATTCCAAATACCGCTAGTCCCTATGTACTGCTACACGGTGCCCTCGCCGTGTGCTTCACCAGAATGTCAAGCAGCAGCTTGCACGGGTGGCTACGATGGCCAGCCGTCCCGATGAAGCAAGCGGCGGCGGCCGCGCCATCAGACAATCAGGGTCGAGAAGAACACAGCCACGACCGCGACCAGGACAACGGCCACTACGACCAACCAAGGCGTCCAGTACGTCATACCGGCCTGCTTCTGTCTATCTGTTGACGTCGTGAGATCCACAGATGGACACCAGCTGCAACCCACGGCGGCGACTTGGACCGTGAAGGCGCGTACCCACGTATATACGGCGGTGCAGGGAGACGAGATGAGACCCGATTGGACGAGCTCTGGATCGACAGTATGGAATCTATCTTTTTTTTTTCTTAGAGTAAGTATGTAATCTCTCTGTGCGTAAGCGTAAGCATGGAAATCAAGGTTTTAAATCTTCCGCTATAGCTGCAGCTATAGTCCGCTATAGTCTTTTGAGATAGTGTATAGCTATTCTTGTTCATGTACAATATTGCCGCTATCTTCCGTTATAGCCCGCTTTAGCTCCATTATTAACTGATTTAGAAATATACCGCTAAACCTCGTACCTGCTATTTAAAACATTGATGGAAATCATGTACGAGAGGGTCGCGGAGAAGTCTGGCACCCAAGCGTGTCATATCTCACAAATCATACACGCTTCTTTATAGTAATTGCCCGGGCAGTTGTGCAGGCTAAACATCCAATATTCTTTGATGGCGTATTCTTTGATGTTCATTTACAATATCTTGCAAGTTAGAAAAATTAAAACACAAAATAAGTATGCACAAGCTCCTTAGAAGTATTAGTGAAGCTGCTCCAATCTGCAATTCACTACGGGAGATGGCGTATATGCCGTGTGTCAGAACCTGTACCTGTGCAACTTATTGAGCACACGGCACATAGCCTCATGGGCCGTGTGCCAGAAGAATGGCACACGACATAAGTTTAGCACACGACACAATAATTGTGCCGTCTAACAATATGCCGTCAGGGCTGTGCCGTGTGTTATATGGCTTGTGCCGTATGCTGTGGACACAAACCTGTTTCTTGTAGTGATTTGAACTTTTCCAAAACATATGTTCGATGCCTCTCTTGTGTGACAACTATCAATATATAAGTCTACATTACTTCAGAGGGAACCTCTATGACACATGTCAACTGCTTGTTTGAATGGGACACCCCACCTTCTCTTTTTTTTTTTTTTTTTTGAGGGCAGTCTTATCTCTTTTTCTTTCTTAAGTACGTTAGTGACATATGTGATGACGGTTAGGATAATGCATTCACATAATTTTAAAGTAATATGTTATTTATAAGAAGTAGATGATTTATTAAATAACTAAGTTATCCTGTATGTTAAGAGGTGACAGATTCAGCCATCTCTTATTGAAACTTATGCTTGTCATATATAGGTGGAATACCAGCTGATAGTATTCTTACCATCAACTATAGATTTTTACAGTCCACATGCCAAAGTATTAAAGCAAGAAGATTATTAAGGAAGAATCATTAGTTTTTATATTATGGATAAAATATCACAATAGTAGTAGAGCTTACCTGAAATTTTGTAGCTAGGCCAGCTGTGGCTGCCTGACAGCCATCTTCACGTGATTGCAACATAGAGCAGACGACACGATCAGAAAGCCGACAGCCAACAAAGCATAGCACAAACTAAACTGGGAGGAATTGAGGTGTGTCTAGAGCCACGCGTGCATTGATTGGTTAATCACCTGATGTCAGTGTTTCTTCCTCCAATTACCCCGTACGTGTAGGCTGAAAATTAGCAAGTGTCTTATTTCTTTTACACGTGCAACTCATCCTCATGTCTGTTTAATCAAGCTGTTGCTCAGAACAGCTGGATTGCTACCTGCTCAAGCCTTAATATCCTTAATTCTGTCGAAGTCACATTATCTGGGTAAAACACCTTTCTGGCCTTGCGGAAGCACGGGGCACTCAGAACTCTATGTAGTCGGAAGCTAAACAGGCCACATGGCCGCGATAGTGCTCATAGCTTCTGGCCAGCGGAATTCAAATCTAAGACTAAGAGAATACTCCATATTAGTAGAGCTTTTTTGGACATGCTAGATGTAGAGCCCCCTGGTGCACTCGTTGCACTTGATGCTTGCCATGTTCGATAGCCATCTGCAGAGAGGAATAACCTGTTGTTGACGAAGAACTTAGTATGAAACCACCGCTGATCGACTCCATGTCGGTGAAAGTATTAATATTGATGTTGTTTGGTAGATCAAATAGGCGCTTGGTAGATCTGTTTCTCTATTTGATATGTGGTGACTTCCATTGCACTTGCCAAATCTAATCAGATGATTATACATGGTGGTTCTTATAGACTGCAGCTACACAGCGGCCAAGAAAATCTCCTTCGATCTTCATGCACATGGACGCAGACCTGCCGTCTCTCTGACCACCAGTAATATGCCCAACAGTATATTCATGCCCAACTTCCGGCGCCTAATCCTCACCACCTGAATCTCGTCGCAATGAGTCCACCAAGAGTGCAAATACATGACGCCCTGAATTTTCACATGACCTTGCCCATGGACAACAATATACCTAAACTCCATTGCCGTATTGTTGCTGGATTGGTAACATCAGAAGCCGTAGCGCTTACGACAGCTACGGGCCGGCGAGTTCAGGTGACAACGTGATGACTTGATGAGGCTTGTCGGGATTTCGTAGCATTGACCATGGCTGAAGCAAGGATTTGGGTATCAGCGGTGAGCGTGTTGGCAGCCGTGGATTTTTTTCGTTGGATCCTATAGATCGGAAGAAGAATGAGACGGCGGCTCCCTGTTTTGGGAGGCCCTTGGATAGATTTGACGTGAGGAGCTGGGTTATGTGAGGATCCCACCATCCTACGATTGAGGGTCAGATTTCCATCTTTTCTTATGTGATTTAGATATTAAGGGTCAGATGTTTTGTTTTTTTGTGAGAATTTCTAGTCAATTTCTCTTTTTTTAGAGGGCATGTGGTGAAAAGTTCATCTCCTTTTATTATTAAATAGATTATCATCTCATTAAGATGTATATTACTTTTACTAATCAGTGTCATTTGATATTTCAACTATCAATTAGCCAATGAGTTCCATGAGGGTGCCCATGGACTTTTTCATCGTGTGTGCATTTACTCTTACTTGGTCATGCTTTCACGATCAAACGAACGAACCGATGTGCATGGCGGCTGCGCCTTGCTGTGTTTCCAGCTTCAACGACAGAGGAAGCAGAGCATTGCTAGCCAACTGCAGCAGCGGAAACAAAGCATCGCTAGCGGAACCAGAGGAAACAGGGCCGGGCACACCGTAGCCAGGGACAGCCCCATTCTGAGTTCCGAAGGAGGCTATGATCCCGATGTAGTTGAACCATGTACGCTTGGATGTTTCCAGATTCATTGCAAAATTTCAAACACGAAGTTGCAGTGCATAACTAAATTGTTTGATGAGCCAGAGCTGGAAGAGAAATCACGTTAGGGGTTGGACTTTATCTCGAGATTGCATGACAAGGAGAAAAATTGCATCTCAGACTCTCAGTTGAATCCTCGGGACTCTGTAAGTATTCCTCTTCTCCTTGAATACCGGTATTTTAATCATCACTGTATCGTGAATGAAGAAAATAGATAACTATAGAAGTCATCCCCCGTTTCCTGCCAATGATTCTTGCGGAGAAGATTATGAGACAAACGTCGTTCCACCTACCGTTCAGACCGGTCTGCCTCCCCCACTCTTATTCAAGGGACTTCAGACCGGTCCATTCTACCACAGACTGGGCCAACTCCGAAAATCTCAAATTCTGGAAAGGTTGTTCGAGCCCCCAGTACAAGAAGATGCACAGCAGCACTCATCATAGGAAAATCGGCGGCAATCCCTACTTCCGTACCAGGGGACACTCGTACGGAAGCGCAGAAGCTTGAGGACCGGTGCAAAGAGCAGGAAGCCATTGAGAAAGACCGCCAAGCTGCTCTAGCCGCATTCGAGGCTGCCACCGCCGGAGGATCCCAGGGAGTCCCCCAATTAACAGACTCTCTCGCCAACATCCCCAAGAGGTCTCGGTATGGCATCCAGACTAGTATTTCAGGGGACGCTACAGGAAGATCTCTTCCTACGCCACAAGCCCAACCAGCGGCGAAAAGAAGCGCAGAAGGTTCAAGCGGGGAGTTCAAGGTCCTTCAGCAACGAAAAGCAAGACTTCCTTCGGCTTCAAAAAAGCCTCCTCGTAAGTTTTCCTAACCCGCTCTGTTTTGATACTTGACTGATTTAGCATAATTCCAGTCTTTCAACCCTTTTACCCGTTTTGTAGAATTCCTTCCAATCTTCAAGCCAGCATTGCTAGCTTCTTAAGAAATAAGCCCACTATCCCTACCACAACTAGTGGCACAACACCAATTCCTGCTCCTACGGCACCCAGTACCGTAAGAGCCTTTGAGATCAAGAGTGCAGCAAGCGCAAAGGAAATCCCTGTTGCCTCAATTGAAGAACAGACCTCCAAAGAGGTCGAAGAGTGGGTTGTCACCGATACCTATGTCAGCGACACAATCGTAAGTGACTTCCCGTCGCAAGCCACTTTGTTCCAGGCGACGCCCGAACTCCCATTGGGGCCGGTCTAGATTGAAGAAATCCCCCGCCGGGCCAGGACTACTCGTAAAGCTCCAGGTGCACCAAGACTCGCCAAGATGGTGGTGGGCGACGTGGAAGTCGATAGCTCGAGCGGAGCTAGGAAGTTCACGGCAACCGCCCAGTGGAATTTCCTTCTAGAAGAGGAGGCCTTGAAGAACTTTTCCGAGTCCGGCCAGGTATATCTCCATCCTTTACCCAGTCTTCTCCCGGCTTCATCAATCTGTTTCTTAAATTCGCCTTCCTTCTAGATTCTTCCGAAAAACTCTAAAGCTAAGAGCACAATTATTGCTCGTCTTGAAGAAGAGTTACACCAGACTCAAGAGTGGTTGGCTGAGCTCGAATCACGGACCGCCGACCAAAAATACAAAGAAGCGGATTTGCTAAAGAGGGAAGCAAATCTAATGAATACCCATCGCATGATGGAAGACCGCCGGCAGGAGATCGTCAAACTCCGGAAAGAAGTCCAGAGTAAGCTTCAAACTTTAGCTTTAATTTTCTTAGTTGATTTTGTGATCCTTCCGACCGGTCTATCCGCTTTAACACTTGAAAATCTTGTCGATGCTCACAAAAGAGCTGAAGAGGCTCTTTCCGAAAAGGTGGCTGCTCAAGAACAAGCTCTTCAAGAGGGCTCCCGGGTTGAAGAGCAACAAGTTGCTCGTATTGGTGAGTTGGAAGGCGAGCTCACCGTCAAGGATAACATTCTGGCGTAGACCCTTCATTCTAACAAAATACTCGAGAATGACAATGCTAGCTCGAAGACCGAGCTAGCTGAAGCATGAGAAGCCACCAAAGCTGCACAGATGGAGAAAGAAATCGCTCCGAGGATCTGCGCATGAGTCCGCTCAGCTTGCACTCAAAGCAAAGGAGCACGAAATCCAAGTGCCTTTTGAAGAGCCAAGCCAAGCTGAAATCTTCTAATGTTAACATCAAAGGCAGGTTCGGAGCTTGGGACATCAGGAACACTTTTTAGTACCGGTCTGCACTTACAACTTTTCTTGTACATTTTCGTCTTCTTCAGAGCTTGCAGCAGCAATATGAGGACGCTCGAATACCTGAACGGAGGTCAGCCCATTAACCAAGATGAAATGGACCTTGAAAGCGCAATCCGTGACGTTCCTCGAAGGGTCAAAGAGCACTCCAAGATGATCGCCGCGGCAGAAGGAGGGCATATCGCTGCCATAATCCAGTCTTGGACTCCGGTCGAAGACTATGATTTCAACTTCATCGAGCCGGCGCCCATCCGGAGACAACCGAAGACCGGTTCAAATTCACATATTGGCACCGTCTCCGAACTTGAAGACGTCCCTCTCGGATCCGGCCGGCGTCCCGCCAAATGAAGTTGCGGTGCTTCCTGCTTTGGGCCAAGCTACTCAAGATGTCGTTGTCGCCTTCGGACAAATAGTGGAAGAGGACTACGAAGATCTTGATGCCGATTTGTTGCCCTCTCCCTCCGACTCCGAAGGAACAATTGATGAAAGACTCGACGAAGACCCTAATCATGCTATATAGAAAAAAATCACATAATATCACAAACTGCTCTTTAAGATAGCAGCCTACAGACCAATATTTCACAAGAGATGCTTAAAATTTCCCTTCCCGAATGTACCAGTTGAAGCTGAAACAAAAGTAAATAATCTCACAGATTGCCCTTAATGCAGCAGCCCCCTGATTTGACTAAATGACTGGTACAAATATTTAGAAATATCATAATTTCACAGACTGCTCTTAATACAGCAGCCCCCGACTCGATAAGTTAATTCAAAATTAAGATATCGAGGCACAAAAACACAAGCACATTCATGCCAGAAATCAAGAATGCTTTATTATATTACTGAAAAAGTTACAAGAGAAATCTTTAAGTGTAAAAACGACTGAAGTTGATCAATATTCCAAGAATTTGGAATTTCCTCCTCCTCCTAGGTCATAAGCCTATAAGCCCCCGGTCTGGAAACTGATTTGACCACGAAAGGTCCTTCCTGCATCAGTGACAACTTATACCTATTCTTGGTAGACTGGATCTTTCGAAGCACCAAATCACCCACCTGAAATTCCCACGTGCACACATTGCAATCATGATACCGGCGCAGCCCCCGATGATACTTGGCTGCTTGAGTCAAAGCTTGATCTCGTAACTCTTCTGCAGCAATCAACTCAATTTGACGGTGTTCATCATAATACCGCACCCTAGCTGACACCATATTCACTTATGTGGGCAACATTGCTTCCGATCCAAAGACCAAAGCAATCCCCACAATATCCAGAGCAATTCCTTAACCCACTTTCCAGTATATGGTTTTAAACGATCAAAAATTCTGGGCTTAAGATCGGTTAAAATCATACCATTGGCACGCTCAACTTGTCCATTGCTCGCGGATGTGAAATCGAAGCATAATGTATCTTGACTCCCAAACTATCAGCGTAGTCCTTGAAGAACTCCGAGGTGAACCGAGGCCCATTATCATTGATTATGCAATGCGGAACACCAAAACAGACAAAGATATTCTATAAAAACTTGATTGCTCGAGCAGCGGTCGTGCTAGTGACAACTTCAACTTCAATCCACTTAGAAAACTTGTCAACGGCCACAAAAATATGAGTAAACCCTCCCGGCGCTTTCTTGAATGGTCCGACAATATCCAGCCCCCAAGTTGAAAAAGGCCAAGTCATCGGAATCATATGCAATTCATGAGCAGGAGTATGAAGTCTGTCGAGCGAAGAATTGACATCCCTAGCAATTCTTAACTACCGTATGTGCATCAACTGTAGCTGTAGGCCAATAAAAACCCTGCCGGAACACTTTCCCAACCAAGTTTTCGATGAAGCGTGATTACCACAGATCCCCTTATGAATTTCTTCTAGTAATTGAATGCCATCGAAACAGATACACACTTCATCAAGATATTGACTCCACGTTGATAAAGTTCTCCTTCAATAATCAAGTAACTCCTTCCTCGAATCCAGTCTTTGCCGGTCAACTTTGTCTTTCGGAGTTTTACCAGATTGCAAATATTCAAGGTACGGAGTACGCCAATAAGAATTGATCGTCATAACCTCGAGCAATCGCTCCGCTTCTTCCGCATGGAATCCATCTTGAACCCTTTGACCAACCTCATGCTGTAAGACCGCCTCCCGTGTCTTCTCTTCCAAGACTGCATTTGTGGTCTCTATTTCCGTAATAGTAGCCTTGTGATCCATCTTAATAGATGGTTTATTTAAAACCTGAAGAAAGACACCAGGTGGCACCGCCTGTCTCGAAGATCCTAATCTAGCTAACTCATCCGCAGCAGAATTATTTCCGTGCAAGATATGTGGAAAGCGCAGACCAGCAAATTTGTCTTGAAGCTTCCTCACCTCTTGGTGATAAGCTACCATATGATCATCATGAGCATCCCATATATATCCAATCGCTAGACTCCTAGAGAAATAGCTACCCGATGTCCATGAAGCATGGCCTCATACTCTGCAGTATTGTTTGAAGCACGAAAATGCATCTATAGTATGTATCTCAATGGTTCTTTCTGTGGAGTGAGAAGCACAACTCCAGCATCCCGTGCCTCGAAAGCTGCAGGGATCCATCAAAATACATCTCCCAATACTCCGAATTCTAAATTGCCGGTGGCACTTGCGTTTCAAGCCACTCAGTAATGAAGCTTGTCCTTTAATAGCCGTGCGCGGAGAAAAAGTGATCTCATACTCGACCAAGTTCTATTACCCACTTGGCCACCTGCCCAATTGCTTCCCGATTACGCAGTACGTCCACAATAGCGAACCCGGTCTTGACCTCGATTGGGTGTGCTTGGAAATAGTGCTTCAGCTTCCGAAAAGTTCTTACAACAAGCATATATCAATTTCTCGTAATCGAAGATATCGCATCCGCGACTCCGTCAGGACTTCACTTACAAAGTATACTAGATGTTGAACTAGTTGCAGATATCCTTCCTCCCTCCAATTAACCGCCAATACCGTACTCACAACATGAGTAGTTGCATATATGTACAATTGAATGGTTTTATTAGGTTCCAGCGGTATTAAGACCGGCGGATTACTCGAGATATCCCTTGAGTTGATCAAATGCAGCTTGCGCCTCATCTTTCCACTCAAACTTATCATGCTTCTTAAGCAGTTTAAAGAACGGGAGGCCTTTGACCCCAAGTATTGAAATGAAACGGCTAATTGCATCCATACATCCAGCTTAACTTCTATACATCCTTCAAACAGCTTGGAGGTTTCATATTTACGATCGTCTGAATCTTCTTTGGATTAGCTTCAATGCCGCGCCACGACACCAAGTATCCAAGTAATTTTCCGGAACGAACTCCAAATACACACTTACCAGGGTTGAGCTTCATAGAAAAGTTCCGCAGATATCGAAGGTCTCTCGCCAGTGTCGAGAGAAGATCTCCAGCTTTCCGATATTTAACCACTATATCGTCAACTTAAGCTTATGTGTTCCTCCCAATTTGTGAATCCGCACAGCGTTGCATGTAGGAATGGCAATTCGGGGCCGGGTACCCGAAACCCGGCGGGTACCCGACCCGATGGGTCGGGTATGGGTCACAATTATTACCCATGGGTCGCACCCACACCCGACCCGAAATAAATCGGGTTCGGGGCGGGTTTTTAATTTTACCCACGGGTGCCCATCGGGTGCCCGAATCAAATTTATTCCTAATTTCGGCCCAGCCCAAGAGGCAGCCTAAAACCTAACCCTAAGTGACTAAAACCCTCGGTCCCTCCCCACCCCCACCCCCAAGCCGCAGCCTCCACCCCACTACCCCAGCCGCAACCGTGACACGCGCCGCCACCCGCTCGTCGCGTGCCGCGCCGCCGGCGCCCGCCTGCAGCGCTTCGCGCTCGCCGTGCGCCCGTGCCGCGCTCGCGTCGCGCCGCCTGCGGCCCGCTTGCCGCACTCGCGCCGCGCCGCTACGCGCCAGCCTGCCGCGCCTGCTCCGCGCGCCACGCTCGCGCCGCGCCGCGCGCCGTGTCCGCTCCGCGCTCCGCTCGCCGTGAGCTCGCGCCGCGCGCCGCGTCCGCTCCGCTCGCCGTGCCGTCGCTCCTCGAACCGGCAGCCACGGATCGAGGTTCCGGCAGTGCGCGAGGGCGACGCCTAGGCGGCAGGCCCAGGCTGCCGTGGTTCCTCACCGCATCTCGCGGTCGAGGTGGCATGGCGACCCGTGGATCTGCATCCGGAGGTGGTGGAGCTCGTCCTCGGGTTGCTCGGCCACCGAGGCCTTCCACGCAGACGCCATCCTCTCGCTTCGACGAGGAGGTACAGCTCAACACCTTCATCAAGTGATGCTGCTACTGCTGCTGGTGGCGGTGCCTCCGGAGGTCCTGAAGCTACTGCTACCCCTACTTCCTCCTCTCCATCACCTGCTGCAACTAATCAAGGTGAAGCTCATCCCGATGGAAATGCATCTAATGATAGTGTACCAATAGTGATTGTAGATGATGTTGTTGTGGGGTTAAAGAGGAAGCGTAAGTCTAAAGTTTGGCTTGAATTTGATGAAGTGAAAGAGGGGGCATTGATAAAGCTGAATGTAATTGGTGTAAAAAACGGTTGGTTGCACGTGGTAATGATGGAACAAGTCACTTAAAGAATCACCTTAACTCTTGTGGATCTCGTCAAGCTAGAAAGGGATTGAAGCAGTCAACTCTTAAGTTATCCAAAGATCAAAATGGGGCAACAGTAGTTGAGAAGTATGTTTTTGATCAGCTAGTTGCTAGGAAAGAGCTTGCACTAATGATTTGTGTTCATGAGTATCCCTTGTCCATGGTTGACCATGCTGGCTTTAGAAGGTTTTGTGAGGCCTTGCAACCACTTTTTAAACATGTGTCCAGAAATACAATAAAAAAAGATATATTGGATATGTACGATGTGCACAAACTTTCTTTGGTGGATTACTTGCAAAAGTGCCAATCTAGAATTGCTGTGACTACGGATATGTGGACAGCAAATCATCAAAAGAAAGGTTATATGGCTGTGACAGTTCATTTCCTTGATGATGATTGGAAGCTAAAAAGCTTTCTTCTAAGGTATTAATGCAATTTCCACTAGTTTTGTTTGCTGCGTTTTTTTCCCTTTGATGTGATATTAAACTGATTATGTATCTTGTTTCAAACTTTGTTGTAGGTTCATATATGTGCCAGCTCCACACACTCGGTGAAGTGATTAGTGATGTCCTTCATGATGTGCTGCAAGATTGGAGTATTGAGAAGAAGGTGTCTACGGTGACTCTCGATAATTGTACTACAAATGACAACCTAATGGAGAAGATGCATGATAAGTTGCCCCTTGCCTCTCTTATGCTAAATGGTGCTTTGGTTCATATGCGTTGTGCTGCTCATATTATAAATTTAATTGTGAAAGATGGAATGGCTGTTATGGAAAAAGGCATTGATAGAATTCGTGAAAGTGTTGGTTTTTGGTGTGCCACTCCAAAAAGACATGAACGTTTTGAGCGGATAGTAGCCCGGATGCACCTAAAATACAACAAAAGAATAGCTCTAGATTGTAAAACTAGATGGAATTCAACTTACCTAATGTTAAGCACTGCACTAGAATATCAAACTGTTTTTGATCGTCTCGGTCGCCAAGAAAGCCTTTGTTCTCCTTTTAAACCACTGTACGATGATTGGAATTTTGCTAAGGAGCTTTGTGGTAGGTTGAAGGTGTTCTTTGATGCAACCGAGCTATTGTCGGGCACTAATTATGTTACAGCAAACCTGTTTTTCCCTAAAATCTGTGGTATTTATTTGGCTATTAAGAAATGGAGCACTAGTAATGATCCTAGAGTAGAAGAGATGTCAAAACTGATGAAAGAGAAGTTTAAGAAGTATTGGACAGATGTGCATGGTCTCATGGAAATAGCTACTGTCTTGGATCCTAGGTATAAGTTGAAATTTATGAAAGCTTTTTACAGCTCCATTTATGGGGAAGATGGTTCAGCCATAGAGAAGGAAGTGGCTAGAGTTAAAGGTTTGTTGTATGATCTTGTGGTGGAATATCAAGGTTCTATGGAAGGCATGGCAACAACTGATGGTGTAGGTGCTGCAAGTGGTAAATGTGTTGCTGATAATGAAGGAGATGACCTAGTCTTTGGGTTATTTGATAAATTCTTGTCCGAAGAACTGGAGGAGAGTTCAACTTATGTTAGAACTGAATTGGATTTGTATTTGGAGGAGCCAACACTACCAAGAACTCAAGAGCTCAACATCATTCATTGGTGGCAGTATGCTGGTATCAAGTACCCAACTTTGAGAAAGATTGCTCGAGATGTCATGGCTATTCCTGTCACAACAGTTGCATCCGAGTCAGTCTTTAGTACTCGGAGGAAGGATTATCAGCCCACATCGAAGTAGACTTGCTCCAAAAACAGCTGAAGGTTTGATGTGTATGCAAGCTTGGTCTCGTGCTGACATGTTGGGTGATCAATCCTGTTTTATTAATGCTCTAATGACTTGTATGGAGGATGAAGAGGAAGAAATGGTACCATCTCACAATCTTCAACTATTTTCTATTTTATCCTAATTTCTCTTTTTATTCTTATTTCGTACTTTGATTATGTTCTAATTCTCTTTGTATTTTCTGTTTTGTACTTGCTAGGATGATGCTGAATCAACTGTGATTGATTGAAACTGAAGATTAGTCGAGAATCAAAATCAGCAATTCCATGTTACGTGTTGTGGCTGAGAACATTGCTACTCATTTATGTAATAATATTTCACTCTCAGGATGTTTGATTGTTTGTGATGTATTGATGTACTGTTGTTTATGACTTGTGTGAGAGTTGAACCATGAATTGTGAGAGGGTATTGTGAAGTGGAACCTATTGCTTTGTTACATATTTGCTGAATTTAATATTTGGGTATTGTGAGACCTATTAATCTTGTTTGCTTGTTGCTTGTTTGCTGAATGCATGTGTTTGGTTCTGTTATTTACTTATTTTAACATGTGATATATCAGACCCGATGGGTACCGAAACCCACCCGAAACCCGGCGGGTTCGGGGACGGGTCTGAAAATCTGCCCATGGGTTCGGGGTCGGGTCTGGAATTTAACCCGACACCTCTTTGCTGTCGGGTGGGTTTTTCTTCTACCCGCCCCGAACCCGACCCATTGCCATCCCTAGTTGCATGCCACGCTGATAAGTAGCACATGCATTCTTTAAACCGAATGGCATAGTTATGTAGCAATATGCTCCAAAGGGGGTGATGAACAAGGTCTTAATCTGATCCTCGTCCTTCAAGGGAATCTGATGATATCCAAAATAGGCATCAAGGAAACAAAGACGTTCAGTATCCAACAGTCGAATCAACAACTTGGTCGATCCGAGGCAGCGCGAAAGGGTCTTTGGGGCAAGCCTTGTTAAGATCAGTATAATCAACGCACATTCTTAACTCTTTAGTATTCTTCTTTGGTACAAGAACCGGATTGGGAAGCCAATCTAGATGATACACCTCCCTAATGAACTTAGCTGCTAACAATCTAGTAATCCGCTTCTTGATTGCCTCCTTGCGGTCTCGTGCAAACCTCTGGAGCTTCGTTTGATCGAGCCAGCATCGGACGCACCAACGAGTGCGTGTTCAATCTTCTCCCTAGGGACACCTGGCATGTCGAAGCCCGCCATGCAAAGATATCCCTATTTTCCCGGAGGAAAAGAATGAGTGTGCTTTCCTATTTGTCCCCCACGTCGGTCCCAATATGGGTGACCTTGGAGGGGTCTGTCTCATCAAGCTGAATAATCTTGGAAGCAACTCGCATCAATCTTCACTTTCTCTTCAGCAATCTTCTTGGGTGGAACTTCTTTTCCAGCGGCGCCCGTGCCTCAATAGCGCCCGCCGCTTCTCCGATCTCTTGGCATTCTTTCTCTAAATTGACTCGGAGTGGCCAACTCGGTGCTATATATTTCACAAGCATACGACAAGACTCCGTTGGGTCCCGGCATCTTCAACATCGGATAATGGTAGTTGGGTATGGCCATGAACTTGGCCAAAGCCGGTCTTCCCAAGATACCATGATATGCTGAATCAATATCAGCTACTTAGAAGAATGATATTCTCCCTTCTGTAATTTTCTTTCATCCAAAAAGTCACCGGGAGAGTAATCTGTCCCAAAGGATAACTATTTTGACCGGGTATTATACAATGAAACGGTGAAACGCTACGATCCAAGTCTGCCACGGAGAGACCAAGCTCTGGCAGAGTTTTGGCAAAAAGTATATACGAGCAGTTTCTCCCATCAATGAAAGTTCTCTTCAAGCGTACCTTATGGACGATTGGCGCGAAGATAAGTGGGTATCTACCAGCTTTAGGCAAGACCTCCGGATGATCGGCTCTACCGAACGTGATCGGCCCTCCGACCATCGCAGATACTCTAGAGTTGCAAGAGCAATGGCATTAACCTCCCCGAATGCTAATTTTTGCTTGCACTTCGACTCATACGCATCAGGTCCTCCATTGATGAAGTTCACCTCTCTAGATGGTTCCTCGAAGCCTCCTTCATCATCCTCTCTAGACATATCCAGACAACGACCGTATGTCACGCCGATATGTAGCACCTGCATTCTTTTATCCGAACGACATCGTTGTATAGCAAGTATGCTCCGAATGGGCTGATGAACGCGGTCTTTATTTGATCCTCAATCTTTAGGGGAATCGATGGTACCCCGAATAGGCATCAAGGAAACAAAGACGCTCGCAGCCAGCGAGTCGAATCAACAACTTGGTCAATCCGAGGCAGCGCGAAAGGGTCTTTGGGACAAGCTTTGTTGAGATCAGTATAATCGACACACATTCTTAATTCTTTAGTATTCTTTTTTGGTACAAGGACGGGATTGGCAAGCCAATCTGGATGGTACACCTCCCTAATGAACTTAGCTGCTAATAATCTTGTTAACTCCTTCTTAATGGCCTCCTTGCGGTCTTGAGCAAACCTCCGGAGCTTCGCTTGACTAGCTTCGCATCGAACGCACTAACGAGTGCATGCTCAATCTTCTCCCTAGGAACACCTGGCATGTCGAAGGCTGCCATGCAAAGATATCCCTATTTTCCCGGAGGAAAAGAATGAGCACGCTTTCCTATTTGTCCCCCAAGTCAGCCCCTATATGGGTGACCTTGGAGGGGTCTCGACTTATCAAACTGAATAGTCTTTCAAGCAACCGCATCGGTGTTCAGCCTTCTCCTTGGCCATCTTCTTGGCTGGAACTTCATCTTCCGGTCTTGCTCGTGCTTCTAGAGTTTCAGCCGCTTCTCCGATTTCTCGCTGTTCTTCCTCCGAGTTGACTCGAGAAGCCAATTCAGTGCAATGTACCTCACAAGCATAAGCGGTCTTGATATCGGACCGGAACGATAAGACCCCATTTGGTCCTCGACATCTTCAAGCATCAAATACCGATAATTGGGGATAGCCATAAACTGCGAGCCGGTCTTCCAAGTATTGCGTGATATGCTGAGTAGATGTCAGCTACCCGGAAGATAATATTCTCCCTTCCGTAGTTCTCTTTCGTCCCAAAAGTCACCGGCAGAGAAATCTACCCCAGCGGATAACCTGTTTCGACCGGGTACTATACCATAAAACGGCAAAACACTCGTGATCCAAGTCTGCTACAAAGAGGCCAAGCTCCGGCAGTGGTCTTAGCAAAAAGGATGTCCAAGCAGCTTCCCCCATCAATGAAAGTTCTCTTCAATCGTACCTTTTGAACAATGGGAGCCAGGATAAGCGGATATCTCGCTCGCTTTAGGCAGCACCTCCGGATGATCGGCTCTACTAAATGTGATCGTCACCTCCGACCAACGTAGATATTCAGGGGTGGCGGGAGCAATGGTATTAACTTCTCTCGAGCACCAACTTCGCTTTCGCTTAGAATCGTACGCATCCGGGCCTCCATGGATAAAATTCACCTCCCTTGCTGGCTCCTGGAAGCCTCTATCATCTTCGTCATTATCATGCTCTTTGTCTTTGCCTTTATCCTCCCGCTAGTTCCGATGTCCAGATCGGCGTGCAATTTTTAAAGTGAATTGAGCGAACGGTCTTAAAAGGAAGCACTCCTTGGCTTTATGGTTCCGATTATGAATCATGCAAGGGCCTTCCAAGTAGCGTCTCAAACAAAGGCCGTTCTCTTGGACCTCTCTTAGGAGGTGCTGGCCGATCCCCTCCATGAGATTGGTCGACAGCTGCCTTGTGCTTGTTGTTCTTGGATCCAGACCGGTTGTCTTGATCATGCTTCGGCTCCTTCCCTTTGTTCTCGCGCAAATTGACCACGTTTGATTCTCTAGCAGCATAGTCATCTCGCTATCTTGAAGCACTCCAACGCCGTCATGGTAAGATTTCGATTACGCCTTCCAATCTTGTAAACTAATGCTTCACTCCGGACGCCAGCCTTGAAACGCCGCAATTATCTGCTGATCAGGAACATTAGGGATTAAGGCTTTCTTGTTGCGAAACGTCCGATGAACTCCGTCGGGGTCTCATCGGGCTTCGCTTCAGCCTGTTGAGGTCGAAGTAGTTTCCTGGCTTCTCACAAGTCGCCTCGAAAATTCTCCACGAACTTTTTGGTGAGGTCGCCACAAGAAGAAATAGATCTCTCGGGCAAAGATTGTAACCACGTACGTCCAGCCTGCTACATGCACATGGGGAGATAATTAGCTAGCACAAAAGAATCCCCCCGCCGATCGGATGGTGGTAGTATACATGCGAAGCCACTCGGTAGGAGGCGCTTTGCCATCATATTTGTCAATGGCCCTAGACTTAAATCCACCGGGGTATTTGCAGATGCGCAGATCCCGCGTGAAAGCTGGGATTACGGAGTACTCATCGTCTTCTAGACCGGTCCGGACCGGTGACGGTGAGCGTCGACGGGGGTAATGTCGGTAGTTGCGGTCCCTATCATCGTCGGAGTAATCGTAGTAACGATCTTCCTAATACCTGTTTCCCGAACCATCCTAGCGATCATTGTTGTTTTGCTCCGTAGGTTGTGTAGGAGGAGGTGGAGGAGGCGGTGGCGGCGGCGCCACCCGACGGTCATTATCGTTTCATCGGGGTTCCTCGTCTCTATCTCGGTTATCTCATCCCCGTCGATCTCTCGCTATCATGTCGATCATTCCTTCTTGACCGGTCATCGCGGTGGGCATGTCGACCGCCATGCCCTCGGTGATCATTGCGTGGAGGATTTCCGCTCGGGGCGGCGCCGAAGCAGCCGGCCCATGCCTAGGCGAACTTGTTGTGTGTGGGCGGGGTGGGGCAGGATCCCGTGGACGATCGTCAACATGATCGGTTTGTCGTTGCTCATCTTCTTCTCGTCTCATGCGTTCCTCCGCCCTTTCTACATGACGGTCGATAAGCACATTACGAGCATCATGATTGCCATCAAGCGGTATGCGTAAATCTTGGTCCTGGAGCCCGTTCGTGCTCATCCGCGATTGGAGTATGTCGAGGTCCAAGTCTTCCTCCGGAAGATGCTCTTTCAGACCGAGCTCTTGCAAGCTGTTCCGAGTGAGAACGCGAACGACCGGAAGATTCAGCTCCGTCGTGGACGAGCTTATTTGTTTGTAAAGCAGCCGCGTCCACCAAACTCAAAGCTCGTTGTAGCCCCGGCGTTGAGTTGAAGACTTCCTCCGGTATTGTCTCGAGAATTTGTTTTATCCCCACAATGTTGTGAACCGGCGACGTGAAAACTCGGGCACCATTTAATTCAACCTCCATGGAGCTTAGATCCAATGCCCTGCCTAAAGAACGGTGGCGTCTCCCATTGCGGCATCCACGTCGGCTGTTATATCCTCGGCGATGTTTCTGCTGGGTCTCCGGACCGCTCGCGCAGTGGCCCGATGAGTGAGGGCGGCTGTTGTAGGAACACTTCCTCCCACTTGATCGGTGCCGATGATGTTTGCGCGACAGCTTGCTGCTGAAGGTTGCAGGGGTGGATCTTCCACGTCCGCTCCGCTTCCTTCGCGCCGGAGTGAATTCTTGAAGAATTGGACCCGTCATGAATACTTGGAAAAAGGCTAGAGATCCTTTCTCGAAGTCATTATCAGGCTCGAAAGAGCTGCTCATCGTAGCAAACCGGGTACTCGTCCGAGGCGTAAGCGGTCCGATGATTCGCGCTAAAGCTACGTCGGACCCGCTAGGTTTCATGCGTGAGGTTTCGACTCCGACAGGTGATCGCCATTCGTAAGCTGCGGCCTGGTCACAAGTCGGATTCATCAAGCGTAGCTTTCCGGCAGAATCAGCTTCAAAGTCGAGGGACCCGAAGCGGATCTTGAAGCCGGGCGTGAAGTTGATGTCGAACGAACAAGCCATCGAACTCGCTGGGAACTCATCGGGACCCCTACTCGGCGCGCCAAATGTCGAGTCTTAAACTCGGCACTAGTACTACCCGGTCCCTCACGAGCGTGGAATGCGATGGTGCAACACACAAAACACACAAGAACATGCAATTTTAGACAGGTTCAGGCCTCTCGAAAGAGTGTAATACCCTACGTCATGTATATTATGTATTGCCTTTAGCAGATTGCTAATTGCAAGATGTCGGAGATTTTTCGGGGGTCCCTGCTCCGCCTTATATATCCGGGGAGCTAGGGTTACATGCAGAGTCCTAGTCGATTATATGGATTACATATTCGAAAGCTCTATCTCTAAGCTTTCCTTATTAATTCAGAGTCCTAACAGACTACAAATTGCTCCTTTACTTGTTGCTGAAGTCATCATACGTCGGTCTTGGCGCCCGCCTTATTTCCATACCGGTATATGGAATCTTGTGTTATTCCATACTGGTCGGGAGCACTCTGTGGGCCCTCTCTGCGCGTCTTATCTTCGTTGATTTGTCACCGTATCTCTAATTATCCATTCTTTTATCATCTCGTATACCCGTAAGGTAAGTATACGACAAGACTCGAGGCCGTAACCAGTAACGGGCATGCCGTAAGATGCTATGTTTAGGTAGCGTTGTTGCTTAGCGCGACTTAAAGTCCATGTGCATCGATACCGTGGGGTGGGCACGTGGCCATGTGCGCACCGAAAATATATTCAAAAGAAAATATGGTGGCCGATTGTATTTTCAGTCCACGATCTTACGTGCTTATTTGACCTATAACAAGTAAATCTACCCGGCATTTGCGCGTGAAGGTTCACTTATTAATCCTATTAAATATTTTGATTAGTGATAACCATGTTAATATGTTATTGCTTATATACAAATTTGTCACGAAAAAGCTTACATTTTTCTAATCACATATTATGAATGGCCATATGTATGAAAATTGAAATTGATACAATTCAATCAAGAACTTTTTTGAAACAGCGTTATATGTCTTGCTATTTTTGTTCTCATTTATAAACCTATGCATTGTCATAGTTAGCCCAATTTTTAGCTACTGGTAATATTACGTAATATACTAATAGATGTAGGGATAATTTGTTTTCATTTCTAATTGTTTCTTCAGTCTTGCATAAAACCATGCTACTGATATCTGTTCTAGTGATCTAAATTGAGGTGTTCTGTTTCCTCAAACCTGCAACACAATCTATACTTTTCAATTACGTCATATCATGATATTTTAATATTTTCTATTAATTAAAGGGGATTATGTTTCATCCATTTGAAGTCTGGAATCAAATCAGGAGCTGATTGTATTACTAAATAAGGACAATACTAAATGACAGGCCGATTGTATAATATACTTAGTTCCAGTATCAACAAAAATCTGATGTTGTCAGCTATATATATACTATCAGGAATCAGCTACATAAATACTAAGAGCCAACAATATGACTTTATTTGCAGCGTCATAATGGTAGAGAAATTGGCCGTTGTTCCCAGCTTGTCATATGCCTTCGGACTGACATGCAACCTCTCTGCCACGGTGCCACAAAAAAAAAAAAAAAAGAGGCAGAGGAACGACGTAGCTAGAATTTCGCATTGATGAGCAGATCTTCTAGTGTTCTACCGTTGCCGTGATCTGAGCATCCATGAGATGGCGGCGCCTGACCGTGCGTCTTTGCGATGTCAAGAACACGGAGACATCGAAATTCGAAAGGAAACTTGATCTCGGGACCAACATGGGCAGCCGTAAATTAAGAAGGAACAACCAGTTTAGAAACAAAGCAGAGAAACCGGAAGGGCAATTATTTGTATTTAAGGATAGAAAAATATATAGGAACTGTAACCATGGGTATTTTTAGTATATATTTAAGGGTATTTTGGACTAACACTTTTGTAATGATTGGGTAATTTTTGTTTTTCTTTTTTCTCCCATTAATGTGGAAATTTCTACGCCTTGAGAGGGCTTTCAACACACGTCACAACTCGCCCGCCCATGGGCTCATCGCTACAGGCTACCGGCAGGCGGCGCTGACGACGTCCATGGTGTAGCGGATGTAGCCGGCGTAGGCGAAGGAGACCTTGCCACCGGGCGCGATGGCGCTGCCGTTGCGGAGCAGGCAGCTGTCCCCGGGCTTGTCCTGGACGAGCACGCTCCGGTCCACGCCGCGCACGGGCCGGAACCAGAAGCCGCAGTAGAGGCGCACGTTCCGCGCGGGGGCGCTGCCCTGGTTCGTCACCGTGACGTCCTACAGTTTCGTGCCGTCCGTCTGTTCCTGGCCCGCCGTCTCGTCCACCCGGATGCCGCATACCGGCGCGGCGGCGGCCGGCGGCGTCAGGAGCAGGAGCGTCGAGGCGAGCACCACCAGGACCATCGCGATCAAGAGAAGCGTCGGCTTGGACATGTCCGGGGGTGGACCAAAAGCGACGAGGAGATGTGTGTATATATGTATGTATATATATATACAAATATAACGTTACAGAATCGCGTCTCCAATGGAATTAGCTCCTTCGTTAGCTGTGGTCATTAGTGACCATTAGTGCTACAATTGTTCCCAATACTGCCATCTCCTTCGTTAACAACATGAAAATTACACACCTATGCCATGATGAATTTTAAGCAACTAGTATATTGCCCGTGCTAACGCTACGGTGAATAATTAATGCTTATCTTATAACAAAAATACCATATACTATCAAAAAAATTTCCTAAAAAACACATTCCCGTGAGCAAAAGATTGTCAATAATTCTATCATCAAATTAGAACGATGTATTGTAGTTATACGTGCACATAAAATTTTGCAATCATTAAAACGTGCCGGTCAAATATGTATAAGCACAACAAAGAAAGGCTATCATAGTTATGTTTCTTGTCACATGATGTACCAAGAAATGAATAATCAATAAATCATAATTTTGTTAGCTCAAAAATTTCGAAGAATCCTTTGTATAATCATCACAAATGTTGAAATAATACCAATGCTTTAATATCATAATGTCAGACGTGCAAGATCCATGCACCTACACCTACCCAGACTGGTCCTTGTGGATCCTGGTGGCCTTCACCAATACAGACGCCTTTGGTGATAGAAGTCTCTTCACCTCCTATGGACCAAATAGAAACCTCTCACATATGCTTTGAAGAGGGTGGTGATGCCTTTGCTTCACAAGCTTGTCCAAGGTCTGGCACAAACATCTCATTCGACCTAGGCCTCAATTCTGCTCCATTGATCCAAAAATCAGTGCAAAGTTTGAACAAAGTAAAATAGTAAGAGTGTATTGCAGAGGGCAGTGATCTTTCCACTTGGAATAAAGGAAGATCCCATGTTTTGTGTTTATCATAGAAGAATGGAGCTATGGAGCTATATACTTCATGTGAAAGCATTGTCCCATTACTACGAACCAGAAAAAAACAAGGAGTTACGTAATCGATTCAGCTCCTGTGGTCAATTAGTACTTTCATCACCGGTATATTATAAGTGTGTGCCTACTGAATAAACGGTCAGTTCTAACAAAATCAATATAGCTCACTGAAAGTAAAGAATAATATACTCTTCCTTTTCATTAGTCTGACGGTACCAAACAAAGAGTGGGTGAAGATGTTCTACATAATTCTAAAATTAAGCAGAGAAAGCATGTGCTGGTTCCACAATAAAGAAAAGATATATCAGAGTTGTCATCGCAAAAAATTGCAAGTTGATATGCATATGTCATTTTCATGAAGCTATGCCATTATCAAATGGTGCAATCCTAGTAGTAGAAGAAAGAAATGTCAGAGATCAGCTTGTCAGAGTAAGTTTAGACTGTTTCACTGTAGCAAACTTCAAAATATTCAGTCCAACGCTGAAGTCAGGAGATTTCAAGACATTCATTGAGAACTGTGAAACAAAAAATGGTAAAGTAAGGATTCTCCTTAGATATTTGATCTTTCCTTCGAGTGCAGCTTTGTATCCTGTATCTTATTTACCCACCAGTATTTCTGTTTTCCAACAACTACTAATTTGGTTCAATATCCTATCATTGATTGCAACATTAAACATTTCAATAATCCTATGCTCAAAAGAACCAATTAGAGTGACCCTAAGCTAATCAGTTCATGAGACATAGGTAATAGAAAAAAATTATGTGAGCAAACAACAGAGACAAACTTGAGATTGGAAGTAGACCGGCTGCTCAAAGAGCATCCCAAGCTTAGTGTAGAGACATAATAATGCAGGTGTATTACAGAACGACATACATAGTAGCAGCTAAATCTTTCTTATGTTAGGATATTTTCTTCGTGGCAGCAAAATATGATAAAAGGAATTAGTGACCAATAGGAAAGATGGTAAAAACATCAACTCACCAGAATGACCAGATGCACATGACCTGCGACGGTGGATGCAAAACTGTCACCGAAACAAATGGTATTCATCCTCATTGTCCTAGATTGGCATGGAAGGGCGGATAAGAAGACTGTGGTTAATAATATATATTGTTAATCAACTAAACATGCAGATTTTGATAGATAGAGCTACTACTTTTATTTCAATATGCCCATCATTCTTACAAGAGTTTGGTTTGATCAAATGCTTCTAAACAACTCAAACAAGGGTCAGCTATTTGATCACACTTGATGATTCTGATTATGGTCATGTAACACTTTACCTATGTACCTGGTCATAATATGTTATGTAGAGACAACAAACCTTGATGGCAAAATAAATTTGAAAATTAAACGAGCTCTTGCCGTGACTGGATTTAAATGAGGATACAAAATTTAAATCTCTATTCTTTTGTTGGTACAATGGAATGGAAAGCCCAACAACATCCACTATCACCCCAACTGCTGCTCATTCGGGATTCCAAATTATGAAACACAGAATTCATATATGGGGCTGTCATCTTCACATGGCATGATACAAAAGCGATGCAAAATGCAACTGATCCACAATCTAAAAGAAGCAAGATAGAGAAAGGACAGGTCCGTAACTGATCCACAATCTAAAAGAAGCAAGATAGAGAAAGGACAGGTCGGTGGCCGGCGTTCGACGAGCCGCAGGCATACAATGCAAGCAGTTCATGCGCGGTGGTTGCCGGATACGTACGGTTACGCATCGTGTCTGGTCTCCTGGTGACGTGCAGCTGGGAGCGCCGTCTTCGTCCACACCTAGTCAAATGCACAAGCAATAGATGAATAGAGGGAGATGAGAAGACGGAGACACAACCAACCAAACTTGGATGGGTCGAGGAGAGATCGGTCGCGCCGTGGCGCAACCTTCCACGAGGGCGGAGGAGAGATCGGCGTCGCCGCACGGAGAGAGGAGAGACCGGTGGCTTGCGCAACCATCGACGGGGACAGAGGAGAGATCTTCGACGGTGGCGGAGGAGAGTTCCGCGTTCGCCGCGCGAAGAGAGGAGATCGGCGGCCGACGCAATCGACGACGGGCGGAGCGCTGGTTCTAGGCGGCAGTTGTTGCCCATTGGTTGTTTTTTTTTATGAAGGCCTCCATGGGTGCGGGGGCGCCGGTTCAGGAGAGATTGGCGTGGAATCGCTGCGGAGGCGTGTCGTACTGTCGTTGGCTGATCGTAGCGATTGTAGCCGTCAGATGTGATATAGATTAGTATGGTTCGTTGGATATGTAACACTTCCACTCGTGAATTTAAGGGGGAAGATTCCATAAATAATCCCACGAGAAAAGAAAACATGACCATGCTCTTGCCAAACAAAAAAATTCACGCAAGGCCTTTAATTAGATTAGGAAACGTAAAGTCCGTATCCTCCCATACATGAGTACTTCCCTTTTTCGAAGATATTTGTGGCCACAATTTTCAGCCTCATAAATCTGTTATCTCCATCGGAGGGCCTTAGGATTATAGGAAACATGAATTATGAATCCAACATGAATTATGAATCCTCATGTACGTGAATATTCCCCTTTTTCGAAGATCTTTGTGGTTACAATTTTCTGCCTCACATACATTCTCCATCGAAGGCTTCAAAGCGGCGCTTTGGCTGCATGACATTTGCTGGCACCACGACTCACTTGCTTAGCGAGCTCAACGCAGAGGGAATCAGTGCTCACGGCATTTTCTATTGGGTTCAAATCAGATGTCAGAAATCAATGGCCTTGGCTCTACCACGGATGAATTGTTGTTGCACTGCGCTGATATTTATACTGCCGGATGCTTATTAAGTGTTTACGTTTCTTTTTTTTTTTTTTTTTTTGCTTTTCACGAGCAGGCCGAGGAGGCAATCCGTACGAAGATGTAACGATCCGATTTTCACCGGATAGTGAAAACCGTGCCTTTGTACCTCATAGTCACTCCCATGGAAATAACTTGTATAACCAATACAGTTGAATATCATAACACCATAAAAGAATACAAATTATGACAAGATTACAAGATAAGACATTATTCTAGGGAGAATAATATCTACAATAACTGAGTACAAGGACTTGGCACGCAGGCCAAGGAAACAATACAAGACTACTAGCGGAAGCGAAACACTAAGCGTCACGAACGACAGAAGCAAATCTTCAACTTGAGCGTAGCGGGAGTCTTCGTAGTGAATCCAAATCCACGAGCAACTTGAGTGTAGGCGAAACCCTTCTTAATCATCTTCAACCTTAATCTAGTTGGGTTGACGAAGTCTTGACGTTGAAGCTTGATCTACTAGTTGGCTGAAAAACAAAGTGGTAAAGCCGTGAGTACATAAAGTACTCAGCAAGCCCCAACTACCTAGCAACAATGTATGCATGCTTGGATATTTCAAGGATAGATAAGGGCTAGCACCTAAAGCAATTTATTCCTCAAGTCTATGTGAAGCATATTTTATTATTAGTCAAGATTTTATAAGTGGCCTTGCAGGAAACAACACAATCCTGCAAGGTCAGATTTTATGTCCAACACACCTTCACCGGAACCACAGCTCGAAGCCGGAAGTGAAACACCTATCGAGGGGAGAAGTAGTAAATGCTAATCAAGCGTATCGCTCAATGGTGTTGCCCCCTTACCCGAGGGCTAGGCTATACGTATAGATTATATATCTCTGCAGAGAGTAAGCAACCGTACCCACGTGAAGAGCTACTATAACTACAGCCACCGTCGTGGCTAAAGCACAACAACACTCACAAGATCAATAAACAAAGCATCGACCGGCGGCGCCCGTTCCTCGTGTCCGGGATCCCCAACCACAACGCAGAAAAGGGTCCCGAAGATGTGAAAGGTCTACCACGGGCCAGGTGGGGTATCCTCTACTCATAGGTCGAGACACTACTCCAAAAACCCGCTAACACTAACTATACACCACGGCGGGCCCACCAGTCCTCCGCTAAGCGTCTCAATCCAGCTCGCCCATACGGGTCACGTGGTAAGCTAGTATACCAAAGAGCGAGCAACCAGGAACCGGTCCTCAAGCTGCCAGGGCGAGTCGCCATCCCTCTCCTCAAAACAACGGTCTCAACGAACGTGTCACCACAACAGGGGCCCCATAACCCAAGGTCCCTACACAATCGTGCCCGCAACAGGCACTCTCCAAACAGAGACTCCCCAAAAGTCTCCCAGCACCTAACCACCTACACTCGCCCCGCAAAAGTCCTACAGGGTATCTAGTACGTAAACTCGACACCTATGAAACACCTACAATTTATTTTACACAAAAACATGTATAGTCATCATGGGGTTCAATTAAGCATCTAAGCAAATACTAGGCATACGAGTAACCGTAGAACAACCTATGACAAACAGTGGCAAGGATGGCATAGTATGGCATAGGTAAACTACAAGTACAAGTAACTATTAATCATGCATGGATCAATTTAATGCAATTGCTAAATAGGAGCAAGAGTGGTCAAGGATTGCGGCTTGCCTGCGAAACGCTGGTCCCAAGCCAGGTCGGGGTACTCGTACGGCTGCTCTGGCGAAAACTCCTCAAACTGCGGCTCGGGCGGAAACTCCTCGTAGCTCTCTAGCGGACGTAACGTACGAAACGGGTTAGGCATGCAAAACGAGATAAGTATGAGAGCAACGAAACGAACGACGGAATTTACAACACTAGAACATGGCTAATAACTACACTAACACGTAGATCTCGTCGCTACGAACTCAACGCAACCGACCGCGTAATTTTCCGAGGTTCCAGGAAAAAGATATGAATTTCCGACGGGAAAAGGAATTATCGAAAATCCTGAAAATTGGAAAAAGAAATAACCAGGGAATATTCCTTTGGAATATACCGCCGGTTCACACTATGATGTGGACCCGGCCCATTTACTCCCCACGGCCTACGGTCTACATGGACCGAGTCCACGCAACGGGGGAAGAAACCCCATGGACCCGGGCTCGCCCGCGGGCCCCACGGACGAAGTCACGCCAACGTCGGCATGACGCCAGCACCCACCGGAGGCGGGCGGCGCCGCCACAACAATGGCTCGCGCTTGTCGGAAACGAGGCGCGACAGCGCTACGGCTCGCCGGCGGCCAAACGGCGACCACCACGGCGTTCACCGCGACCCTGCGCTCCTGCCGGCTCCCACCACGAGCACCAGCTCGCCATGAGACGGCGGCCCGAGCTCGCCGAGCTAAGCTCCATGGCGGCGCAGCAGGGGAAACTCCCTAGGCTTCACTAAATCGCATAAATCCTACGCCAAACGGACGCTCAAGTGCTGCGGTAGCACAAGCACCACAACGCGACCCAAAGAAACCACCGGAGCGCTGCCAGCGGCGAGCTCACGTGGCGGCGGCCATGGCAGATCTGCCAAAACCCGCCAAGACGTGACCTTGACCCTCAACTGCTGCGCGCACGAGCCACGGGACGACGGTGCGAATCTTCGGGACTCGCTAGACGGGCATGAGCTCGTCGGGAGCCTAGAGCTCCACTGCGGCTATGGCGCGTGGCGGCCAGGCCCGACGGGACCCCGCGAAATGGCGCTAATCCAAGGGGGAACAGAGGGGAAATGGAGCGGTGACTCACCAGCGAGCTTGTGCCGAACTCGAGCGAGGCGGAGGTGGACGGACGGCGACGCGCGATGATGGGAGGTGGCGGCGGACGACGACGATGGCCACAACCCAAGTGGTGACCATGCTCGAAGGTGTTCTGGCGCTGCAAGGAAACGACAGGAGAAGGCTCAACGCTAGAAAGGGCGGCGCACGAGGGAGTTGACAGAACGGTGAGAGAGAAAGGGCAAGCCTCACCGGAGAAGATGAACGGCGGGTGAGACGACGACGGCCGGGAACTTGGGTCCTCTCGCTCGTCCTCCACGCTGCACGAAACAGACCGCGGTGAGCACCATTGCAACGAGCTTGGGAAGGAGAGCACGACGGCACCAAAGGGACTCACCGGCGGTGACCTCGGATGGCGACGACGGACGGGAGCGGTAGCGAGGGTTTACGCCCGAGGGGCGACGGGGTTGGTTTGAAGTGAGGGCTGTGGTTGGGGTTTTGAGCACGGGAGAGGGCGGGCGGAGCGGTTGAGATGGGGCCGGCTGACGTAGGGGGCACTAAACGACGCTCGTTCGCCGCCCCTATCTTCACGGGCGCGCGCGGCGCAATACGGTGATGGGAGGAAGAGAAACAGGTGCCGGGTCGGGCCACTGGGCTGCTGGGCCGCGCAAGGGAGAGGGGGAAGAAGATGGGCCGTGCTAGGGGAAGAGAGAGAGGGTTGTGCGCCAGGGAAACAGAAGAACAACGGCCCAAACATCATGAACCAAAAGAAAAGGCTTGACATTTATTTGAACTTCATTTGGTTTCTAAAATTCAAATGGAATCTACTCAAATTCGAAACGGGAACTACACGGATTCACAAATATTTTAGTTACTTGACCATGTTGGTTGTTCAGGCTGTTACAGAAGAAAAGGCCTAGAAAGAAAGCTAGAGAATAATAAACAAAAACAGGACCATCAGATCTTATAGTCTTGCCGAGGTTACATGTCTTCTTGCACATTATGATTTGTTAACTGTTAAGTGCATACGATTGGATATTTCTGATTCCTTCATTAATTGTAATAATCCATTCATGCATGAAGATGGTCCAAACCTGAGAAATTTGCTTTTTCTTTTTAGTAAATTCCTTTCTTGACCCTGTTAAACTTGTCGGTTCCTCTTTTGGCCTAAAAAATTGAACTTACCTATTTGGCCTCAAAACCAAATTTGGTTTCTTTTATGACCTTTCCGTCAGTTTAAGCAACTAAAGATGTTAACTAAGGGGTAAAATGACTGATATGCCCATGCTTACCATGATGTGATACAATCTGTTCACTTTCCAATTTTTTATTTTTGAATAAGTATTATTTATTGATTCAATAATTTGATTAGTATTTTTTTATTTCATCATTGCACGGAATTTCAGCATGATGTTTGCACATGAGTCCAACAAATTGACGCATGCACTGAGATTTGTTGAATTTATGTGCTGAAATAATGTGTCTAATCTGGGGTAAACTGGTCATTTTACACCTTAGTTAAGACCATTAGTTGTTTAAACTGACGGAAAGACCAAAAAAGGAACCAAATTTGGTTTTGAGGTCAAATAGGTAAGTTCAAAAAATTTTGGACTAAGAAAGGAACCAACAAGTTGAACAGAGCCAAGAAAGGAATTTACTCTTTTCTTTTCCCACAACATATAGATATAACATATAACTACCTTTTGTTCAGATAATAAACAAAAAGTCAGAGTATACGTATGGAGCAATAATTGTTATTTGGCCGAACAATTTTCATCAAGCAACCTGCTATAAATATAATAAACCGGATTATTTGGCTTGCAGGTAAATAGGAGGCTTCACTAATCATCCTCTGCATAAAGAATCTTGAGAGAAATACACACCATGCATACCAGAGAGCGGAAGAACGGAATCACTCCTGAAAGATTACGGGTTATGTTTTGATATATCAAATGTAGATAGCATAAAGAATCTTGAGAGAAAGACCAGCCTGAAGGATTACGGGTTACGGCCATAGTTTGCTAGAATCATTGCACGTCTTCCTAATAAGCCCCATGAATAATGATGTCCGAGAGCATTTTCTTCAACCGAGATAACCAGAATAGTAGATATCCACATATCAGCATCCTTTAATGAAGTCACTTTATGAAGAGCATGAGCAAAAATGGGAAAAAGGCTATGCCTAAGTTCAAACTTCGTGATCAAGTCCATTGGAGGAAGAGTAATTTTCTTAGAAAGGTGACTTTTATTTCAAATACTTAGGGCTATGTTTTGATATATCAAATGTAGATAGCATTTCAATTGCACATTACTCTGATGTACACCACTGCATAAATGAAAGTAATATTTACTGATGTTTCTGCTTCCTCTACATATATGTAAAACATTTGGCCTCCTCACAAAAAATGTAAAACATCTAGCCCATGTGGAACATATTTTATTGAATTCTCTTTAGAAATTCGTTTCTTTATTGACAAATTTGTACAGATATATTTAATGAAAGAGAATGAGTCTATATATATGGATCAAGAGTTTAATTAGATTCATATACATAAATATAGGTACTTGATACACTGCATATATAATGTTCCCCCAGCATAGTTGCAAAGTAGAAATAAAATTGTGTTCAGAGAATTTTTTATTTATGAAAGTAATGTCCAGAGAATCAGATAACTAAATTGGAACTGAAAATGAATATTAGTGGTCCATGCAATCATTGGATTGATTGAAGTTTAATCTGTCCTACAATTCAAGTTATAATAAAGAATTAAAACATAAGACAAAAATTAACATACCTTAACCGATGGAATTTGCTGTCACCTAACTTTCTATTTTTTCTTTGTCCTAACATAAAAAGTAACAAGCATGGCTACTGCAGATAGTTTTTCATAATCTATTAAAAAAATAAACTTGGGTCACAAGTAATAGTATTCTTAATTATAGGCATAGATTCATCCTAGATGGACACAAATCATGAAATTCGTAGCCCTGTGCAGATGCACGGGTTCATAGGCTAGTTCATTATAACACAAGAAATACACAAGAAAATATTGTAACAAAAATATGAATATATATATCATGTCATCCTCTACCATCTTGCAATGTTTGATATTGAACAAATGTTTCTGTAAGATGCAACAAAAAAGTAAAATCAGCACATCAACAATAATGGGTTACGGGTTCAACATGAACATTACAACCTGCTAATATTTAATGCACGAGTTCTCATTTTTATTTCTTCTATAAAAATATCTGTTGCATCTTAACTTTTGCATGGGGGGCCAAAATATTGCGTTTATCTATCCATCTATATTTTTGTTTACTTTTTTTCATGTTGTAGAAAATGTATTATACGGTGGGAGCACCCTAAGGGAATAGGGCAGGAGAGGCACACGCCACAACCAGCCCAAGAGGCTAAATTAAAATCATAGCACTTCTAAGGTAGCTCCGTAACTGGCCGGTTACCATGGTTACTGCGGTTATCGGGCCGGTAAAAGCGGACGGACGGTTACCGGCAATTTAAAATTTGAAAACTTGCATTTTTGAAAAACAATCGATAGAAAAATTCCGTAAAAGAACTAGATGTTATATGATGAATTTTGGTGAAATAATGTTACACAAATTCACAAATTTGAGGGGTCAAAAAAATATGAAAGGTAAAAGGAGCAAATGAATAAAAATACAAAAATAACCTAATCCTCACTTCCCTTGTTCCCCAATCCCCACCGGACCACTCACCGTCCCCGTCACCCCCGTCGCTTGTTCACCCCACACCATTCAGCCTCCCGAAGTGTGCCACCCCGTCCGCTGTCAGAGCCCACGAATCCATCGCTCGCCGCCACCTCCGCCGCGCCAATCCACCATCAGAGCCACCCTCGTCCGCCGTGCCAGCCTGGCTAGCTGTGCGGTTACTGTGGCTTACCGAGCACTAAGTGCAGTAACCGCTCGGTAATACCCGAACGCCCAGCTCCTATCCGAGGTTCTGTTTTGTTTCTTTGACAATGCATTTTTTCAGATGTGAACAATATGATTTTAGATTAAGCTTGTACATTTGTAATCTCAATATAGGGAAAAATGGGAGATTGAACGAGAAGTGTTTGGGAACATGCTGAAAATCGATACCCAGGGTTTGCTTGCAAATATTGCAAGGAAACGAAGAATGGTGGTTGTGTCGCACAGTTCAAGGAGTATTTGGCATGTCGTGGCAGAAATGTGATACCTTGCAATAAAGTTTCAACTGATATTCATGATTTGCAAAGGAGAAGGGAAAGGCAAGAAGAGAGCTTGCGGCGAGAGTGGAGATTGCAGCTGACGGAAATGCTAACGATAATAATGATGAGGAGTTGGAGCGTGCCTTGCATATGTTTTGAGAGGAGGAGGTATATGTTAGGCGTCTACGTGATCAAGATGGGCAATATGAGCATGGCGGTGGCTCATCTCAGGCTCAGGCTGAGGGTACCCAAGGTGTTGGTTTGATGGGTTAGTTGAGGAGGACAAGTGGACAACCTCTCGAAAGGAAAAATGTGCAAAGGAGGCGATGGTGCAAAGAAGAATTGATACTGGATCATGGACAAAGAAGAGTTAACTTACAAAATATAGCAATTGGTAAGGCTTGGTAGGTCACGTTGCCTGATTTATGAATGTGTGGTTTTATTTATGTGCGTGGCCATAAAATATGCCTATGTTGGCGAGGACTTCAGCCTTGAATTGATGACTTGGAGTCATCAGTCTCCGCACACTCCACACGTCATTGCAGTCGTAGTTTTCGTTCCCATTTGATGATATCTTTCCTTGAAGGGAAATGCAATTTTCCATTCAAAAAGGCCAGTTGGGGGCACCAGCACCAATTTGCCCCGGTGAGTTCGGCTGGGTAGGAAGGTCCCGTGAGCCCGTCAGGAAGACAAGGCGGCATTGCGTAGAGAAGAAACCTGTGCAGGAATCCAATGCTTCAACCCATGGCTACCGGCGACTTGGGAGGTGTTGAGATTTAAGAAGTCACATGGTCAAGGTAGTATCTAGTCACCATAAAATTTGAGTATGATGAATTTACGGAAAGAATCACTTTTTTGACTTTATACGAAAGAAAATCACTTTACTTAACAATCATATTGTGTTCCTGTGAAAACACTAGTAGGTAATAAGCTCGAAATTTTTTTACAAATTTCAAAGTCCGGTAGTCCCTATATACTGCTTCTGCTACGTAGTCAGCTCTCCACTATGCTGTGCCTCCGCCCTGTGCTTCACCAGAATGTCAAGCTTGCACGGGTAGCTACCATGGCCAGCTATCCCGATGAATCACGGCGGCGCCATCTTCCATGGGTGGCCAGCTACCACGGCGGCGCGTCAGCGCCATCAAACAATCAGGGTCGAGAAGAGCACCGCCACGACGGCGAAGAGGACAACGGCGGCTACAATAAACCATGGCGTCCAGTACGCCATGCCGGCCTGCTTCTGTGTCTATCTGATTCTGTCGACGTCGTGTGCGCAAGCACCCGAGAGCCGCAGGTGGACGAGGACCAAGACAAGCTGCAACGCACGACGGCGACTTGGACCGTAGAGACGAGACCCAATCGGAGGAGCTCTGGATCGACAGTATGGAATCTATCTATGCCTAAGCATGGAAATCAAGGAGGAAAGGGTCGCGGGGAAGACATTTCTTGCCATAAATTTTGGCACCCTAGCTCAGAAATCATACAAGCTTCTTTTGTCTGTACTTCCTGGTTTCTTAAATTATTGACCATATTGACTTTTTTTGTTACGTCTGTTCATTCGTCTTATTTAAAAAAAGTTTAAAAATTATTAAATATTTTATTATCATTTGTTTTATCATCAAAAGAAGTTAAACACGGCTCATAATTTTATATATTAGAAAAAATATTTTGAATAAGACAAATAGTCAAACGTAAAGAAAAAAGTCAATGGCATCAACAATTTAAAAACGGAGGGAGTAGTAATTATTATCTCAGTAAGATTTATACTGCTCCTACTAATTAGTGTCATTTGATATTTCAATTAGCCAATGATTAAGGGTACCCTTTGATCTCTTTTATGCTGCGCCTTGCTCTGTTTCCAGGTTCAACGACAGAGGAAGCAGAGAAAACACAGAATTGCTGGGCAGCCGTAGCAGAGAAAACAGAGAATGGCTAGCCAGCTGCAGCAGCGGAAACAGAGCGTTGCAGCGGAAGCAGAGGAAACAGGGCAGGGCACACCACAGACAGAGACAACCCCGTTCTGAGTTCTGAAGGAGGCTATTATAGTAGTGTCCTGAACAATGTACGCCTGGATGTTTCCGTATTCATTGCAAAAAGTTTAAACACAAAGTTGCCGGCCATTACTCGATGAGCCCGAGATTAAGGGTGTGTTGGTTTCCTGCGGTCTAAAATTTATAACTGTCACGTCAAAAAGAATCTTACTATTTAGAGTACTGAATAAAATTTAATTATAAAACAAATTACATGTCTCTAGACTAATTCACTAGTTAATTAAGTCGTGATTAGAAGACGGTTATTGTAGCATCACTTTAACAAAACATAGATTAATTAAGTTCATTAGATTCATCTCAAAAATTAGCATCAATCTGTCAAAGAGGTTTTGTCATTAAATTGATTGAAATATTCATAAATAGCAATATTCTTTTTGATGTGACAATGCTAAATTTTAGAGGGCAGAAAACAAACGGGGCCTAAAGAGAAATAACGTTAGGTTTGGAGTTTATCTCAAGATTGCATCACAAGAAAGAGAAAAGTTGCATCTAAGACTTTCAGTTGAAGCCTCAAAATGACCCGAGGCTCCACCGTGCACATAAGGTAAGTAAACTAAATGCGTGGACGTGCGTGCTTGAGGTGCCAAGATGCGTCAACGGTAGATAAAATCCATGCAAACTATCGTTATCTACCTGTTGTCATCCTACAAGTTTGAGCTCCATACACAAAACCTATACGAGCAAAGGCCGAACACGGATGCACATCATGAACTTCGATGAGATCTCCCCTCATTCTCTATAAGAATTATTTCTACAATTGAGACTCATTAGAAACACAAATGGGTAAACATGAGAAACCTGGCGTCCTTTGTCATTTTTTTTTCTAGCTTGCTTGTGCGAATACCACTATTTCTTATAGAAGCATGTGCCCTCGTGCATCGTTACAGCAAGTGGTGTGCGTGGGTGGGGGGTGGGTTGGGGGGGGGGGCAACTAATTTTTTATGAGGCTAGAGGGGTCAAATCAAAGAGAATTTTATCATTTTGGAGTACTAAATAAAGTCTAATCTCGAAACTAATTGCAGACCCCCTATCTAATTCACGACACGAATCCAACGAGGGTAATTATGGTGTTATTAGAAGATATTTACTGTAGCATCACTGTAGCTAAACATAGATTAATTAGGATCATTAGATTCGTCTCGCAAATTAGAGGGGGTCGCGACATAGGTTTTGTTATTAAATTAATAAAAATACTACTAAATAGTAAGATTCTCTTTGATGTGACGAGTATATAAATTTTAGAGGGTGAAAACGAACGGGGCCTAAGTATAACGAGGTCAAGCGGGCCCCCGCTCTCTAATCCTTGGGCCGCCGCCGTCGAGGTGGGCGGTCGCCGCCGTAGGGGCTAGCAGGGCGGTGCCGGTGCGGACGTGATGGAGGACCCATGGGGCACGGCGAACGGGAACCGGCCTCCCCTTCGTGGCTTGCTCGGATTGACCGGGGCTCCCCCTGCTGGTCGCACGAATACGACGGCGAGGTCGCCGCCGTCGAGACGGGCGGGTCACCTCCATCGCGACCGGCGTAGGGCCTCTGCAGGCGCGGGCTAGGGGCGAGCGGCCTCCCCTGACTGCTTGCACACTCATCAGATCAACGCCACCACCACCGGGTTCGCTGGCATGCCGCAGACACCACCAGTGTCAAGGATGGCAGACCCGCCGGCGACCGGTCGCATCGAATGGAGGAGCAGTACATGCAGAAAGTCAAACGGGCGAAACGAACTGGTTCTTTTCCCCTGCGGCGATCTCGCATCGAACCAGAACAGTGTAAAATATTGACCGCACATGGCCCGTGTACCGGAAGGCGTGTCTGGGAGTGCTCCACGCTGAGGCCCCGAAGGCAAGGCACGTCAATTAAAATAGACGTGTCACGTAAAGGAGGTGGCCATGATAGGGAATTTGCTCTCTAGGCTGCTAGGCGTTGCTGAAACAGCTTTAGACTATAAGGAACTAAATGGCTCATTTTAAAGACTATGTATCACTGTAATTAAAATTTATAGAGAAATTATTGCATACTTTATGAGATGTCTTACTCGTTAGCACAATGACACTATTATCTCACACCTTGTGTTGGTCTATGATGATAATATTTTCTATGAATTTCATAAGGAAGATTCACCTCTACAAAGAGATCCGTCTTATGAATAATATGTTTGTTTTTCTTATTGCTAGACTAAAAGAGGACATGCAAGTTCATTGCTCGAAGGACAGATTAGTAGCATAATACCTCGTCCTGTGGAAAATGGTTTGCTATACTGCAATATGCAAATGACACTATCCTTTTTATGGACAATGACTTGGAACAGGCGCGGAATATGACTTCCGCTCACAATGTTTGAACAGTTATCAGGTCTTAAAATCAAGTTCAATAAGAGTGACTTGTTCTGTTACGATGAACCGGCCAATTTCAAGCAGGACTATATGGAGTTGTTTGGATGCGACATAGGGGAATACCCGTTCTGATACTTGTGGATCCCGATGCACCATAGAAAACTCTGTGAATAGAGAATTATCAAAGAAAGGAAACTTAACTGCTGGAAGACAAATCATCTTTCCTATGGGGAACACCTGACCTTTATTAAATTCCATCCTCAACTGTCTTCCTATGTACATGATTTCCTTTGAAATTCTGAAAGTGGCACTTCTGAAATTAGACTTCTACCCATCTAGATTCTAAGAATAATAAGAAATAATTCCTTGATATGTTGGATTGTCGTTAACTTAGAGATTCAAAACAAATGTTTGTTAAGAAAATGGTTATTTAAATTGCTTCATGAGGATGGCTTATAGAAGTCTCTAATATGAAATAAATATTTGAATTCAAAGACTGTGCCACAAGTTGTTATCAAACAAACCGATTCTAACTTCTGGAGATATCTCTTAAAAATTAAAGATGAATTCCTGTCATTATATCTTAAAATATCAAGGATGAGTTATCCTAACCTATACCAAGTTAGATATTGGGGGATACATGGTATGGAACGAGACCGTTCAGTGAGTTATCCTAACCCATACCACATGACATATAACCAGAATTATTAAGTACAACAAGTCATGGGAGTATGCCTTATAAAACTTATCATTCATATGCACTTTGGTTGGGGTTAAACTCACCAAATACATTGACCCTATAGTTCAAATTTCAGATTTCAGGCTGTCGGATCAAAGGGACACAGTTCTTGGAAACTACATAGGTCTAGGTTTTTATCGACTATATCTATGTACTTATTCTTATGAACCAAGATGGTCCTTTCTGTTACAAGCTAATCTGAAAGTTGAAACTACCTCTTAAGATAAAGATACTTCGTGGTACCTTGCAAGGAGTTATCTTAACAAAAGATAACTTAGCGAAGAGAAACTGGATTGGAAACTAAAAGTGGTGTTTATGTAATAGTAATGAAACAATTCAACACATGTTCTTCTTCGATTGTCATCATGCTAGGAATATTTGGAGGGTGCAGACGACTACAGGTCTTAACCCGTTATTGACTGTCATTAAGTACCAATTTTGACCGTCAATACAGCAACAAAAATAGGAAGACTTGGCATTTCATACACGCATGTTAACTAGAAATAATAAGTTTCCACTTGTCTTGGAGGAGACATGTGCATGCAGAGATTTGGTACAAAAGGGGTGGAGAAATGGAGCAAGATCTGCGAAAACACCAGTCCAACCAATGGGACGGTGACAACTAGACATCACATGGATCAATGACGTAGCTACACGTGGTTCCTCCGGATCACACCGACTAAAAACAGAAGAGGACCCACATGCCAGCCAACCGGAGGAAGCACCGGGCCAAAGGCCCAACTCCTGGTCGGTCGACGTGGCCCCCTCTAGTCACCTAGGAGTAAGGTGGTTGGCCCTGCCCTTCCATATGGTGCTTCCTCTAGGGTTTCCTAGCGTCGGTGCATGGCGGTGCCTTGGCGGTTACTCCCCATTACCGACCTTTGGCCCCTATTTAAGGAGTTCCACTCCACACACACACACTCAAACATTTTTTATTTCCCTCTCATTTAGTAGTTCTAAGTTCTAGGGGATATTAGTCCAGGTGGTGCCTTGCTTAAGTGTCTAAGTCATAGGAGTTTGGTAATGGATCATGTATTATTTTCCTTATTCCTTTTATATTTGACTTTCATCTACTTAAATAATATAGTTCTTTCATATGTTTGTGTTTATGATATGAGTTCCTTATTTGATTTTATATCATATTCATGTCATAGGACTTTGTTATGCTTTCATGATGATATAGACTTTCTAACTTGTTGTTGGGAATGACATATACCTTGACTATAGTACAAATGTTATAATGTTAGTTGTACTTTACTCTAGTTGTGATGCCGCAATGTGTGTTTGGTATCTAATTAGGCTTCCTTTTTACTGAGTTCATGGCTTGTTAATCCATAGGGTTAGAGCTATGCATGTTTAGTTCTTGTTTATCCTTTTAGACATTCAAGTGTTTGATCGACGCTACAATTATACTTAAATGTGTAAGCACGGTGCTCAGACGACTAGGTAGTGTCAATTGTTTTGAAATCCACAATCTGCAGAGGTATACAATAGGTGGTGAGAGTCGTATCTGTCCTGTGTACTCCTCCACGTTCAGTTGTAAGATGTGTTATATCGGATGGACTTGCCTTGTTGATGCCGGACATGAATCCGTGCATGAAGTGTTGACTGCATTAGAGTATGAGTAGTATAACTTTGCTTGTAATTGTTTGACTATGCAACTATATAGTTAGACTAACATTAGGGAATATGCTTTGCTCCCCTGACTTAAATCCACTAGATGCTTAGGTTCTTTCTTTATCTTTTAGGAATGCTTTTACTGTGTGTCACACTACCTCTCTTTTATCATATTTACCCCTATATAACATTTGCCTGTCAATACCAACCTTTATGGTTATGATATCCATATTAATAATTTATTCTTACCATGCCTTTCTTGGATGAACTACAAATGACAGCCAGAAGCAATCCGATGGTGAAACAAAGGTATTATCTCTGTGTGCTTGTAGATTTTACTATTTGACACTAAAGATTACCTGTTGAATTATTTCTAATGCCATTACTAGGAATAATTTAATGGATATGACTTAGCTAAACATCAACATACATTTCTGGTACTTTGCCAGGGTTGTTTGCATGATGTACTTAACAAGGGTCAACAAGCGTTTCTAGTACCATTGCTAGGGATGTTTGGGTGATGTACTTGACAAGTATCAACAAACATTTTTGGCGTCGTTGTCGGGGATGATTTAATGGATATGACTTAGGTTAACATCAAGAGACATTTCTGGCAGTCAGTCGGGGATGTTTGTGCGATGTACTAAACAAGCGTCAACACCCACCTAGATCGATAGCACATATAGTGGGGCAATCAACTTTCTCTTGTTAACTCAGAAAACAGAAAAATCATTATAGTGGGTGTGACTATCATGTGTTGGGCCATATGGCGTTGCATAAATGAAAATTATTCTGATAATTTTAAATATATATAATTTTTGCATACTTCATTCAGGGAAGCATATTGGCTAAGATAGGACCTTGTTGCAGCCCGAGGAGGTTCGTGGCCATATTCGTGAGGCGGACGTGGTGTTGGACATTACTGCGTTAGAGTTATTTGCTTCTCATAGGTGACATTTTAATAATAGACTCCAGCCTCCTTAATTTGTCCTGTGTTGCCTTTGGTCAGTCTGCACACTGATATTTTTTTTGTAATAATCAAACCAAAACAAAAATCGGGTTGCATGATATGCAGTTTTCCATTATCTAAAAAAAAGTTTATTGTGTGCTTCCCAGTTTACGTTTGTTTTAATATGTTATTCATATGTTACTTTTATGAAAGATCTCGAACAAGCTATTAGTGTGAATCTCTTATCTTGTGTCTTCGAATAGTTATCTAGCCTTCAGATTACTTTTATAAAAATAAACTGTTATACTCCTCCTGACGTATTGGAAACAGAATACTTGGAAAGGTCTTTGATTGTGATATGGGTTCCTTCCCTTTCAGATATTGTGGTATTCCAATACATCACTGGAAACTTAGAAGCTAAGAGTGGAAGGAAAGCATAGGAAATGTTAAAAGTAATACTCATTGTGAGAGTAAGGCTTGTGCTTATTGTTCTTCGAGGTGCTGAAAGAGATGGCGAAAGAGCTAGATCGTTTTATATAACGTTCTGTGTTCAAAACAGTGAAGCTAAAGTAAAAGGTACATATTAACAAACTTTCTTAAGCCTTTATAGACCAACAGAGCAAACATGATTAAATCTTCATCTTCGAAACAAATGTTTGCTGAGTAAATGGTTTTAACAACATATAAATAAAGACATGGTTTGGAAAAATCTTTTAAGAACAAATACTTTAGGAATCAAACTATTACACAAGCAATAAGTATCAGGAGAGTTCCATTTTTTTGTCTAGTTTAATCAAGGTGAAACAAGTTTTTTCAAGATACTTATTTAACTTAGGTGACGGTACCATCAAATGAAGTTTCGGAAGGACACTTGGTTGGGTAACATATTCCTAAACAAATAAAATAATATCAGAGTATTTAAAACCTAATTGACAAGGAAAGTGTAACAATTAAGGTGGTTATGAGATCAATTCTTTTGAATGTTTCGTTTAGAAGATCTTTAGTTGAAAATAACTCATGGATATTTGGCCTTATTTTAGCCTAGATTCTGAATCGACGATATGTGTTTACTTGGTGTTCGAACCAATCTGGTTAATTTAAATATTTATTCTATGCAAAGAGTGTTAGCTGTGGCCAATGTTGTGCCACGTAGCCACATAATTTAATTTGGAAGCCAAAAGTACCATGAAAAGTTAAATACTTTGTACATTATCCGAATAAAGACACACCGAAACCAAAGACGATTTTATCTGCATAAATATTGTTTACGTGAATCTAAATGTATCCATCAAACACCTCTGAAGACTGAGGGAACTTAAATATTGAACTTTCCTTAGGCATGAGCTATTTGTTGAGAAATATGGATCAACCATGAAAATGTGATATTTTATCAACGCAGAAGTCTCTTTTCTTCTTTGCATAATGTTTTTAGTCGAACACATTAGCGCATAGTAGTTTGGTCCCCACTATAAAAGGTGGAAGAAATATGGCGTATTAAGTGGGCTGGCATTTTCTTGAACTTCACTCCTGGAAGTATTCTTGATTTAGCAAAAAGAGTTTCATTTACAAATTCATCGATTTTCTTATTTGTTTTAAAATATTAATATGTATTCCTTATTCATAAAATATGTTCTTATTTTTTCATGTTATAAATTTATCTTGGTTCTTGAATTCCTGGCTCTGTCACTGCTTTTATTGTAGCGGATATGATTTTAAGTCTTATATAGATGAATATATGGTTAAACCATTGAAATCTGTTCTTCTTCTGCTCAAATAGATGCCTTCTTTATGTAACAAAATAAACATTGACCACATCGTATGCTCCATTTATTACTCACAAAGTGAAGTTGTACTAAGCGATATATTTTTGTCCCATCTCCATTTGACTTATTCACTTATTTGTAATATTGTGATGCGACTCATCAAGCAGTCTTCAGCTTGTCCTGGATAATCGTAGTCACTACAAAAATGCCATGGAGTTCATGTTAGCAAAAATTTATGTTTTATATGCATGTATGAATGAATGTCAAAAGAAAAAAATTCTGTCAAAATTAGCCCATCACTGGAACACTGGTACCTCTCACTCCTGAAGATCGCACCATTCCAGTCAAGTCGTTCTTTGCAATATTTCTGAAGGCAGACAATTTTTTTTTGTCAGTGTGCATGTCATTGTAAAGAAAACATTATCCTGCAGTATCATTTAACAATAGTGAACAGTGATGTCGTTTCGAAATTGCTATATTACTCACAGTTCGGACATGTTTCCAAGAACAACAAGAGAGAGTATTTCTGAAGGAAGCGTGCCAGTCAGCTTATTGTCATTCAACCGCCTGCAGTATCAAGCGTGCCAGTCAGCTTATTGTTCAAAAGAATTGTTCAACTCACTTTGTATTTGAGTACAGCTGTAGGTCCAACCCAATTTGACCAACCAGTCTTTATAAAAAAAAATTTGTCCAACCAATACAAAAACATGTCAGCATATGGGCCCAAAAATATCACTTCTTTCTTGCTTTTACATCAGTTGGATGAACCGGTTGGACCTATAGTATTTTCCTTTGTATTTCAAGTTGTGTGCATGTAGGTTTCAGTTTGGGCTTGAGTACTTATTATCTAGAAAGACTGCATTTGAGAAAAGTAGATTTATTCATGTAGGTGTTTTCTTTTGCGTATTTAATAGCAAAAACATACAGATACTGTAGTGTTGTGATGTTGCCAAGGGATCCTGGAATAGATCCAGTCAAAGAATTCTTCTCAAGCTTCAATTCCTGAAGGCTTCTCAGAGTTCCCAATGAACTTGGTATCGCCCCTGTTAGATTGTTCTCATACAACCTCCTGCACAACATCAAAACAGTTTTGCATTTCAGAAAATTCGTAATCCGTGGCAGTCTTATTACCAAAGCATGAGAAATTAATGTAAACGAATCTGCATACATAAATCGCAGTTTGCCGAGTGCACCAAGGGAGCTTGGTATGGTGCCGCTAAACTTGTTATCATAAAGATCCAAGCTGATTAGATTAGTCAGGTTGCCCAACGTTGCCGGTATTGTACCGTTAAGCCTATTGCTATACAGCTCCCTGTAAAATTCGCAAAATTAGCATTCTGTGTGTAATCACTGAAGCTTGCAGTTCTTGATTATGCAGTGCTCACAAGTACTGAAGGTTCTTGATTAGTCCCAGATCTGGAATTAGAGCGCCTGCGAGGCCGGCATTGCCCAAATCCCTGCACAGAAGTAAGGAAGAGAAATAATCTCCATTAGAAACAGGGTTTTAAAATAAAAAGGTCATGCAAAAAGGAAAACTATGACATGAGATACGCTTGGACGACTCAGAACTGTCCGGACCTCCAAGACGCACATTTTGTTGTTACTACAAAGCCAAAAATCACTCCCCTTCATACAGAGATGGAAGAAAAGAAAGAGGCATACACACGGATGACAGAGTTATCGTTATTGCAGGTGACATGAAACCAGGTACAGGGATTGACAAGGGTGGGATCCCAGCTCTCCAGCACATTGTTCGGGTCATACCATGCCATCCTTTGCGCATAAAGAATGTCACCTTCATATCAGCAGCAGGTTTCAGGAAGACTTAAACAATAACGTGTTTAAATGATGAGGAATAGTAATTAAGTGGATTACCTTCGGTGTTGCAACTAGCCAGTGTTGCAAGAGCTAGAAAACTAGCAAGGAGAGTTGCTGCTGCTTCAATGCGAGACGCCATTGCTGCAAACCTGTGAACTTCTTGGCACACTGGAATGTTATATGGATAGGCTTTTATATACAATTGTATGGACAACTCAGGAGATTGCTTTTGAAGTTTCCATGTCATGGTTAGTAGATTTTTCCTTCTTTGACCTGATATTATATTTGTCAAGTTTTAGATTGGATTTCGTACTCTGACCAAGTAAAACTTCACCATGTGATTCTGTTTGACCCACTACGCTGCTGTGATTGCTACAGCCCATGGAATTAACTCTTAGAGTCCAAGTACTGCACGAATACTTAAAAGTGAAAAATGTTTGAACGCTTTAGGTGTTTTCTTAGTGGCAAGCAGAGTTGAAAGTTATTATGAAATATGAATTGTTTATTGCAAACTAAGTTAAGCACCAAGAAAAATGTTTCTTCAGCCTCTTTCTCTTGATAGCCAAACAACTTTTCTCTTAGGAAAATTGGCCGGCTCTAGCACATATTATTCACAATAAAGGCCAAAGTTGGGCATCCATACTTTTTAACACATACTGACATGCGGTAAGCATATGCTCAGTCAAAATGACTGAATGATAAAGTTTTTATTATAAACTATATTATCATTGGGGCTTTCTCGCGTCAGGTCATTTTTTTTGGTATAATTCCACATGTGTTCATTGAAGATTTGCAACATGCGGAGTTTGCTAATAGCGACACTGGAAGACCTGGAGACACAACATCTGTTCTATTTTCCATAAATTAATGTAACTTGAAGCATTTCTCACTCATTTCTGATGTATGGGCGAGAATAGCATTTTCATGATCTTGCTCAGCCTGAAGATATCAGTATATATCCAATATAATTTTGATCGCATCAAGAATGTCAATCAAAGAACTGCATATATCAATCACAATTTATGAATTCAAGTCTCATATCCAGTGTATAGTGTATACACTCTGTCAGTTGCCTATTGTTTCTCACACATTTAATTTATGAACTCAAGTCTCATATCCAGTGTACACATTCTGTCAGTTGGGCTATTGTTTCACACATTTTGTATGCAACGAATTTACTGATGGTGGCCCTCTACATTCTTGCAACGAAGAGACATTTCCTGAATATGAGTAAATAACTATTGTATTTTTGAAGCTGAATTAATTCTCCTTTTTTTCATTGGGAGTTATGATAATGATGTCTTCGAACTAGAGTTATAATGAAAAAATAATTATAAATATATCAGTATGTTAATATTTTTCTTGCAAATGCAATTAATTAGTATAATATTTGATCCATACATATTTATTTTAGGTCTTCTATAATCTAGCAATAGTTTAGTCACAATTTGAGAACTAAGCTTTAAAAAATTTTAGAATTTACTAAATTCTTGCATTTTGTTCAAATATTGTTCGTCTGTAATTAGAACAGCTCCTTTTACTTGCTAGTTCCAAAATATCATGAAAACAATGAAAATAAACGAAATAGTTATATATCACTAACGTGGTAAAATTTGGGTCCTAAGTCCAAGAAACCTGCGACTTTATTTTGTGTGTTTTCGTAAAGTGTAAACAATTCGGTTAATATCACAAGGAAAATTAATGCATATGGTTGACTGGTAATCACTAGTTTTCCACAGATAGTTCCAACGATGGGTATTTGAAGGTGTGTCTAGCGATTTTCTGTCTGGACGATTCTCTTATTGAGGCCTTGGACCTCCAAGCACTTTCTTATAAGCTCAAGCGTCTTTTCCAGATGATTAGGATAGCTTAAGATCACCAGTAGAATTAGTGCATTTAGACCTTCCGGGTGGTCATCTTGGTTCCAAAACACGAGTCAACTAAACAGATTGGACGATACTAAAAACAATCTTCCACAGAATCGTCCAACCTATGTGTCAAAGTCTTGGAGTTAATGTCTGAATGCTGCACTAACTTTTCTTTTGGAACGATACTTACTTTAATTTTGATTCTTTGGAAGGATAAAGGGCTCTTCTTCAGCCAATTCTTCCTCCAAGTGAAATAAACTATGTTTATTTGTCTTGCCCATATTGTATCCAAGCTTTTAGAATCATTGGGCTAAATTATGAAATGTACTGATAATAACCTTATCTGACAGCATGATTAGTAAATACAGAAGACTGATTTTCCAAATTTTCAATCACAGATCCAGTTCCAAGTTCCATGCACATGATCAGGGAGCACACCCAGGATATGGGACAATTATTGTGTTCTAGGAATGCGTAGCGTTGATTTTTCTCTTGATTCTGCGTGCTTCAGTAGGAAAAATAGTACTGTACTCTGAGAAGATGGCAGCAAGAAACTCTATTCTTTCCTATTATTTATGGTTCTATTACACATGAAGAGTTTACTATCATATGATACATATCTCCAATTATACAGGTACATATATTGTGGTCCCTTCTTTCCTGGTTGTTTATGCTAGTTCCAAGACCTATTGGACTGAGCATTCAGTAGTGTAAACTCAAAGTTCTGCTATTTTTTTGAGGTACAGTGGAAAAAGCATTTATAAATGGAACTGTCATTTAGTATCTACTTGGTCTTCCTCATCATTCAGATGCTCCTTGAGGCTCTGAATTTGAGGTTTGCAATTTACATTCTCCCAGATTGAATCTGTGCTTGGCAACTCATACCCTTCAGGTCTTAGCGACAGCGCAAACTCCGGTAGATCAGGTATTGATTGAAGTGTGCTGCAGCACAGAAGTAGCAAAATCATAACTAGAGCAGAACCAAATTTAAATATTATACATCGTTTGTTCATGTACTTGAGACAAATCCAAGAAGAGTTGCCTCAACATATTAAGATCTTTTGGTTCTTTTTGTGCTACAAAGGCACTTACCATCAATAACTTTCTTATGCGCAATAATTCGTCGATAGGACTACAAAGTTACTACTCCTAAGATATGGGGGTTACCTGTTCTTGTTTTGTTCAAACAGATGCCCATACACTTGGAACTTCTTGTACGCGACATCTGGAATTTTCTTGTGCATGTTTTTCATGACTCCCCAAGGAGGTGGTACCCTGCATACAATCGATTAAATAAAATGTCTCTTCAAATTGACTCAAATTAATCTTGTACTAGTATCAGACCTTGTGACAGGATTTGCCAAGCAGAAACTTAAGCAAGCCCTCTTGCTTTCTGAAAGTAGGTCATCAGCTGCAGAGAGGCAACAGACCGCGCTGATATGATTGGCTGCTTCGCCACCCTTGTCGAGAACGAGACCATGGTAATAATATGCTACAGCCTGATTGTAATATTTAATATCAGAAATAAGGTATTAGGCCTTGTGCAGGAATTATGTTGTGTCATCAGGCAACCTTAGCCTCCATGCATTTCCACTTCAGGAACAGCAGAAGCTTCTTTCCATATGAATCGCTGGTGTCGCATCCAGACAGGCAATAGTGAGCCTGTGATATATGAAAATGAAAAGTAATGTCCTGAGGAATGCTCAAACAACGTGCTGATGGAAATGTAGAAGTATCTCCTATTATTAATAGCATTTAATGACTTCGCAATATTAGCTTTTTATGGAATACAGACCTGAGAAAAGTAGCTGACTTGCTCACAGGCCAGCCTTCTTTTTACTGACAGTGTTGCCTTCTCACACTCAGAAGCCAACCCAAGCTGTATTTCTACACACTGTATATTGTAGTAACGACAGAACAAGGTGATTACCAAATAAGCTTCCTAACATTAGAATTATTCAGATATAGAAGATATAATTACCTGTGCCAGTGCCTGAATTGAGATAGCCTCAAGCATACCCTCCTGCAAGTAACTTGGAAAGCTCTTCCTGCAATTGAAAACTGAAGTTGAAGTATTTGCTTAAAGGAACATTCGGAGTTGATAACATCTCAAATTTCAGGATGATGGTGTACTTGACTTGCGCAGGTATTTGAACAAGTATTCGATGCACAGAATAGTCTAAGCATCCTGATGCCCTCAGCAACGAATCGACAACGTCCTTCTTTGCATCTGCAAGAGGTTCACCACAATTTGTATCATGTCCCTAATTTGTATCTGTAGTTATAATCATCAACCTACTATACATATTCTATTATGAATAGCAGAAATTTCAATCATCAAGCTACTATACAAACCTTCTGAAACCTTCCTTTCACCTCCTGCTTGACCATTCTTTGGAATGAGTATCAGGTTGGCCTCAAACAATGCAAGCATCGCCATCATGTGCACGACGGACAGAACTTCATACCATGCACTTCCCAAAGAACACTCCTGAATGAACAATAGCCTCACACTAATGAATCAATAAAGTCATCCAGATAACTGTTACTTGGAAATAGAATAGTACAAGAACTAAATGCTCACCTGGTCATCATCTAAGGTCTTCCATCTAAACTGTACTGACGATTCGAGACGGCTCTCTGATGAACGCATGAAAAAAAATCATTGTAAAACCTTTCAATAACTACTAGGTGAATTACTGAAAAGTGAATAAGCAAAAGTTGACACCTTTCATTGTGAGGCCAAGAACAACGGGCAAGTACTCCTGCAGAGCGTGTTGCAATTCGGAAACAGCTGATATGTCCGCATAATCTGTAAAGAGCATCAGCAATTGAACAAATCAGATCGGAAACAATGTCAGTAGTGTAGCAGACTCAATCCATATGCACTCGGTAACAGAAAAAAAAAGAGAGATAGAAGGAACCAATCATCAACATACAGATTTCTTCAGCCAGAGCGACGACATGGGCACGGAGCTTCGACAGGCGGTCGACGAGATCCTTGGAAACCAGCCCCTTGAGTGGATGGACCACATCGGAGGCCACCGGGATTCGGACGGTAGGCACGAACACGGCAACTTCCTGTATGATGCTCCGGCGCTTTCGCCCCTTCGCGCCTATGCTGTACTTCTTGGGGATCGATGGGCCGCACCCCATCTCTGCAAATTTCTGTGTATCAGCAAAATGCAGAGGGAGTTAGCATCTCTGTTGGAGCTAGCATTTAACAGACTAATAACCAGATTAGTGGATCTCTGCCCCCACTGTCTGAAACGCGGCTACTCAAATGAACCGAAAAAAGCTGTCATCCAAGAACCATGAAGATTCGTTCCTCCCTGCACTTACAATGCTAGCCAAGATGGTTGCTGCAGCCAAGAGACCTGAGGAAGTTGACCCTGCACATCGATACAAAAAGGTCACCGGTCACAGGACCCTGGCTTTATAGTTGCGAACTGAAGGGTAAAAGTGAGAGATGGGTTACGAGGAGGGGACGCAAATGGAAGCAATGGCAGATTACCAGATCAGAGAGAGAGAGAGAGAGAGAGAGATGTTTGCATAATGGCATGAAGATACCGAGGAGGGGAGCACATGGCGAGGCCACAGGAGGAGCATCCGCCTCCTCGTCCTCGCCCAAGTGGAAGATGTACTGATGAGAATAAACTATGCTCACCGTCGTGGGAAGGTGTGCTACTGCCACTGACATTATATTGAACTCAAGAACTGAGAAATCAATTCAAGGAGAGAGAAACGTTCAACGTGTTGTTCAGGAGTGACAGGACTGTTGTGTGACCGTTTGACTGGGAACGGGGAGCCGATGCTGGTTAGTGGTAATTTTGAACTTCAAATTTTGTTTACATTCATCCTTTTTTTTTGCTTGCATCTTTGAAATCTACTGTAAATCATACTTTACCATGGAAAATATGAAAAAAAAACCTAAGATTAGCATATTCCAATACTAAGTTATACTCTTAAAAAGTAAACACTGGGCCACTGGTTAATACTCTCTCTATCCCTAAACGTAGGGTGTTTTGGAGTTTGAAATTTTCCCTAAATGTAAGACGTTTTGTAGATAGGATAAACTTTAGGTTGGTAGGAGAGTTAATGAATAGGTGGATGAACATAAAAATAAAGGGTATAGTAGTCTTTTAACACATTGACTATTTTCTTGTTTGAAAGTTAGAAAGTTCTACATTTAGGGACGCAGAGAGTACTGTCTTAGAACAATAAACTTACTAGTTCACGAGAAATAATATGTAAATACTTTTAATATATTATCAAGATAATATAATTTGACTCTCCCAGTGCAGCATCGTTATAACACTAACTTGTTTCTAATCATGTTATGACTACAACTCACAATAGCCAATAATGTCATGAAAACACCAGGACGAATACCGGATTTCGTATTTTTATATTATCCAAACAAGGAGATTCTTCTCGACTATAGCACAGAGACGCCAAACAAAGGGCTTAGAACCTAATTACTCGAGGGTCTATAAAAGCTAATTACTAGTCCATCCGTTCTGCTTAAAGAGGCATACTACTCCTTTACTAAATTGTTGTAGCCATTGATCTTTTTCCGTTATGTTTAGCCATTTGTACTATTCCTAAAAAGTTTAAGTAATATCATATATTTTGTTACAATGTGTTTTATCACTAAAGAAACTTGAAATACAACTTATAACTTTTGTATTTGAAAAAATGTTTTGAATAATGAATGGTCAAACGTCACAAAAAAGTCAGCAATAATAATAATTTAGTAAATGAGGGAGTATTACATCATATGAACAGAACGGAGGGAGCAGAGTTTAGCCAAAGCAACAACTCCTGCTGGCCTAGGGTAGGTTTTCAGACAGAACGAAGCAGTGCCAGTTTTTCTTAAGTAAATGCCAATTCTTTTAAAGAGCTACTAATCCTTAAAAAATGATTCCCCCTGAAATTCAGAAAACTAGTTTAATTATATATAATCAGGCCGCCTCGAAGCTTATTAGACATTTCTTAACAAGGTATTGCGTTGGGAAGCTATAAGACAAGATCCAGTCTGACTTGATTACAAACAATCCTTGAATCGAGAATCGTATTTGTAGATGATCAAGTAAAAGGCTTGTTTATCTGCGCGAGAAAAGGTATAAAAGTTTTGTTTTTTCTTCAGATTATTCTTGTCTTGAAACTATCTTTGGAAACATCAAAGTTGCAGCAAATCTTGCCGAAAATCATAAAATATATTAATTTGCCTCAACTTGTATGCTTGACAAACACAATGTCCAGTATTATATACGTGGCAGGGATTCGGATAGATCGTTAATTAATTTTTTAAATAAGATCGCAAAACAGGCTGATTTCCCAATCCGTCAACAAATTTCACTTGGAAAGCTAGCTATGACATGATAGGACTAAATTTACAGGAAACAGTTACAAAACAAGGACCCACAGCATATTCGAGCATGATAGTCCCATGCAAGGTACTCCCTCCGTTTTAAATTATAAGACGTTTTTGACTTTCTGAGATTATGTTTGACCGCTCGTCTTATTCAAAAATTTTGTGCAAAAATACAAATAAATAAGTCATTTACAAAATATATTTAATGAAAAAACAAATCATAATCAAACTAATAACGTTTGCACAAATTTTTTGAATAAGACGAACGGTCAAACGTGAAGTCTGAAAGTCAAAAACGTCTTATAATTTGAAACAGAGGGAGTAGTTGGCAAGTAGATCCGTTCTGAAGAGATATAAACATCACCAGCTGCAAGCCTGCAACTGAAGGCTAAAGCTCCGGTGAAGCCATGTTCTCCGAACCAGATGGCGCTGCAACTGGGAAAGTGGCAAAGTGCAATCACAGCTATAAGTACACATGCCTAGACGCCAACCACGAGCAGAAGGTAATCCACTTGCACGTACACAGAAACTAAAATAAACTCAACACACCTTGGCTTTCTCACTGGATGGTATGTTGTCAAGGACCACTTCCACATGACTCATTGCTCTAGAAAGATACGCTTTGTGAGTGACATTGGTCAAGTTCCTAAGGATCTTTTGAGGTTCCGTATACTTAGTGTGAAAAATGTCTTTCTGCACCAGATGACCAATCAAACTCAAATGTGGGTTTTGTGATATTTGTTCATAATCCATATTGCACCTATATATTGATTCAACTGGTGCAAAATATATCAACACAGAAACCTATTTAAGTCTGAAGATTACAAATATACGAACTAAAATACAAATTATTTATGAACTTTTATCATCCTATTAATTTCAGAATAAACCTAATGAGGAAACTGCCAGTCAAAGGAAGTACCAATGTGCTCGATCAATAGCGTGTATTCTAAGTCAGTGCCCTATTTAATCGGCTACTGCCTTTCCAGAATCAAAGCATATGGATGCATGAACAAGAAGAATGTAGGTCCCCAAGTGATTAGTTTGTGCATCGATCTGCTGGCATGATCTTCTTACATCAGATCTCCCTGTTCAGCAGGTTGATACAAATACATATAGTATGATATGAAACTTAGCAATGTAGGAAAATATAATTTTTTTAAAAAAATAAACAAGACTAGATGCAAGTATGCATGCACTTGGCCAAATCCATTCGTTCTTGTTAAGTGAAGCTAAAGTGTCTCTGCTGATGACTCATCAGCTATTTCATGATTAAAGTCAACTCGATGGCAAGGAACATCAAGCTATCATTAGGATATAAGTAGATAAGGATGGAAAAACATTGTCATGCTTTCTAGCATGGAGAGCAGCTTTGTTTGATTTTTATTTCTTTTTTTATATAATGAATAGTTTAGATAGAATAAAAATTTAACTTAAATTACAACCAGAGGAGATGGAAAATTAGGACATCCTAGAACAAAGAGGTACAACAGCAAAAGCTTCAGAAAGCTCAATAGGCAACACGAGCAAAGGACAAGATAAACTCATGGGCTTCAATGCGTTCTTCATCCTCAAGGTACTCATCAAGCCTAATACATCCAAGGGGTGGTAGTCACGGTTAAGTTGTAAATGTTTAGTTTGCCAAAAGCCCGTCACGCCGGGTTCACTAAAAAAGTTAAACCATTTAGATTAAATAGGGTGAGGGGGATTGTTATCATTAATCCTTCCAGTTCTGAAGTATTTAAGCTTTGTATTTCGACCAAAGGTCATAATGATTCTGGCATGCTTGCCAACACCACTTCTTGAAACATACGTGAAAGTGCATCTAGGCCCCTAGTGGGTTTTGGTGTTTTGATGACAACTGTTGGGGGCCCGACGCGAGCCAGGCTTCGCGTGGAGGCAACGCCAAGGACTCCCGGCACATACTTCTCACACTAACGCCGAGTTCTGTCTTCAAGCAGCACGCACAGGTCGCCGAAAGACGCAAGGTACCCGACGAGAGGGAGGTACTCCGAGGCGAAGCCAAGGGAGGCCCGAGGAGGAGGCCAAGCCCTAGGTGCGAAGGCCCGTGACCCGCGAAGCTACCGTCCGGCGATACGAAGAGCCGGAGTGCGTCCCGGCTAAGCAGCCAGCTAAGCCACAAGCGACGCGGTTTCAGCCGACTTTCCTAGAATGCCCCTAAGAGTTATCGCCTCATAGCAGGACTAGGGCATTCGACCAAGGGTAAAATGGTCTTGTAAAATGTGGCTCCCTGGACTATAAAGGGAGCCCAAGGGTCACTTGTAAAGGCACAATTCAGCGCTGGAAGAAGTAAAGAACAAACTCCTCCAGGAAGCATAGCAGAGGGACAAACTATTGCAGGAAAAGGAAGCTCTCTTAGAGGAGAAATGCAAGCATGAGGAACTTGCGAGGGAAATCAGAAAGCTAAGGGGAAAAGCAAAGAAAAGCAGCCGACCGAAGCCATCAACCACAACAATACAAAGCGACATAGAAGCAGAGCCAACAGCATGCAACAATGGAGACAACAGCGCAAGGCGTGAAGCAATACTCTCCAGGAGGTCAAGCCTCATAATCATAGACAAAGACTCGCCACTCTCGTAAGGATTGCAAAGGGCAAGTTACCCGGAGAATTTCCGCATGGGAACCGTCCCGAAGTACGGAGGGAAACAGACCCAAGACAATTCCTGATCAGCTATGAAGCAGCGAGTAACCTCAGCAGTAGGAGATGAAGTAACTCTAGCAAAGATCTTCGCTTGCGCACTCGAGGGGCCAACATCAACATGGTACTTCAGCTTGCAACCGGGGTCGATCTACAAGCTGGGAAAATTTGAGGGACAAAGTAATAGCAAACTTTAGAGGATTTAAGGGACCATCCGAAGCACTAGAGAACTTGAGAAACATAGCACAACAGCCAAATGAACTGTTGACAGATTACTACAAAAGATTCCTCATACTAAAAGCCCAGTGCCCAAAGGCAACAAAAGAGATGGTAATTGAATACGCAATCAAAGGGATTCGCGCCAGTCCTCTAAGCTCAAAATTTGCAAAGAAATGGCCTCGCACAGTGCAGTATATGTGCAGCAAGTTCGAGGAATACTGTAGATCGAAACAGATTACAAAAGGCACACAACAAACCAAATGCAAGCACGTATAACCTCGACGGATACTCAAAGAAAGCGAAGCCCTAGGAAAAAACCCAGGTAGTCGAAGTAAACAATATACGAGCAAGTCGGGCGAAGACACCGATGAGCAAGACCAACACGCTTCGCACAAAGAAAAGCCGCGAAGCAACAACAAGAATGGCGAAGGCACGACTTCGAAAAGAAGCGATCTCGAGCAACCAGCACAAATAAACCACACCACAACAAGTCATTGGCATCAGCAGCAACCCCAGCAGCCAAGCGTCCAAAACCATTACTACCCACCCTAGCAATACTACCCAACACGAGTACTTCGGACCAAACCACCCAACTCAGCCCCCGCCCCAGCACGGGTCGGGTACCTCGCACTACCCAAGGCAGGAAAACAGAATCGCTTACTCCGAAGCCTTAACACTACCACCGCCAAAAATCAAAGATGTAAGCAAGCAAGACGCCAAAACTCAGCCTCTCCCAGCAAAAGGAGTCATTAGGATGATATCGAGGCGGTTCTAGCATGGACTTCGAAAACAAAAGGCAGCGCAGAGACTATTACAGAGCTGGTAAATGCAGTGTTCGTCAAAGGCCCAATCAGGAAGACCAAGTGGTCTCACATCCCAATCACTTTCACCAAAGCCGATCTCGATTTGAATAGCTATCCACACTCGGATGCCTTCGTAATTGAAGCACACATAGACAAGTGGAGGATCGATAAAGTACTCATTGACAACGACAGCCAGGTAGATATAATATTCCACGGAGCAGTCCTAAGGATGGGCTACACAGATCAAGACCTCGACCCATCCAACACGCCATTATATGGTTTCGGTGGAAAAAGAGTCGAACCAGCCGGAAAAATAAAGCCGCTCGTAACTTTTGGGGACACCTCCAACCTAAGAACAGAATTCATCACTTTTGACGTAGTAAGGCTCAACTACCCTTACTTCGCTATCCCGGGAAGACCAACATTCAACACATTCGAAGCAGCAATCCACAATGCGTACCTTCGCATGAAAATCCCGGTGGCTAAAGGCGTCATAACCGTAAAAGGGGGCCAACGAGTTGGCAAGAAATATGAAAAAAGGGTTCACACCGGAATAGCAAACATTCACAGACATACGGAGGATTACAAAGGCACAGCTCGGAGCAAAGGTCGAAAACAAAACCAGAATCTTCAGCCTCGACCAATCAAGCGTCGAAATAGCGGAAGAAGCGAGAGGCAATCATCCGGCACAAAATGAATGAAGACCTCGCAACAGCACAAGACAAGACAGGAAAGAGGAACTTAATTAAAGGAAAGCCAAACCTTCGCAAAGGAGCGAAGGAACTACACCTATCATAAACAAACATTATAAAACAACCCCTTCACGAGTTATAACCAAGGGAGCTGTCGTAGAATTTAGAAAGTTTTTTCTTTAAAGATATTCCACAAAAGATCGTACTCTTTTCCTCGCAGGGAAGCCCCGAAAGGGCGTGAGGTTTTTAATGAGGCGGCATGTGTAATTGCAGCTACAATCAATACAAAGCTGTATTCCTCAAGGCGAAGCAAAAACAGTCGAAACGACTTCCAGAAATAATGGAAGTCCGAACATTCGATAACGAGGCAATGCCTCAGCGAGATAGCTGTACTCCGCCGGGCGAAGCAATATACCCCGGAGTACTACCTAGAAAACTGCTCCGTCGGGCGAAAAAACAAAAGCCCCGGAAAACCGGCTTGCAAACAATCACTCCGTTGGGCAAAAACAACATATCCCGGAGTACAAGCCACAAAACAAAGCGTCATATCTGATCGGGTGAAAAACAAAAGCCCCGAACGATGAAGCTAAACGATGCAAAAAGCCGCTAAGGGGCTCGCGTTTCGTTCGAAGCAATTTTCCCTTCGCATCTAAACGACTAAGTGGGAGAGAGTGGCATTTTATTTAAACAAAACGATGCGAAAAGCCACTAAGGAGCTGGCGTTTTCGTTCGAAGTAATTTTAACTTCGCCCCTAAACAACTAAGTTGGGGGAGTGGCATTTTATTTAAACAAAACGATGCGAAAAGCCGCTAAGGGCTCGCGTTTTTGTTCGAAGCAATTTTCACTTCACCCCTAATCAACTAAGTGGGGAGGGGGGGTGGCGTTTTATTTAAACAAAACGATGCGAAAAGCCGCTAAGAGGCTCGTGTTTTCGTTCGAAGCAATTTTTCCTTCGTCCCTAAACGACTAAGTGGGGGGGGGGGTTGGCTTTTTATTTAAACAAAACGATGCGAAAAGCTGCTAAGAGGCTCACATTTTCGTTCGAAGCTATTTTCACTTCGCCCCTGAATGACTAAGTGGGGGGAGTGACGTTTTTAAACAAAACGATGCGAAAAACCGCTAAGGAGCTCGCGTTTTCGTTCGAAGTAATTTTTCCTTCACCCCTAAACGACTAAGTGGGGTGGGGGTGGCGTTTTATTTAAAGAAAACGATGCGAAAAGCCGCTAAGGGCTCGCGTTCGAAGCAATTTTCACTTCGCCCCTAAACGACTAAGTGCGGGGGGGGGGTGGCATTTTATTTAAACAAAACGATGCGAAAAGCCGCTAAGGAGCTCGTGTTTTTGTTCGAAGCTATTTTCACTTCGCCCCTAAACGACTAAGCGGGGGGGTCGGAACTTACCCGACAAGGAATTTTGCTAGGGGGTGACATTTTATTTAAACAAAGCGACACGTAAAGCCGATAAGGGGCTCATGTTCTCTTAACGAAACGTTAAGCCATAAGGGGGCTCGCGCTTATCTACGAAAGTAAACAACAAGCTTCGCCTCTTTTAAACATTAAAGAGGAAGGCGAGCCCTCGCAAGAAACCATATTTACAAGATTTCGATACCAAAAGGAGCTTACAAGTGGACACCAATGTAACACAAATAAGAAAAGAGCGTAGGACGAAGCAACACGACCCAAACACATCAAGCTAAGAAAACGGGAAGGGGAAGCTGGGTCGCAAAGTAAACTAAAAAAATCTATATGACCGATTGTCTTTTATCCCCCTCACGGCGTGGAGTATCGTAGGCAAAAAAACATATCCGCCGGGTCACATTCTGGAACCTCAATCTTAACACCGGCGTTCTCTGCAGGCGGCTGGCGAAGTCAGCAAACGGTCTTTAAAGAACTTCGTCAAACTACAAGAAAAAACGGGTGTTGCCACGGGTGATATTTAGTGACAATAGGGCCATATTAGTTGCAATACATCACAATAGCCACAATACCGTGGCAAGTAGTAGCGTGGTAATAGACTTTAGCAACCACTTTTTTTCGTTATAGCACCTATGGTTATTGGCACGAAATAAAATGTTGCAATCAATAGTATATGCAACGAGATACTCTATCTATTATCTTTATATTAGAAGGTTAAAAGGAGCCACCACGTTCGCTCTCAACACCTAGAAATTCCCACGTTAATTGAAAAAAGAGAAGAGGGAGACCATTGGATTTTATGAAGATTTAAGGGTCTAGATCAAAGAAGAGAGTCCTAACACTAAATGAACGCAAATACATTAATTGAAACATGGAAACAGTAAACTTCAGTACAGAAATAATAAAAAGAAATAAAAAAAGGAGGAATAAGATCATGATTTCCGAAAGCAATACAACATAGGACTCATCTTACCTTGGGGTGCGCCAAGGACCACCCACAAGGAGCAGACCACCAACCGGCCCATGAAACTCCCAGCGGGCAGCCACCTAGGCCCCTCCAGGTGGTCCTAGAAAAAAGAACGTAGGCCATGAATTCTCATATGCAAAGACAAATTTTTTATTACTTTGGTACCAGGTGCAATAGGTTAGGTAGAAGGAAATTACAAAATTCTTTTAGTACTAACGTATGTATTCCTTCTCTTTATCTTTCTTTGCGAGGTATCACTATATATATTCATCCGTAATAATACACAAAATTCTAAAAGGATTATTATTTACTCTAAAAAAGATTAAAATAGCGTAAACATTGGGTATTTCTGGTATAATCAATGACCAGATTGAAATCTATCTATTGTCTTTATATTAGAAGGTTAAAACATCATGTTGGCTCTCAAGTTTACGAAATTACCATGTTAATCCAAAAAAGAGAAAATTGAGACTGTTGAATTTTATGAACATATAATGGTCTAGATTATAGCAAAAAAAAAACAATAGTCACGTGAACTGTATCAACCTATATATGAATAAGGGTGGAAAGAAAAGGAGGGACTACAGAGACCAAAGAACTCTGATCGTATCGATTTTCATCTGTAGCGTCGCTAACACGATCAGATTCGCATAGCTACGGCGACCCTGGCAGCAGGCAGAACGACGGCATGAGTTCGAGGTGTAGCGGCGGGCGCGGCAGCCAAGGCGGCGAGTAGCAACCGTACGGCGGCTCCGATAGCTAGCAGCAGAGTTGTGCTTCAACCTGTACGGCGAATTGCAATAATCACGGTGGTGCCTGTTGCGAGAGGACACTTCATAGGTCACGGCAGCTCGGCAAGAGGAGTGGCGCGACGGCCCGATTGCGTGCAGCAGCTTAATTTCTAGCTAGCATTGCCAACGTTGAGAGGAAAGATCACAGCAGCCACGGTAGTGAGCAGAAGCATCACAACGGCCAGCACGAGCTAGCTGTGCAGTTGCGTCTGGGAGATGTATGTGCTGCTCGATTGAAGGGTAGCAATAAGAGAGGGATGGATGAATATGACTTAAAAGATGTGCCGTACATCTAAAAATAATAATATATGTGTCACCAATTAATGTGGTAAAGAAAGCATAAAAGCATAGATAGTCCATCAAACTTCACTTTTGCACGTCAATCGAAACCTTTTTCAGGTACATTGTCCATTGTCTAAATTAATCATTTAGTCATAGAATTATGTTACCATTGTAAATAGTCCTAATAGTTTTTAAGTGCTAACTAATGCAAACAAATTAGTGTCACTAGCTGCACAACATGCGTGGGCCCCCAGGTTCGTTTCTCAAAACAAAGGAATTCCCACATTAATTTGTAAAAATAAAAGAAATATCGTTCAAAAGTACTCATCAAAGCAGGATTATTGTATTTAAAATAGGCTAAAGTAGAATTGTTGGATTTGATATGGGCCTTCATCTAGACATAGGCTCATCAATCAAGAAATTGTGGCATCAGGTCGTTTCGCTCCTTGCTGCCCAGTTAGTCGACAAAAAACTAGGAAAATTGATATTAGTCGAAGGTAATAATAGGATAGAAAGACTTACCTGTGGAATAACTGGATCATAGCTAAGCTACATTCAGAAGGAAAGACAAGTGGAATAACTTGCTTCTGCTACAAGAGGGGAAACCATCACACTCACAATTCTGCATCCCATTACGAAGGCATCCAAATGTGTTAGCAAGGCTCCTATCTAGAAAAAAACAATGAAAAAGGAATTAGTAATTATATGGGATGAAGCTCGAATGACAGATAAATTGTTCTTCAAAGCGCACTGGATAAATGCCTCGGAGATTCATTCAGAAACAATACAGAACATAGGCAAATTAAACCGTTTGGGGGAAGGACAACTGTGCGAGGAGGATATTTTAGACAAATACTTCCAATGGTACAAAATGGAACAAAGGAACACATAGTGAATATATCGATCAAAATAATCATATATGTGGAAGCAGCTAGAGATATTACGGACAACATTGTAGAAAAGCATCAACAAATGGAATTCACAGTACTCGATATTGGCAACAAAAGCAACACATCAGAAGAAGAGTGGGTTAATTTTCCTGCCAACACAATCATAACAAATAACCAGACATGCCAAATAACTGCAGAGACACCAAATTTCTACAAGATACATATGGATATGGTGCACATAAAAGGAATCAACCACACAGGTAAATGAATATATAGTGAATACATTATCAAGAGAAGAAAAGACATACCACAGCCGCGACATCACAAGAGAAGCAAAACAGAAGACCCATAATACATTTATCCTAATATGGAGTACCTAAACCATATAAAATTTTCAGGGAATCCTGACCAAGAGCTCAATCTCAAAGAAGGAACGTCAATTATAGCCCTTGGAACAATCAATTGAGCAACAGGTTTGAACCAAAGAACAAAATTGCAGATAACTCGACTCATAAATGTATGCATCGAGGCAGAGATAATCAATAAATATCACAAAGGGAGTAAGGTAGACATACCTCGATCATTGATACAAGTGAGCAGTCCGACGAGGCCTTTCATGCTGAAAAGAAGACAATATTCGATTTCAGTTTAAATAAATATTCATACAATTTAATGCGCGCTGGATAGCGCGAGCCACCTTGCTAGTTGCAACGACATATAGTGGGTCCACAAAAAGAAGAAAAAATGTGCATATACATTCTCGAGCTTAGATTTTGCTGTAGACGTGAATCAAACTCAAGACCTTTATACTTGTGGGATTGTACTCTACCACTACACTAGTGTGACTATATATGACTGTGATGGAAATATTATTTCTTTATCATGTCTCATGCATGGAAATATTTGTGAGAAATTGTTGCAAAAGCTAAAAATCGTAGCAATAGATAGTTTGTGTTGCAACAACACCTTGATTGTGGCAATAAATTTCTTTCTTTTGCAACAAAATTTCATGATATAATGCAACAAAATATTTTTGTTGCACTTGAAAATATCTATTGCCACGACAAATCAATTATTGCAATAATGTTGGTGTATTGCCATGAAAATATTGGGATTCATAGAACAATTATTCTTTAGTTGTAATAGATGCCTCCGTCTCGCAACAATTATCATTTTGTTGCTATTGACACATATGTCTTACAACGAAATTTAAGATTTATGCAACAAAAGCTATTTCGTGGCAGTATTGTGCATGTACCACAACCATAGATGCAAATTGTTGCAATAGGACCTATCTATTGCAACCCAAATTTTGTTGTTGTAACACGGCTCATGGCAAAAGCCTAATTTTCTTGTAGTATCAGCTTGCACTGGCCTTTAGCAAATTGAACCATAACAACGCTCCAAAAATGGGCCAAGTCGCCACGAGGGTACTCAGCAAGGTAACGATCATAACAGCCCCGCATAACTCCTAGATGACCTCGCTCCCATAGAAGGGGACTGGCGTCGACAAAAGAGTCGAGCAGGAACTCATCCGCCGTCGGGGCTGAACCCTACAAAGCAAAGCAGAACACAACTCCATGAGAAACTATCACGGCTCTCTTTTTACAACAACACCGGACTAAAAAACGCTGGTTTCACAATTTCCCACTCGTCTCGCCCAAAACACTAGGGGCGATAGCCGCGGCCAGTCGAAGGGAGCTGAAGCGTAGAACCGGCGGGACTACCTTTATCAACATCGCCACAAACGTCTAAGTGTCTTAAACCTACTTGACGAGGGGGCGAGGAATGCCTCGCGTGGGCGCAGCCCGAGGCAAAGGGGCACTTGCGAAGTGCTCGCTCGCCTTGCATAGACCCAGAATTGACCTCGTCTCTCACCGCATGGCCCGCTTCGTCGCTCGCATTGTCCAGCGCCTCAAAATAATCTAAGTTGACCTCGGAGCTCGAGGCCGTGCTGTCACTCCACAAGGAGTCACCGGGAAGACCCAATTCCAAAATTAATTCGGAAGCATCGCTTTCAGATTCCTACGCAGGCCCTTCGCACGGAACCTGCGCAGTTTAAAAATATTCATTTACAAAAAACGTGAAGCCCCGAAAAACAGAATAAAAACGAGGGGGCGAAGAGCATTTCTGTTCACTCCTAGACCTCTCGGTTGGTTCCAGCCCTAGCGAGCGAAGGCCCCGTGCCATGACCGTCCACCATCGACGGAGCAGGGTCTTCCATTTCCTTCACCTTCGCCTCCTCCGCTTCGTCTTCCTCCTTTTTTTCCCTCCTCCTCGCAGCTCTCCTTCGGCGGCTCGCATCCTGCAAAGCAAAGAGAAACTTAGCACTCCATCCAGCTGAAAAGTACTGGCCTCGTGGAGGGAAGAAAAAAGAACTTACCCCTCGGGAGCGCGCCCTAGAATCCTCGAGCGCGGCCGCCTTCCCGTGCGCAACCCAATATTCCCGAAGGACCCGTCGGGCGGCCACCCTAGCCGCCGTGCAGGGATCCTGGCGGGAGTCTGCTCCAATTGAATAGCCCGGCTCAGCCAGGGCACGGACGTGGTTCCAAGACTGCCGCACGTGCAGATTAAAGCCCGCCTCGACACAATACATCGCGAGGAGCTTGCAAGCAGCCGGCGAAAGATGGGCCCTTCAGGGCCTTCATTGGCGGGCAGGGCGACGGGAGGCACGATAGCCCCAACGCCTTCCGTCACCGCCACCGGGCCCGAGCTAGCGTCCGCACTCTTTCGGGTGAAGAACAGTTCGTGGCGATCGAGGATCTCCTTCGGCTCCCCGACCTCGCCTTGGGCCTCCCGAAGCCCGGCCTCGGCTCGATCCCGTTCCGAGCGGGCGACCACAACGAATTCCTTCGCCGCGACCGGCGCGCGTATATGGCCGGTGGATTCCTCCTTCGGACGCGCCACCTCGGACTCAAGGAGGGCGTTAGCCTCCTTCGCCGCCGTCGATTACGTGGCCACCTCCGCGTGACGCGATAAGCGGTGCGTCGGTTGGCTGGTCAGCGCTGAAGCCGATTCCCGGCTTCGCTCGAGAGCGGTCCGCAACTCCGCAATCAGCTCATCCTTGGACCGCCCTCTGAGGGAGCCCCGAACGAAGGACCGGTAGAAAGAATCTGTTTCCCGAGCGCGACAAACGCAACGGAGTGAGCATCAACTACAAAAAGAAACGAATCATGAGGCACCGTCGGACTTCGCTTCATAACAAAGAAAAGAAGAGCACAAGCAATGAGAAAGACGAGTTACCTCGGTCGGCAGCAGGTCCCACCGTCGATGCAGCGAGAACACGAGAGGGCTACTTCGGTTGCGCGAAGCGCGGCGAAGCCGTGGGAGCGGCAGGAGGCGAATCCGTGACCAATGAAAAACAAAAACCTAAGTCAAGACTCAAGAGTAACCTTGGACATAAGGAGAAGCACCTAGCGTCGAAGCAACTAGCCTCACCTTTCCGCGGGGAATCGGCCCCACTTCGAACCTTATGGCGAGGTCTCTTCGTTGTCGTGAGCGGATCATCCGAGCACGTCGTGCATCACGACCATCCGGAATGCCTTGTTCGGTGGGCGGCGCCCTTCGACCGCCGGTCGGCGGAGGAATCGGGTCCTCGTTGGGAGAGGAGCCGGGCTGATGCTAATGTGCAACAAGCCCTTTTGGCGGCGAGACTTCGAGCTCGCCCCACCCTTGGAACCTCGCTTCTTGTTCCTCTTACCATCGGCGAAGTCCCTTCACCAGCCCCGAACGAAGGCGCCTCGCGGGGAGGATACGGAATCCCCACGGTGCCAAGGACCCGGTTGAACCGGCCCTTGGTGACGGTGTACTCAAGGACAAGCTTGTGCTCATCCATCGAGTAAGTGCCACAAAACAAATTCGCCCGCTTCTCGACATCGCGGACGAAGGCCCCCGCCCTCCCCTTTTCACGAGCGAGGTTAAAAATCGAGCAAACAATTGCCCCTCGACCCCCGTCAACCCGAGGTCGATCGGGGACAGCCGATCGTTGCCGATCCCGAACCCGGCCCTCGGAGGGCGAACGCCCACAGCGCAAAACTCTTCCACCAAGTCGCGGCTGCTGGAGGTGCGGTACGCCCGGAAATAGACGACCTCGTCCGCCTCATGCCCGCGGAGCTCGAAGTCGGCGTTCGAATCGGGCCCGAGGGTGCCACGCGCGAAGCAAGCCGGTAAAGCGTAGAACCGCATCGGTGCCGTTCTGCTCCACCGTTCATGCTTCGGTGCATGATGCCTTTATTCTCGATCCGGTTGGGCGTAAAGGTAGCGACCCGTATCGGCGGTCATGCTCCACGCCGCCGATGATGATATGATGCTGCTGATTGTGCAGCATGAAGTGCCGGGAAACACCTCGATGTTGAGCTCTCCCCGTAGCTTGCCATCGTCCAAACAAATTTGCTCAAATGAGCGAAGGTGCTTGGGGAAATCCCGTGCGCTTAGATCCCGTAGCGTTCCGGGACGGTCCGCACGAACCGGTGGCGGGGGATCACCAACCCTGCGACGAAGTAGTCCCGGAAAATGACCACCTTGTCCGCCTCGGGCCACGGCTCCACTTCGCCTATAGGGAGGTGATATCCCCGAAGATAGCCCAAATTAACCAGCTCCTTCGCCAATGCGTCGATCATCGTAGATGGCTCAATGCGAAGGGTTTTAGGGTTGACAACCTTGTGGGGCCTTCGGGGCTTTTGAGTGGCGGCGGCGCGAAGCAGCCACACCCGAGCTCGCACCTACGGTAGTGCCAGCATTGGGCGAAGCATCGCCTTCTTCCCCTTCCTCCCGGTCGTCCTCGCTTGCGCCGCCGGCTTCACTCTCCTCATCGGCGGCCTCGCTGGCCGCCTCATCCTCCTCCTCCTCCGTGCTCGAAGCCCCGCTACCCTCGGAAGAGGTGGGAAAGGACCGGCGCATCTTCCGCTCGTCGGCGCGAAGCGCGGAAGCTCCCAAATCCTCGGGACGCACCGGCGAAGTCATTGCAGTAGTAAAAAAAAGGGAGGGGGGGGTGTGAAAGAAGTGAAGCGGTGAATACCAAAGCAAACTCACTCGGAGCAGTAGGCGAAGGCAAGAAAATATGGAAGCAATAGCGTTTCTCTTGAAAGCGATGGCTAACCTTTCACCCCACCGAGCTTTTTATAGGTAGGGGAAAAATCTAGGTCACCAACGGTAAAAAGCGGCGGCGCAAGAGGTGAAAAGGCCAATCTCAGAGCTACGGCGAACGAAGAGGGCCATCCAATGAACAGAAAAGAAACTAGCCTCGCTAGAGCCCATCGAGGCAAAAGCACCGAAAAAGCCCACCCACTCAACACAGTCAACAAGCCACCAGGCGTAGGAATCGAGAAGTGACAAAACAAATGGCAACACCGCGAGCGACACAACCAAAAACCAAGAGCACAAAAGAACAATCCTATGTTCGAAGAAAAATAGCGAAGCGAAAGTCACGAGGAGTGGCGTTTCCCCGCGCTCGCCTATGCGCACGACACAAAGTTCCGATCGGCCACGCTCAAATCTACGCGTATTTAGAGCTCGCCCATCGAGGGGCTACTGTTGGGGGCTTGACGCGAGCTAGGCTTCGCGCGGAGGCAACGCCAAGGACCCCCGGCACACACTTCTCACACTAGTGCCGAGATTCTGTCTTCAAGCAGCACGCACGAGGTTGCCGAAATACGCGAGGTACCCCGATGCGGTAGAGGTACCTCGACGCGAAGCGAAGGGAGGCCCTAGGAGGGGCCAAGCCCTAGGTGCGAAGGGTCGCGACCCGCGAAGCTACCGTCCGGCGACGCGAGCGGCACGGGTGCGAAGCACCAGGGCGAAGCGAAATGAAGAGCCGGTGTGCGTCCCGGCTAAGCAGCCGGCTAAGCCGTAGGCGACGTGGTTTTTGCCGGCTTTCCCGGAATGCCCCTAAGAGTTATCGCCTCATAGCAGGACTAGTGCATTTGGCCAAGGGTAAAATGGTCTTGTAAAATCGCCTCATACATGGGAGCTCTATCTCTAGCTTTCTTTATTGATTCGAGTCCTAACAGACTACTAATTATTCCTTACCTTGCTTCTATAGTCATCATACACCGGTATTGATATCCGCCTGATTTCCATACCGGTATATAGAATCCTCTGTTATTCCGGACCAGTCGAGAACCAGTCTACCAGCTATCTCCATCACCTTTATCTTCATTGATTTGTTACCGTGTCTTTGTGCATCCATTCCTTTATCATCTCGTATACCCATAAGGCAAGTATACGACAGTAGCTCCCGAGTAATTTTTTATTTGACCTTGAATAAGATCGACCAGTCTTCTGCATGTTGGTCGTGATTTCATGGTAAAATTAAAAAGAACTCTAATATGCTGCAATGGTTCTTCTTTCTCCGAAAAGCTTTAAAAAGCCAAAAAATTAGTATGTTTATTCTTCATACCACCTAATTAGGTAACCATTGCAAATTCTTCTCTCGATGCACCGACTAGGTGCACCCAATTGAGTATAGCCCCGACTCTTGGATCATTTGAACTTCTTTCAAATAATGCAAGAGTCCACTAGTTGATTCATCATTATTTTCCTTTGATATGCAACCATTATAAACTACTCCATTTGTTTTTTCATTAATTTCCACCTCCCGCAATCGTTATAGATCTGCTCTTGGATACGGTGCACCGGTCAGGTGCACCTAATTAGGTGTAGCCCCGACTCTTGTATCATTTGAGAATCGCAAATAATTCAAGAGTCTTTCCGGAGAGATTATGCTTTACTATCTTCTAAGAAATTATATCCCTCTTAGCAATTTCTGCCAAGAACACATTTTTCAGACCAGTTTATTCCCCATGTTCTCACATCGACTCGAGTCTCCAGGCCTATGATCAGCCGGATGTTTAACACCCACAGCCTAAGGCATCCATTATCCTTGGGTCGGACAAAGTCTAACTCTTTCATACTGCTAAATTACAAAATTTAGCATTACTTTAATTTTAATCTGAAATTATCATATTTCAGACCGCTTTTTATTCACAAAAAGCACGATGGCTTATCCTTATGGCCGTTAGGTCATAATAAACACAAATATCAGATCTTTAATATCCTTATGGCCGTTAGGTCATAATTGCGTATTCATGACATAAGTCATTTAATGCTAAATCCATCGGGCCTTGCAAAATAGCCCAATAACTTTTCAGCCTCCGGGCCCATCCCAGTGCCTATAAAAGGAAACGAAGAGTCGACCTAGGTCAAACCTATTCCTGAAAGCTCATTCGCGCCCGCCATTCGCCTCTCGTTCTTCGTTTCGTCGTTCGCTCAATCCAATCTTGTATTTTCTTCTTTGATCTTTTCAAAATGGGCAAAAAGAAAACTTCGCCAATCCTTCATCTTCTTCCTCCGTTCCTCGCGATCAGCTTCCTTTTGGTGTTCGGGATCTTGGTATCGGCAAAGTCATGGAAACATCTCTCAATGATGCGATCCGTGACGGATATCTTCCTCCTCAACCAATCTTAAACTGGAGCGTCCCTTCTCCCGGCCAAGTTCCGTGGGGAATAGACGATTCTCGGCAGTTGGTTTTCAAAGCTTTTTCCTCCATGGCCTCGATCTTCCTTGCTGCTCTTTCTTTAGGGGTCTTCTTTTTTCTATGGATGGGAATTAGTGAATCTCAACCCTAACTCCATCTTGCAAATTTCTTTTTTCATCCATCTCTCGTGAGGCTTTCCTCGGGGTTCTTCTCCACTTCAAGCTATTCCAATATCTTTTCCAAATCCGCCCACTTCCCTCGTCGGACAGCCAAGCTGCAGTTGGCGGGGTAGGGATCCAATGCTTGGAGCGTAGATGAATATTTCTCTCTTTCTCCGAATAAAAGCATAGCTCATTGGAAACACGGATGGTTCTTCTGTGATAATCCTCAACCTGCACTTCCTCCCTTCGAGCGCCAAAATAGCCAAAAATTTCCCTACCGCGAGATACTAGGGAAAAGCTTAAAGAAGACGGAGAAATTCTTTCGCTTTTGGCTTGCATTAAATATTTAAAGGAAGTTAAAGGCGTCACCGCCGAGACAGATCCTTTGGAGCTTCATAGTGCGAGGAATCCAGCCCCTCAAGAGACAAGAACATCCGGCTTGGTGTTTCAATGAAGATGTTGCCATTCCGCTGGATGGAACTCCTCTTCACGACAAAGACCGGTTAGAAAACCGCATTAGGCAAATGCTCCAGCCAAAACCGGACCTATCTGGATGCACCGGAGTAGGTCCGGCTTTCAGCTCGTCCAACCCTCACGATCCTGTAAGTATCTCTTTCTTTATCTTCAAATCTTGTTATTTTTAACCTTCATTTTCTTACGCAAATCGGATCGCTTAATACAGAAAATGGACAACTTGAAGAGTCACCCTCCTCTACCTCCCAACGATTCTTGGGGGAAGATTATGCAAACAATACCGCTCCCCTGGCTGTTCAAGCCGGTCTGTCTCAAGGGACTTCGGACCGGTCCTTCCCTCTGCCTCCCGAGTATAGCTCCTAAAATTTCCAAATCCGGAAAGGTGGTTCAAGCACCTAGTACGAGAAAACGTACTACTTCCTTGACCATTGGCAAGCCTACTACATCCTCCTTTGCTGTTGGCGATACGCGCACTGAGAGAAGGAGAAGTTGTTGAAAGGGACCGCCAAGCTGCTCCGGCTGCCCTTGAAGCTGCCTTGGGAAAATCTCAAGGAGCTCCCTCCCTAACCGACTCCTTGTCCGAGTATTTCCAAGAGGTCCCGGTATGGCAGCCGGACCGGTCCCGGTGATGCAGGAGAAACAGTCCCAACACCGCAAGTCAATCCAGCGGCAAAAGGACTCGCAGAGGGAAACAGTGAAGATACTCGGGGTCCCTCCAAGAAAATCAAGACCTCCACCGGCTTCAAGAAAGCCTCCTCGTAAGTCTTCTATATCTTCATTCTTTTTCGAATTGCTTTTATCCCAGCTTTACGTTATTCGCTTCTTTTTGCAGAATTCCTTCTAATTTCCAAGCTAGCATTGCTAGCTTTTTAAGAAACAAAGCCGCTCCTTCAGCCCCTATTGGTAGTGCTTCCACTACCTCCTCCACTACGCCTCCAATTAGCGCAAAACCCTCTCGAAGCTCCAAGTGCGGCCCTCATAAAGGAAATCCCTGCCGCCTCCAGCGCGAAGCTTCATCTCAAATCACCAAAGATCAAGTCGTCAACATTGAAGGCTCATCCGCTGCAACCTCCCTACCAAGACAACGCTATTCCAAATTCCTCCGGAACTCTCACTCGGGTCCGGTCCGGGTGGAAGAAATTCCTCGTCGACCCAGGACAACACGCAAATCTCAAGGGGAACCCGGACTGGCCAAAATGGTAGTCGGAGACGTGGAGGTGGATAGCTCCGGCGGTGCTAGAACCTTTACCACAACAGCCCAATGGGACGCCCTCCAAGAAGAAGAGGCCTTAAAGAACTTCTCGAGAATCCGGCCAGGTACATTCTTCTACCTCAATGGTTTCTTCAAGTAATTTCCTTTTAATAATTGAATCCCTTACTTCTTCATTCTATTTTAGGTTCTTCTAGAAAACTCGAGGCAAAAAGCGCTATTATTGCTCGCTTGGAGGTAGAGCTATGTTCTAATCAAGAGCGACTGGTCGAACTGGAATCCCGGACCGCTAGCCCGAAATCCAGGGAGACCGATCTGCAGAGGAGAGAAGCCAACTCTGTTGAACACCCATCGACCGATGGAAGAACGGCGGCAGGAAATCATCAAGCTCCGCCAAGAAATCCAGAGTAATACTTTTAATTTTTATCTATGCATTCCATATTTCTTCTTGTAGCATCTTTCTCCGACTAGTTCTTCTCCTTATCTCAGCACTTGAAAGCCTCGTTGCTGCTCACAAGAAGGCGAGAAGAAGTCCTTTCCGAAAAGGCAGCTGCTCAAGAACAGGCACTTGAAGAGGGCTCTCGTATTGAAGAGCAACAAGCAGCTCGAATTGGAGAACTAGAAGACGAGCTTACCGTCAAGGATAACATCCCGACACAAGCACTTCATTCCAACAAAATGCTGGAAACTGAAAATGCTCGCTTAAAGGCTGAACCGGCTGAAGCCCTAGAAGCAGCAAAATCAGCACGAGCTGATAAAGAGAATGCTCCGAAGACTGCCCATAAATCTGCTCAACTGGTTCTCAAGCTAAGAGAATCCAATACTAACATCTAGGGCAGATTCAGAGCTGCTGAAATTAGGCATAGACGTAAGTCACTTCTTTCCTATTCATTCTTGTGAAATTCTATTTTAAAATACCGGTCTGCAATGATAACTCTTTCTTATACTTTTTCCCATTTTTCAGAACTTGCTGCAGGTGCAGTGCGTACTTTGGAATATCTCAACGGCGGTCAAACTATTGATCCCAACGAGATGGATCTTGAGTCCGCCATCCGGGCTTGCCCTAGAAGAATCGGAGAGCATTCCGGAATGGTTGCCGCTGCGGGAGGAGGCCATATAGCAGCTATAATCCAATCTTGGACTCCGGTCTCGGATTGTGATTTCAACTTTATCAAGGACGGCGCCCACCCGGACACCACCGAAGATCGGTTCAATGAGCTGAAGAATTCACTCATTGGTACTTGTTTCGGAGTTGATTGAGGATGTCCCCCTTGATCCAACAGGCGTTCCGCTGAACATAGCACCAGCAGCTTTTGCTCTGGATCAAGATGCACAAGATGCAGCAACTGCGGCCAGGCAAACAGTAGAAGACTCATTTGAAGATCTAGATGCTGATTTACCGTTGTCTTCCTCCGATTCCGAAGAAACGATGGACGATAGACTGGTTGAAGATCCTAAGACCGGTGACACCGGTACTTCTAGCGGTCCTGCTGCTTAGATTTTGTACTAGGGCCAGCTTACTTTTGTAATCGAACATCTTGATCATCATGCTATTTAAATTTCTTTTCTATATAAATACTGGTTTCACTATCATACTTATTAACTTCTTTGCCCAAGACATGATGGTTATTTCAGCTGAAACTAACTATGATTAAATTCTGGCTCTAATCAGCACAGATTCATAGTTATAGCTTACTTTAACAAGATCACGTAACCTTAGGAAAAAAGTTAAGATTTCACAAACTGCTCTCACTGCAGCCTTATATTCAATATTCATAAGAAAGATGCTACATCATTTCCCTTCCTGAACATACCAGTCTTAAGCTGAAAAGAAATAGACTGCCCTCAATACAGCGAGCCTACCGACTATATAACTGGTCTTATTGTTCGAGTAATAGCACAATATCACAACAGCCCCCTGGCTCGATAATTTAATGTGAAATTAAAATATTGAGACACAAAAGCAAACACATTTTCATTAGATAAAATAAATTTATTATAATATAAAGAAATTTACAAAAACAACTGTCAAATGTAAAAACGACGAAGCTGCTCAATGTTCCAAGAATTTGGAATTTCTTCTTCCTCCAAGGTCATAAGCCTATAAGCCCCGGTCTGGAAACAGATTTCACCGGAAAAGGTCCTTCCCGGACCGGTGACAACTTATGCCTGTTTTTGTTAAATCGAATCTTCCGAAGAACCAAGTCTCCTACTTGGAATTCCCGTGTTCTAACATTGCGATCATGATAACGACGCAATCCCTGATGATACTTTGCTGCTTGAATCAAAGCTTGATCCCTTAATTCTTCCGCAGCAATCAATTCAACATGGCGCTGATCTTCATATTTCTCTTCATCATAATACTGTACTCGAGCGGACACCATATTCACTTACGTAGGTAACATGGCTTCAGATCCATACACCAAAGAAAAAGGAGATTGCCCCGTAGCCCTACTAACATTAGTGCGTAATCCCCAAAGCACCCAGGGCAATTCCTTAACCCACTTTCCTACGTACGGCTTCAAACGGTCAAACATTCTAGGTTTAAGACCGGTCAAAATCATTCCATTAGCTCGTTCCACTTGTCCATTGCTTGGCGGATGTGACACCGACGCATATTGTATCTTAATTCCCAAACTTTCAACATAATCCTTGAAGAACTCTGAAGTAAACCGAGGCCCATTATCGGTAATGATACGTGCGGGACTCCAAAGCGCACAAATATGTTTTGCAAAAACTTGATCGCTCGGACCGTAGTCGTACTAGTAACGACTTCAGCCTCAATCCATTTAGAGAACTTATCTACTGCCACGAAAATATGCGTGAAATCTCCCGGCGCCCTTTTAAAAGGTCCGACTATGTCCAGCCCCCAAGTAGAAAAAGGCCAAGTCATTGGAATTAATTGCAACTCGTGAGCTGGAGCATGAGGTCTGTCCGCGAAGAATTGACATCCACGACAACTCTTGACCACTCTATGTGCATCATCCGCCGCTGTAGGCCAATAAAATCCTTGTCTAAATACCTTCCCAACTAGAGTCTTTGAAGAAGCATGATTTCCACAAATTCCCCTGTGCACGTCTTCAAGCAATTGAATGCCATCGAAACCGATACACATTTCATCAAAATATTAACTCCACGCCTATATAATTCTCCTTCAAGAATTAAATAACTGCGCGCTCGAACCTCTAATCTTTGCTTTTCCACTTGTATCTTTTGGAGTTTTACCAGACTGTAGATAATCAATGTACGGAGTACGCCAATCGGAATCAATGATCATTACGTCCAGTGACTGAATAGCTTCGGCAAAATTGTTCCCTCGACGTTGATTACATCCCCCGTCTTATTTGGTAAGACCGCTCATTTAGACTGGTCCTTCAAGACTGCCTTCTCCACCTGATCCTTCAAAGCCGCTTCATCCGCAATCTCCGAAATAGTAACCTTGCGCTCCATCTTTATGGATGGCTTATCCAATACTTGAAGAAAAACATCAGGTGGAACTGCCTGTCTCGGAGATCCTAGTCCGGCTAACTCATCCACGAGCAGAATTATTTCCGCGTAGTATATGAGAAAACCGCAAACCATCAAATTTGTCTTCAAGTTTTTTAACCTCCTGTCGATAAGCGATCATATAATCATCATGAGCATCCCACACCTTGTTGACTTGACTTATCACCAACATTGAATGACCATATATATCCAACCGTCCGACTCCTAACGAAATAGCTACTCGAAGCCCATGAAGCAGAGCTTCATACTCCGCGATATTATTTGAAGCTTTGATATGCATTTGTAATACATATCCGAGTGGTTCCTTACGTGGGGTGAGTAGTACAACCCCAGCCCCGCGCTCGAAAGCTGCGGGGACCCATCAAAGAACATCTCCCAATATTCCAATGTTTGAATCCCCTGCGGGACTTGTGTCTCCAACCATTCTGTTATAAAATCGGCTAAAGCCTGTCCCTTAATAGCGGTCCGCGAAGAAAACGTAATCTCATATTGGCCAAGCTCTATAGCCCACTTAGTAACCTGACCCACTGCCTCTCGGTTCCGCACAATATCTCCAATAGCAAACCCAGTCTTAACTTCAATGGGGTGCGCTTGGAAATAATGTTTCAACTTTCGAGAAGTTATCACTACTGCATATATTAATTTCTGTAGCTGAAGATATAGCATCCGTGATTCGAGTAAGAACTTCACTTACAAAATATACCGGATACTGCACCAACTGTAGATGTCCTTCTTCCTTCCGATCGACCGCCAAAACCGTACTCACCACATGAGTTGTTGCTGAAATATACAACTGAATGGTCTCATCCGGCTCTGGAGGTACCAATACCGGAGGATTGCTAAGGTATTCCTTGAGTTGATCAAGCGCAACCTGCGCCTCATCTATCCACTCAAACTTATCTTGCTTCTTAAGCAACTTGAAAAAAGGAAGTCCACGAACCCCCAATCTCGAAATGAAACGGCTAAGAGCCGCCATACTACCCGTCGGCTTACGAACATCCTTCAAGCAAGTCGGGGGTTTCATGTCGATGATCGTCTGGATTTTTTCTGGGTTGGCTTCAATGCCTCGCCATGACACTAACCCGAGTAATTTCCCGGAGCGGACTCCAAATACACATTTTCCAGGATTGAGCTTCATGGAAAAATTCTGCAGATCATCGAAGGTCTCTGCCGGGTCAGAGAGAAGATCCTCGGTTTTCGAGATTTTACCACTATATCATCAATGTAAGCTTCTACGTTCCTTCCCAATTGCGAATCCAAGCAACGTTGTATACCACGCTGATATGTAGCTCCAGCATTCTTTAATCCAAAAGGCATAGTCGTATAGCAGTATGCTCCAAATGGGGTGATAAACGCGATCTTTATTTGATCTTCAACTCTTAGCGGTATTTGATGATATCCTAAGTAAGCATCAAGAAAACAAAGACGCTCGCAGCCAGCGATCGAGTCAACAACTTGGTCAATTCGAGGCAGCGCGAAAGGATCTTTGGGGCAAGCTTTGTTGAGATCAGTATAATCGACACACATTCTCTATTCTTTAGTATTCTTTTTTGGTACAAGAACCGGATTGGCAAGCCAATCTGGATGATACACCTCCCTAATAAACTTAGCTGCTAATAACCTAGTTATTTCCTTCTTAATAGCTTCCTTGCGGTCTTGAGCAAATCTTCGAAGCTTTTGTTTAATCAGCTTCGCATCGGGACGCACCAACGGTGCGTGCTCAATCTTCTCCCTAGGAACACCTGGCATGTCGGAAGGCTGCCATCCAAAGATATCCCTATTTTCCTGGAGGAAAAGAATGAGCGCGTTTTCCTATTTATCCCCTAAGTCAGCCCCTATATGGGTGACCTTGGAGGGGTCCGACCGATCAAGCTGAATAGTCTTGGAAACCACCGCATCGGCCTTCAATTTCTCCTTTGCAACCTTCTTGACCGGAACTTCATCCTCCGGCCTTGCCTGGACTTCTAGAGCCTCGACTGCTTCTCCGATTTCTCGGCGTTCATCCTCCGAATTGGCCCAAGAGGCCAACTCGGTGCTATGTACTTCACAAGCGTAAGCGGTCTTGATGTCGCCTCGAAACGACAAAACTCCATTTGGTCCTGGCATCTTCGAGCATCAAGTATTGGTAATTCGGGATGGCCATAAACTTTGCCAAAGCTGGTCTTCCGAGTATCGCATGATACGCTGAATCAATATCAGCTACCTGGAAGATAATATTCTCTCTCCTGTAGTTCTCCTTCGTCCCGAAGGTCACCGGCAGAGAAATCTGCCCCAAAGGATAGCTATTCCGCGCAGGTATTATACCGTGAAACGGTGAGACGCTGCGCTCCAAATCAGCTACGGAGAGGCCGAACTCCGGCAAAGTTTTGGCAAACAAGATATCCAAGCAACTTCCTCCATCAATGAAGGTCCTCTTCAATCGCACCTTGTGAACTATGGGAGCCAAGATGAGTGGATATTTACCAGCTTTTGACAATACCTCGGGATGATCAGCTCTGCTGAAAGTAATGGGCACCTCGGACAACCGTAAGTATTCGGGTGTAGCGGGAGCGACGGCATAAACCCTCGAAACGCCAACTTTTGCTTTCTCTTTGACTCGTAAGCGTCCGGGCCTCCAAAAATCATGTTCACCTCTCGAGCCGGTTCTTGAAAACCTTCGTCATCCCCATTGTCATCGTGCTCTTTGTCCTTGCCCTTGTCATCTCTCCGGTTCCGATGAGCAGACTAGGGCGCGACCTTTAAGGCAAGCCGAGCAAACGGCCTTAACAGAAGCACTCCTTGGCTTTATGATTCCCATTATGAATCATGCAAGGGCTTTCTAGAAGTGTTTCGAACGACAATCGTTCTCTTGGACCTCTCTTAGGAGGTGTCGGCCGGTCTCCTTCATGAGACTGGTCGACAGCTGCAACAAGGTGATCAGCCTTGCGCTTGTTGTTGTTCTTGGATCTAGACTGGTTGCCTTGGTCATGCTTCGGTTCCTTCCCTTTGTTCCCGCGCAAATTGACCACGTTTGATTCTCCAGCGAGCATAATCATCTGCTATCTTGAAGAACTCGACGTCGTCATGGTGAGGTTTCGGTTGCGCCTTCCAATCTTGTGAACTAAGGCTTCACTACGGACGCCGACTTGAAACGCCGCAATTACTTGCTGATCGGGAACATTGGGGATTAAGCCTTTCTTGTTGCGAAACGCTCGATGAAATCTGTGAGAGGTCCGTCGGGCTTCGCTTCGACTGTTGAGGTCGAAGTAATTCCCCGGCTTCTCACAAGTCGCTTGGAAATTCTCTACAAACTTTTTGGTGAGGTCGCCCCAAGAAGAGATAGATTTCTCGGGTAGGGACTGCAACCATAAGCGTCCGAGCATGCTCTATGCGCATGGGGAGGTAATTAGCTAGCACAAATGTATCTCCTCCTGTTGACCGGATGGCGGTGGTATACATGCGTAGCCACTCGGCAGGAGGTGTTTACCATCATACTTATCAATGGCCCTAGGCTTAAATCCCCGGGGTATTTGCAAATGCGTAGATCTCGCGTGAAAGTGGGAATCACGGAGTACTCGTCATCTTCCGGACCGGTGAAGGGGATCGTCGACGAGGGTAATGCCGGTAGTTGCGATCTCTATCATCATCGGAGTAGTCATAGTATCGATCATCTTGATATCTATCTCCTGGTCCATCCCGACGATCATTGTCAGCCGGTTGTACGGTCTACAAAGGGGAGGCGGAGGCGCGGAGGCGCCGCTTAGCGATCATTATTGTCATGTCGAGGCTCCCCGTCTCTGTCCCTCGTTGTCGCGTTCCCTTCGATCCCTAGTATTACGGCGATTATCTCGTCTCGGCCGGTCGTCCCGATGAGCATGTCGGTTACCTTGCCCTCGCTGGTCATTGCACGGAGGATTTCCACTAGGGGCGGCGCCGAAGCGGCCGGTCCACGCCGAGGCGAATTAGTCACGTGCGGGCGAGGCGGGGCAGGGTCCCGCGGACGATCATCCACATGATCGGTGCGACGCCTCTCATCTTCTTCATGTCTCCGACGTTCTTCCATTCTCTCCGCATGGCGATCGATGAGGACGTTACGAGCGTCCCGGTTACCACTAACGGTACGCGCAAATCTTGGTCCGGAGCTCGTTCATGTGCATCCGCGATCGGGGTGTGTCGAGGCCCAAGCCTTCCTCCGGAGGAAGCTCCTTCGGACCGAGCTCTCGTAGGCCGCTCCGAGCGAGAACGTGAGCGGCTTGAAGATTCCGACCTGTCATGGACGAGTTGATTTGTTTGTAGAGCAGCCGCATCTACCAAATTCAGAGCACGTTGCAACCCCGGTGTTGCATTGAAGACTTCTTCCGGTATTGTCTCAAGGATTTGTTTCACTCCCACGATGTTGTGAACTGGCGACGTGAAGACCCGGCGCCATTTAATTCCACTTCCATGGAGCTCAAATCCAAAGCCCTGCTCGAAGAACGATGTCGCCTTCCACCTGCGACACCCACGTCGACCGTTATATCCCGGGGACGTTTCTTTCGGGTCTCTAGGCTGGTCCGGCAGTGGGCCCGTGGCTGGGGAGCGATCGAGGGAACGCTTCCTCCGACCGACCAGCAGCATTTGCGCGCGGATTCGCGGCTGAAGGTTGTTCATCTCCATTCGCTTCTTCCGTTTCACGGCGACGACGATCGGATTCTTCTCTCGCCGACCTTGCTTCTTCTTCAGCAGCTTCCTCGGGATTAAGTTGGCGAATAACTCGGTCCTGTCATGAACACTTGGAAGAAGACTGGAAGTTCTTCCTCGAAGTCATTAACAAACTCGCAAGAGCGGCTTATCATTACGGATTGGGCACCAATCGAGATGCGGCGTTCGATTGTTCGCGCTAAAGCTGCGTCGGATCCGCCGAGTTCTAAACCTAGGGTGCCAACCGTGGCAGGTGATCGCGCTTCGAAGCCGCGGCCCGACAACGAGTCGGATTCATCAAAAGCAGTTTTCCGGCCGAATCAGCTTCAAAGTCGAGGGACCCCTACCTGGCGCGCCAAATGTCGAGTCTTAAACTCGGCACTAGTACTACCCGGTCCCTCACGAGCGTGGAATTCGATGGTGCAACACACGAAACACATAGGAACACAAGATTTTAGACAGGTTTAGGCCCTTCTAATTGAGAGTAATACCCTACGTCCTGTATGTTATGTATTGCCTTTAGCGATTTGCTAATTGCAAGATCTCGGAGCCTTTTCGAGGGGTCCCTACTCCGCCTTATATATCCGGGGAGCTAGGGTTACATGAAGAGTCCTAGTCGGTTACATGAATTACATACATGGGAGCTCTATCTCTAGCTTTCTTTATTGATTCGAGTCCTAACATACTACTAATTATTCCTTAGCTTGCTTCTCTAGTCATCATACGCCGGTATTGATATCCGCCTCGATTTCCATACCGGTATATAGAATCCTCTGTTATTCCGGACCGGTCGGGAACCAGTCTACCAGCTATCTCCATCACCTTTATCTTCCACCTCCCTCAATCGTTATAGATCTGCTCTTGGATACGGTGCACCGGTGAGGTGCACCTAATTAGGTATAGCCCCGACTCTTGTATCATTTGAGGATCGCAAATAATTCAAGAGTCTTTCCGGAGAGATTATGCTTTACTATCTTCCATGAAATCAGGCAGGTAGCTAGCGCCCTTGAGATGCAAGCGTCGCTTGAACAAGAAGCTCCACCCAAGAAGGTTGCCAAGGAGAAATTGAAGGCTGATGCGATCACGTCCAAGACTATTCGACTTGATGAGGCGGACCCTCTAAGGTCACCCATATTGGGTCTCACCTTGGGGACAAATAGGAAAGCACACTCATTCTTTTCCTCCAGGAAAATAGGGACATCTTTGCATGGCAACCTTCCGACATGTCGGGTATCCCTAGGGAGAAGATTGAGCACGCACCGTTGGTGCGTCCCGACGCAAAGCCGATCAAGCGTAAGCTCCGGAGGTTTACTCAAGACCGCAACGAAGCAATCAAGAAAGAGATTACTAGACTATTAGCAGTTAAGTTCATTAGGGAGGTGTATCATCCGGATTGGCTTGCCAATCCAGTTCTTGTACCAAAGAAGAATATTAAATAATTAAGAATGTGCGTTGATTATACCGATCTCAACAAGGCTTGTCCCAAAGACCCCTTCATGCTGCCTCGGATTGACCAACTTGTTGATTCGATCGCTGGCTGGCAGCGTCTTGATGCTTATTCTGGATATCACCAAATTCCCATGAAAGTCGAAGATCAAATGAAGACCGCTTTCATCACCCCTTTGGAGCTTATTGCTACACAACAATGCCGTTTGGTCCGAAGAATGCAGGCGCTACTTATCAGCGTGGCATGCAATGTTGTTTGGACTCAAAAATTGGAAGGAACGCTGAAGCATGTGTGGATGATATAGTGGTTAAATCCCGGAAGGTCGAAGATCTTCTCTCCGACTCTGGCAGAGCCTTTAGCAATCCGAGAAACTTTTCTATGAAGCTTAATCCTTGTAAGTGCGTGTTTGGGGTTCATTCTGGAAAGTTGCTTGGATATTTGGTGTTGTGGCGTGGCATTGAAGCTAATCCAGAGAAGATCCGGATGATCGTCAATATGAAACCTCCCAGCTGTTTGAAGGATGTGCGAAGTAAACTCGGTGTATGGCCTCTCCGAGCCATTTCATTTCAAGGCCGAGGGTTAGAGGCCTCCCTTTCTTTAAATTGCTCAAGAAGGAAGACAAGTTTGAGTGGATAGATGAGGCTCAAGTTGCGTTTGAACAACTTAAGGGATATCTCGAGTAATCCACCGGTATTGATACCGCCGAACCCGATGAAACCATTCAATTGTACATATCCGCAACGACTCATGTTGTGAGTACGGTATTAGCTGTTCATCGAAGGGAAGACGGACATCTGCAACTAGTTCAACACCCGGTATACTTTGTGAGTGAAGTTCTAAGGGAATTAAGGATGCGATATCTTCAAATGCGGAAATTGATATATGTCTGTTGTGATAACATCACGGAAGCTGAAGCACCATTTTCATGCACATCCGATCGAAGTTAAGATCGGGTTTGCCATCGGGGATGTAGTGCATAATCGGGAGGTGATTGGACAGGTTGCCAAGTGGGCTATAGAGCTTGGTCGAGTACGAGATTACATTTTCTTCGCAAACAGCTATCAAGGGGCAGGCATTAGCTGATTTTATTACTCGAGCGGCTCGAAACTCAAATACCACCTGCAATTTAGGACTTGGAGTATTGGGCAATGTATTTTGACGGGTCCCTGTAGCTTTCAGGCGCGGGGGCAGGAGTTGTGCTTTTTACTCCACAAAAAGATCCGTTGAAATATGTATTGCGGATGCACTTCCGTGCCTCAAATATTGCTGCAGAATATGAAGCTTTGCTTCATGGACTTCAGGTAGCTATTTCGCTTGGAGTCAAACGATTGGATATATATGGAGATTCTATGCTTGTGATTAGTCAAATTAACAAAGTATGGGATGCTCACGATGATCATATGATGGCTTATAGGCAGGAAGTAAGAAAGCTTGACGATAAATTTGACGGTCTACGCTTTTCTCATATATTGCGCGAAAATAATTCTGCTGCAGATGAGTTAGCCAGATTGGCTTCTCCGGTCTTTATTTCCGTAATAGTAGCTTTTTGAACCATCTTAATAGAAAAATAAAGACCGGAGAAGCGTTCTGGGAGGAGAAGATTGGTGAGACGATCTTACAGCACGAGATTGGACAAGTGGTTCAAGATGGGGCACAAGTGGAAGGAGTAGACTAATTTCCTGAAGTTATGATGATAGATTCTGACTAGTGAACTCCATATCTGGAATATTTGTGGTCTAGAAAAACCCCGGAAGACGAGTGTCGAGCAGCAAAGGATGGAGATCGAGCAAGGAAATATTTGCTTATTGAAGATGAACTTTATCGACGAGGGGTAAACATTTTAATGAAATGTGTATCTGTTTCGATAGAATTCAAATGTTGGAAGAAAGTCATAAGGGGATCTACGGAAATCATGCTTCGTCAAAGACTACGGTTGGGAAGGTATTTCGACAAGGATTTTATTGGCCTACAGCTGTTGATGATGCGCATAAAGTAGTTCAAACTTGTCGGAGATGTCAATTTTTTGCACGACAGCCTCATACTCCGGCTCATGAGTTGCATATGATTCCAATGATTTGGCCTTTTGCAACTTGGGGGCTGGATATTGTCGGACCATTCAAGAAAACACCATGCTGATTTACTGATATCTTTGTTGCAGTCGATAAATTTTCTATATGGATTGAAGCCGAGGCGGTTACTAGTACGACCACTGCTTGGCAATCAAATTTTTGCAAAATATCTTTACCGATTCGGAGTTCCACATTGTATAATTACAAATAATGGACCACAGTTCACCTTAGAATTCTTCAAGGATTATGCTAAAAGTTTGGGGATCAAGATACATTATGCTTTGGTATCTCATCTCGTAGAGTAATGGGCAAGTAGAGCGTGCCAATGGTATGATTTTAACTGGTCTTAAGCCCATAATTTTTTACTGCTTGAAACCATACACTAGAAAGTGGGTGAAGGAGTTACCTTGGGTATTATGGGGACTGCGCACGAACGTCGGTCGCGCCACGGGGCAATCTCTAGTATATGGATCCGAAGCAATGTTGCCTATGGAGGTGAATATGGTATCTACCGAGTGCGATATTATGATGAAGATAAATATGATGCACAACAACCGGTTGAATTGATTGCTCGTAGAAGAATTACGGTGTGTTTGGTTGGGTCGTGGTCGTGGAAAAAGCTCCCGTGGGCTGTGGGTCTGTGAAAAAAGTAGTCTGTGGGTTATGAGTTGTGAGAAAGCTGAAAGCCATTTGGTAAAACAACTGTGGCTTTTCGAAATTTACTAGCAGACCCTACATATCATCATATATACCATCATATATACGTACATATATACATACAAATATATGTATAATACATTTTATTTTTATTTATATTGTATATATAATATAACATATATACATCTATATAAATATATATATATATATATATATATATATATATATATATATATGTGTGTGTGTGTATACATACATATACATATGAATAAAAAAATATATTTATACATATATATAAGATTTATATAAATAAATAAGTAAACACAGAATATTTATCTAATATATATGTATATAAATAAATAAAAGTCATATAATATATATATTACATGTATATATATATATACATATACATATGTAGGTAATTTCTTCAAACTTGTGAAAGCCAAAGCTAGAAAAAGCACCTCCACACCTGCTTTCGTAAATGAACTAGCAAAAAGCTGCTTTTGGCTTTGGCTTTTGTTGGCAGCCAACCCCTTTGGTTGGGCTACTGGCTTTTTGAAAAGCTAAAGCCAGAAAAAGCCCAACCAAACACACCCTTAAGAGATCAAGCGTTGATTCGAGCGGCCAAATATCATAAGGGGTTGTGGCGGTATCATGATCGCAATGTGCGCACGTGGGAATTTCAAGTGGGTGATAAAAATAGGCATAAGTTATCACCAGTCTGGGAAGGACCTTTTGTGGTCAAGTCAGTTTCTAGACCGGGGCTTATAGGCTTATGACCCACGAGGAGGAGGAAATTCTAAATTCTTGGAATATTGATCAACTTCGTCGTTTTTATACTAAAGATTTTTTGTATTCTTTGTAACTCTATAAGTATGATAATATCATGCATTTTGGTTTAGGGAATGATTGTATTTTTGTTTTTGTGCCTCGATATCTTAATTTTGAATTAACATATCGAGTCGAGGCTGTTATATTAAGAGCGATCTGTGAAATTATGAAAATCCTAAATATCAGTACCAGTCATTCACTCTATACGGTATGAATAAGACCGCCTCTATCAATTATATCTGGCGCTGATTAGAGCCAATGATTATATTGAAGAGGATTTATGTGAAATTAATCATTATCGTTTAGTTATAGACTTGACTGGTCTATTTAGGAGGGGAAATTTTAGCATCTCTTATAATGGTCTTCTTATGTTATGGATCGAAATGTTAATTTTCTTTAACATCTTGAGTCGGGGGCTGCTATCTCAAGAGCGATCTGTGATAATAAGTAATCTTAAGTCTAAGACTGGTCGTTTTTTCTAAACGGCATGATTTTCTTAAAGTAAACTACCACTATGAGCTATGATCTCTGCTGATTAGAGCTAGTATTTAGTCATAGCTGGTTTGAGTTGAAATAACCATCATTGTTTGGTTATAGAATTTGACTAGCGGATATAAGATAATGAAGTTTGTATGTTGACCGGTCTGGATCAATGCAGATCTGCGCATAAAAGCTTTGCTATGTATAAAAAAAGAGAGAAGGATGAAGACCGGCTAGAATTAAAAGGATATACATATTATATTACAAAGTATTCTGATACAACATTTTTTGCATACTTAAGGGTAATTACATAGGAACATCTACCGAGCAGGACCGCTTGAGTCACCGGTATCACCGGTCTTGGGGTCTTCGACCATCCTTTCGTCGATCGTTCCTTCCGAATCAGATGCGGAAGATAGAAGATCAAAATCCAGATCATCGTATTCATGTTCTAGATTCTGCTCGAAGGCTGCAATGGCATCTCGAGCAGCTTGGTCCAGAGCAGCAAGGGCTACAGCTTCATCTAGTGGAACACCTGGCGGATCCGGAGGAATATCTTTGAGTTCCGTCGCGGTTCCAAGAAGTGAATTCCTTCGGTTCGTTGAACTGGTCTACCGTAGTCTCCGGATGCGCGCCCGCTCTCGATGAAGTTGAAATCACGAGTCTTCGATAGGAGTCCAAGACTGGATTATTGCATCAACGTGACCTCCCCTGCAGCAGCAATCGCCTTAGAATGTTCCCCGATTCTTCGAGGAACATCCCAAATGGCACTTTCCAAGTCCATATGTTCTTGCTAGAGGGATTGACCACCATTCGGATATTCGAGCACCCTGTTGCTGCCCGCTGCAAGTTTTGAAGAAGAAAAATTGAAAAGAATATCAGAAATTCAGACCGGTATTAAAGACTGCTTAGTAGACAGATTGGGAGAAAGAAACTTACGCCTATGCCCGATATCCAAGGCTCCGAATCTGCCTTTGATGTTGATGTTAGAGGCCCTCAACTTGGTTTCGCTCTTTAATAAGCGTTGAATTTCATCCTCTTTTGTCCCGAGCGCAAGTTGAGAAGATTCGTGTGCGGTCCTCGGGGCATTCTCCTTCTCTACTTGAGCGGTCTTTGCAGCTTCTAGAGACTCCACAAGTTCGGCCTTCGAGCCGAGTATTTTCATTCTCAAGCATTTTGTTAGACCCGAGCATTTGAGCCGGGATGTTGTCCTTGGCGATAAGCTCGCCCTCTAGTTTGCCAATACGGGCAGCTTGCCTCTCTTCAATCCGTGAGCCTTCTTGGAGGGCTAGATCTTGCGCAGCAGCTTTCTCGGTAAGAACCGCTTTAGCCTTTTTGTGGGCTGCGGCAAGATCGTCAAGAGCTAAAACAAAACGACCGGTTAGAATACTTACGGAATAGACAAGACGACTAAGATTAATCATCAAGGTTTAGGCTTACTCCGAATATCTTGTCCGAGTCGGATGATCTCTTGCCGACGGTCTTCCATCATGCGGTGAGTATTCGGGAGATTTGCTTCCCTCCGCCAAAGATCCTCTTCCTTGGATTTTAGACTAGCGAGTCTGACAAGCTCGATTAATTGTTCCTGAGTCCGGTGTAGCTCCTCTTCTAGTCGAGCTATGATGCCACTCTTGGCTTCGAATTCTTCAGAAGAACCCGAAGATAAGATGAATATATATAGGGAAAAATCGAAACATGAAGATTGTAAAGTAAGGAAAAGACCGGGTAAGGAATAAGACATACTTGGCCGGACTCGGAGAAGTTCTTCAAGGCCTCTTATTCTTGAAGAGAGTCCTATTTAGCTGTTGCTTGTAAACATTCTGGCCCTGCTTGAGCTATCGATTTCCACATCACCAACTATCATCTTTGCGAGTTTTGGTGCATCCGGAGGTTTGCGAGAGGTTCCGGCTCGACGAGGTATTTCTTCAAACCAGACCGGACCCAATGGGAGTTCTAGAGCGGTTTGGAATAATGTGGCATGAGGAGGGAAGTCACTAATTATTGTGTCACCGATGTCGACTTCGGTGACAATTCGCTCCTCGACAAACCGAGATGTAGAAGCCTCTTTGGTTGTTTGTTCTTTTGTTGAGGCGACATGGGGTTCCTTTGTGATTGCTGCACTCTTGGCCTCGAAGATATGCTCGGCATTTGATGCCGTCGGGATTGGGGCCATCGCTTTGCTGCTAACGGTTGTAGGGCTGGTGGAGGGGATATTGGGTCCGTTCCTCAACAGGCCTGCAATGTTGGCTTGGAGGTTTGGAGTAGTCCTACAGAAAAAGAAAAGGTTAAAAGATTGGAATGATACAGTAATGATTATGGATTATGAAAAGATCAAAATAGATCGGGTTAGGAATAATTACGAGGTTGCTTTCTTAAAGCCGGATGAAATCTTGCTTTTCTTGGTAGGAGGACCCCGAGAGTGTCCGCTTGAACCTTCCGCACTCCTTTTGGCCACTAGCGATACAAGAGGTGCAGAAATTGTTTGTCTTGCGGTATCACCCGAGCTACCGGTCCGAATGGCATACCGAGACCTTCGAGGGATGTTGGCAAGTGAATCTGCTAATGGAGGGTCCCCTTGAGATCCCCCGGCGGATGTCCCGTGAAACACAACCCGGGCAGCTTGGCGGTCTCTTTCAAGTGCTTCTTGCTCTTTCCGCCGTTCTTCAAGTTTTTGTGGTTCCGTGCGAGTATCGAGACGGAACTATCAGCATTTAAGGCCGATGTGCGCTATCTCGTACTAGGGGCTTGGACTGCCTTCCCGGATCTTCGAGAAGGCCCGGTCCGAGGAGGAACAGACCGGTCCGGAGCCCTTTGAGCAAGATCGGGTGGTGGCGGACTGGTGTACGAAGGGTTGAGAGGGGCATTTGCTTTGTAATATTCACTCCAAGGATCATTTGCTAGAAGAGGGGGTGACTTTTGAATCTGTCCAAAGTCCGCATTGAATAAATTTACGTGATTCAGGGAGTACCGGCATAAAGATACAAGGCATTCAAAATACCGGTGTTAAGTGAGAAAAGAGGTACTTACGGAGTCACGAGGATTGGAAGAACTGAATGCCAAGCCTACTCTCCGACATCCTCACTCATCAAATTCGGATTGCAGCATCTTCTTCAAGCGGTTGTTTAAGCGCTCCAGACCGGGAAGAGCTGTTCCGTTAGTTGGATTGATGTTGTTCTCGTTGAATAACCATCCAGGTGAGGCTTGCCTTTTGATTGGCTGAACTCCCCGGACGATGAAACTCCGGAGAATGGTTTCGGCTGTGACGCTCTTCACTTCCTTTAGATATTTGATCATGGCCAGCAAGGCGATCACCTCCTCATCTTGTTTGAGATCTTCCATGATGTTTTTTGAGTTCTAGGAGGGAAGTTCCCTAGCTATGCTGGCTCTAAAAGGGGAAGAGCGGGTTGAGGATTATCGCAGATGAACCACTCTTGCTTCCAATTAGCTATGCTCTTATTGAGGGAAAGGGGAAGTACTCTTCGGCACTCCAACTTTGTATCCCCACTCCACCAACAGCATAGCGGTTGTTGGAAGATTGGAGTAGGCGGATTTGTAATTTGTACCGAAAAAGATTGAAATGAGGGTGAATGCGTAGGAAGGGCTTGCAGAGATGAATAAAGAAAGCTATTTGGAGGATGGAGTTGGGATTCAGATTCACTAATTCCCATCCATAAAAGAAAGGAGCAGCAAGGAAGGTCAAGACCGTGGAGAAAGAAAGATTTTAATAACAATTGCTGGGAATCATCAATCCCCCATGGGACGTGACCAGGCATTGGGGTGGCTCGATTGAGTATAGGTTTGGGCGGAAGAATTCCGTCACAAACCATCTCTTCGAGGGCTGATTTCGTGATCTTGCTGTCGCTCGGTTCTTGAGCGCCAAAGGGGAGTTGTCACGAGTAATGGTGGATGAGGAGGAAGGATTGGTGGAAGACTTCTTCCGGCCCATTTCAAAGATCGAAAAGGAAAACGGGAATTGGTTTGTTTTAGAAGGGATGGATGCAAAGACTACGATCGCAATGTCCGAAGAACAAGGAGATGTTGTGGGCGCGTTATGGAGCTTTGGGAACAGGTTTGACCTAGGTCGACCCTTCTTATCTTTTATAGGTACCCGAGTTGGGCTCGGGGCTGGAGAGTTGTTGGGCCTTTTTTACGGCCCAATAAATTTTACGTCGGTGATTTATTCATTAAAGGCTTGGTTATGTAATTATGACCTAACGGTCATAAGGAATCGATCGACGTGATTAATATAATCACAGGGGCTCTTTTGCGAATATGAGACGGTCTGAAATATGAAATTTTCGGACGCTGGGATAAAATAAGCACCAAATTGAATCATTTGGAGGTATGGAAAAGTTAGATCGAAGACGATTAGGTCTTAGCTAACTTAATTTCATAAAAATGGATGCCTTAGCCTCTAGGTGTTAATCATCCGGCTGATTATAGGCCTTGGAGACTCGAGTCGATGTGAGAAAATGGCAAAAACTGGTCCGATCAACCGGGATTTTTGCTCTTAGTTTAATATGACTAAGAGGAATGAAGGCAAGATTGCTTTGAGCGATCTGTTATATGAAAAGATGTGAAATCCAGGAAATTGTGAAATTTAGACTAGGGTGACTGGTCCGAAATATGCGTTTGAAGGGATTCAGTTGATATTAGTCATAATCTTGCAGAAATGACGGTAGCATAATTCCATGAAAAGGACTTTTGCATTATTTGTGATATACAAATGATGCAAGAGTCGAGGCTATACCTAATTAGGTGAACTTGACCGGTCCACCACGTTTAAGAGAGATCTGTTGAAGATCGTGGGGAGTGGAAAGTCCAGGAGATTGAAAGAACCAGTCTATAGAGGATGAAGAATGATGCAAAATCAAGTCGTAGACTCTTGCATTATTTGAAAGGAATTCAAATGATACAAGAGTCGGAGGCTATACTCAATTGGGTGCACCTGATTGGTGCACCTTATTTTGAGAGGGGTCTGTAAAGATTGCAGGAAGTATACAAGAATTTTTTCGTACCTAATTAGGTGGTATGGAGGGTAAAATACTATATTTTTTGGCTTCTCAAAGTCATCTTGAATAGAAAAGAAGTATTACAGAAGATTGGAGTTCTTTTTAATTTCACACTGGAATCGGACCAACATGTAGAAGACTGGTCGGTCTTATTCAAGGTCAAATAAAAAATTACTCTGGGGCAGCTGTCGTATACTTGCCTTATGGGTGTACAGTCGTTGAAGGAATGAGTGATGAGAGGTATGGTGGCATACTAATGAAGATAAGACTGGTTGAGAGGGGCCACAGAGTGGTGCCCGACCGAGTATAGAATAACGAAGGTTCCATATACCGATATGGAAATAAGGCGGGCGTAAAGACGGACGTATGATGACTTGATTGACAAGTAAAGAAGAAATTGTAGTCTTTTAGGACTCCGAATCGATAAGGAAAGCCTAGAGATAGAGCTTCCGAATATGTAATCCATGTAATCGACTAAGATTCTGCACATAACCCTAGCTCCTCCGGATATATAAGGCGGAGCAGGGACCCTCGAAAACTCCCTAAACAACTCGTAATTAGCAATCTACTAAGAGCAGTACATAACACACGGGACGTAGCGTATTACTCTCCATCAAGAGGCCTGAACCTGTCTAAAATCTCATGTGCTTGTGTGTTCCGTGTGCACCATCGAATTCCACGCTCGTGAGGGACCGGGTAGTTCTAGTGTTGAGTTTAAGACTCGACAACCAGGTTGACAAGGATGTCGGACCGGGTTGAACTAACATGTGCGATAAAGTTTTGTTAATTTCAAGTGTCTCCTATTCACACCCCCTAGGCGACGTCAAGGTCCTTTCAATACGTATCACGGAATGATACATGTCTCCGGGCGATGAGAAAGAGTAAAAACGCCATTGTCACACCCGGTTTTAACGACCAAAACCGAATGCATCCGTATGCGTGCCCGGGAACAAGTTTTCACGCACACGAGTACAAATTAATGTGATAAAAGAACAATGTCTTTATTAAATTGAATACTTACATCGATATTGTCTCAAAGGACTAAATACAAATATACGCTAGCGGAAGACTCCATAACACCACAGGCAATCGACCGGGGTCCGCACGCCTAGACCTTTCTCATCGGTGGTCTTCTCCATCTTCCGAGCAGCAGTAGTTTGTAGAAAAAGAGGAAATAGCAAGAGTGAGTATATGTCGTACTCAGCAAGTGTGGGAATATATGACATGTAAGCTGAATGAAAGGAAGGCTAACACATGGTTTGCAATAGAAAGCACCTACACTAGTCAAGTTAATTAAAGCAACCTATTTACTAAGTGAATATGAACCAACGAGGCTACCCCACCTGTCAACCACCGCAAGCTACCCTACTTGCAGTAAACAACACCTACAAGTTACCCCGCTTGTAGCAAATTACACTACAGGTTACCCCGTCCGTAGCCAACCACACTACAGGTTACCCCGCCTGTAGCCAACCTACGAGTTACTCCACCCGTCCATACCCTCTAGTTCTCGTGAGGATCCAGGCCGTTCGTGACCGTGAACACGGTTGTTATAACAGTTTTACACTCTGCAGAGGTGGCACAACTTTACGCACAGGTCGGTGATTCCATCACTCGTCGGTGACTAAAACCTCCATTATACCAGCACACTTCCTTAGGTGTGAGGCCAAGAGATCACCGCAAGATCTTTCGAAGGACTTCCCAGCTTGCAAAACGCCCATGCTAAGGTTTCGCCGCCATCAAAGTGACGCATCACCTAGGGGCCCCCTCTTGCACCGTGGCTTCAAGTACTCTGCCTTCCCTCGCCCGAATCCGGAATACCCCTTCTTCCTTCATCCTTCCTCGACGCTCGCAGAACTGGGAAGCTACCTTGGTACTAAACCTTACCTACCTATTATCAGCCCTGTGCTTTGTGCGGAAGTCCTGGGTTGCCGCTCCAAGAACCGGTCCTTATGATCCCAAACAGGTACCACCACACCCAACAGGTGTGCACCGGCACCATCATCGACAATCCTCCTGTCGGGATCACCTAAGTTCCATGTTGCTAAAAAGCATTACCGGTTCATAATCATTATGTTCAAGTGGATACTTAATCAAGATTAGCATTTAGTTCAGTTGTAAACCCCATTGTGAGCATGCTAAGCAATGACGTACCCATACTATAACACTACACCCAAAACCAAGGCGACAAGGTAAAAGTGTGGAACAGGGTATGACACAATAGGATTCAAATTAAATGCAATGCATAAAAGTAAATTCAGATAGTAAGAAGTAGGCGCAATGTGCATCAAGGACACTTGCCTGTTTCCCTTTGCTGCTGCTCATGTTTTCAAGTCTTGCTCTTGAGGTCGTGGAAATGTACGTTCTTCTATTTAACGTCACACCGATACAAACATGCCAGAAACAAGCATACAAGCAAACTAAGGAACAGTACATCAAACAATACTAAAGTACTATAAAAATAGTACTAATAAATAGTACTCGTCGCTACGATCGCGTGAGCGCAAGAAGCACTAAAAATGAAGCTACGAACTAAAAGTTATACGCATTTGAAGATCTAGGGTTTAAAATGTAAAATAATCTTTTGTCGTAAATAAATAATTATATTTATGAAACAGAAAGAAATAAAAGATTATTGCATTTGTAAATAAATATGGATGTAATGAATAATTTATTTCGCAAAATAAACAGAAAGGAAATTTTATTTAGATCCTAAAGCATATGTTTTACCTTATTCTTTGAAAACTATAAAGGTTAGGGTTTTAAAGGCAAAATAACCCTTTTTCGAAAATAACTAAATTATATTATATTTACAATAAAGAAAGAATTAATTTAACCAAACATAAAATAATAAATTTTACTTGGAAAACAATATATTTATTTTATTGTAATATAAAATCGGAGAAGACTAGAGTTATTTTAGTAGACCAGCGATCAGATTTGGTTAAAGCTAAACAGAAGGACCTAACTGCAAAACAACAAGGCAGCTTGTTGGGCAACTCTCGCGCGATCGCATGGCAGCACACGTCTAGAACTTCCTCGATTTCAGGCTAGGGGTCACCAAAACTCTTCGCACGCGTTCCGGAAGAGCGAGAGGAGAGAACATAAAACTCACTTAGCGCGATTCGGGGCTGCATGATGATGGAACGACGATAAGCGATGATGTTTGGCGGCCGCAGTTGAGAGGCATCGTCAACGAGGTGTCTGCAGCGGCAGAACTTGGCAGCGACTTGGGGAATCGGCGACGCTTGCTTCGGACTTTCTTCTAAGCGTCACGGCGTCTCTTGAGGACGGCTCTCCGGGTGCAACTTGACGAATTCGGCGTTGGAGCTCCAATGACGGTGGCTGCATGAGATGAGCTGCGGCAAGGGCACAAGAGGCGGCGTTTAATAGGAGCCGGGCGTTGCTCTTGTAGGCGGCTCGTAGACGGGGATTTGCACGCAGCAAACACGAACACGAGGCGGCGATTAGCGATCAGGGGAAACGAGATCGTGGATTGTGCGGCTCCGTTTTATATGTGCTTGGCCCACAGCTGGGCACGCTCCCGTGGAGGGACGTGAGGTGGATCCGGACTCGGTCGATAGCAGCCGTAGAGTTGCTTGCGAAGGCAGGTAACGCTTAGCGAGGCGAGCTAGGTTCGGCAGCCGTGATGCGGCTTGCTCAAGTCGCGTGCATGGGCCTGTAGCTGCTGGTGGGCTGCGTTACGTGCTAATGCCGGACTTGTTCACGGACTGCATGCGCTGATAGGCTGGGCCTTCGTGAATTGGGTTGCAACCTGGAAGGAAGAAGAGAAAAAAGAAAAGAAAAAGAAGATAGAACAGGGCTGCCGCATGGAAGTCCGACCTAGAAAAGCAACGTGTCTTCTCCTTTTCTAAATCCTATTCATATTTACAACTAAATCCAATCGATTTTTTACTCGATATTTTAAATACATTTTCCACACAACAAAGGCCCAATGCAAATTACCAGCATGAATGCATTCAAACAATATATAAGTATTTAATCTAACTTATATTTAGTTTAAATTAGATAAAAAAATAAGTATGAAATTATTTGGTTTCCAAATCAAATTAATTGAAGGTACTTAAACTCTTTTTAATTGTTGAATTTAAAACACTTTGGAAAATAAAAATGCTTTAAACCATTATAGTTATTATAAAATAAATTCTTTTATAAATCACATGAGCCTATAAAACAACTATTTTCATAATTCAATAAATCAAAGACATTTATTTGATAAGCTATTTTCACCTATTTAAAGTATTTAAACCATAAATCAAAGGTATTTCTCAAACCAGAAGCTTTTATAAATCAAGCTTTATTTATTTTTGAAAGTAGCTCCTTTTTCTCACATGAAATGATAAAGCTCTTACTTTGCTTACAAAGAGAAAATATATTGTATAAAATAATGCCTTTTGAAATAAACTTATTTTCATAAATCAAATACAACTTTGCAATAAGTTATTTTCATAACCAAAGCAAATCATAGGTGCATTTGTAAAAGTTCAACAAAGAATCTTTATAAACAAAATAGCTTATATTAATTGGTTGAGTTTAAGAATAACTCTTTTTCTTAAAGAAGAAAGAAAGAAAATATAATTTCAATTTTAGCTTTTAGATAAAATTCAAACATACTTCAAAAAGTTTTAAAATTTAGTGAATTTTATGCACAACCCAAAATTTGAAATTCGGGGTGTTACAGCCACCCCCTCCCGGGTCACTCACTTTGGGCGATACGGGCAGCGAGGCCCAATCCTAGCCACCGCTACCCTAATCCACCCACCACAATAGCCGCTGGAGCAAGCCCTCACGAAGCCGGCGGGGCAAACCGAGGATACGATGGTGGGGCCTTTGCCCATCCTTAAAGGGCACGAAGGTTGGATCGAAGGAATCACGAAGGACGGTGGCTAGAGAACGGTGACCCACACCTACCACGTCATCGGTGGGAGCAGCTGGCCTACCGCCTTTGTCAAGTGGGGTGACGGTTGCTGCATCGGATGTTGGTAGAACCGGCCATGGCTGGAGGTTGTGGCTGGCGGAGGTCGTGGTGATGGAGTGTGGGAGTCTTAGCTCACCCGATGTGCTGGTTCCCCCATGAGGTGGGTACGGTCTTCATCGATCGGATGTAGCCGATGGTCGGAGCTCGCCATGGAAGGTATGAAGGATGCGGTTAGGGTTGTTCGACGAGGTTATGGTTGTAAGAGGGGTGGGAAGATTGGGAGCTACTGCTTCGTGAGGTGTAGGCAGGCATCCATTGTTAGATCCGGTAGTTGGTTGAGCGGGCTGCGGACATGTGAGAATGATGGATCTAGTAGTTGGTTGAGCGGGCTGCAGACATGTGAGGACAATGGATAGTGTGTTGTAATATGATCCAAATTCAGCCTTGCTAGGGATGCCTAGGAGGTGTGAGAGGTGGAGTCCTCCCACGTTACGGATCGTATTAGTTAGCCACCCATATATATACATCTTGTGTGTTGCAAGGGAAAAGTGAGAGACTCATTGTAATTCTCCTGCGTTTTGTAAACTCTCCTCATATAGTGAAGATTGCTGGTTGGCCCCGTGGTTTTTTCTCGCAAGGGTTTTCCACGTAAAAAAATCCGTTTCCCATTTCGATCTTGTTTATTCATATTTGCTAATAAGTGGTATCGAGCTAGACATGAGATTGATTAAAAAATTATTAGGGTTTATCTCTGTTACTGTCGCCAGCGGCTGCCGACTCAAGCTGCAGGGCGATTTGTTGCGCCGAGTCCGAGGTGGAACGGTTCAAGTCTCGACGAGATCGATCCATCTACAAAGCTGCTACTCCTGTTCGATAGCCTCGACGCTTGGTCGTTATCACTGCTGCACGCTACGCCGAGTTGACTTCAAGTCGCCGTGTTCACTTCAAGTCCTAAGGACCAGCCCTGTCCGTGGTGCACAAAAGCAGATCATTTTTTTCTTGGATCGACATGAAGCTGCAAGCGCCGAGCGCTCCCGTCACTCCAAAGCAATTTGGATAATTACGCTACACGCACACGAAGAATCTACTAGGCTCTACTTGTTGTTCTTTGCTACGCGCACCAAGGATATTCGCACCAGGAGGGTGTTCTTGCTACGTGCACACAGGTGTGCTACCAGATTGCTTTCCGGTTCTCCGCTGAAAGTACATGCAAGTGTACAGGAAGGCTGCAGATCTGTTTGGTGCACATAAGGGTATACCGGTGACGCTATAGATTGATGTTCCGCTGCTTGACCGTGATACACGGTTCACTCTTTGGCAAGTCAACATGAGGGCAATATTAGCACACCTTGATTTGGACCATGCATTTGATTCTTTCTCTAATAAGAAGCAAGATTCTTGGACCGATGAAGAAAAGCGTCGTGATCGTAAGGCTCTTTCACAAATTTATCTTCATTTATCTAATAATATTTTACAAGAGGTTTTGGAAGAGAAAACCGTTGCTACTTTATGGCTGAAGCTGGAGTTGATCTAAGGATCTAACCAGCAAGATGCATTTGAAGATGAAATTGTTCTCACAAGTTGCAAGAGGGTGATTCATTGGCCTCTTATTTATCGGTCTTCAAGGAGATTGTTTCGGACCTTACGTTCATGGAGGTAAAATATGATGATGAGGATTTAGCTCTCATGCTTTTGTGTTCGTTGCCTCCGTCTTATTCGAATTTCAGAGATACTATATTATACAGTCATGACACTCTTATCGTCAATGAGGTTTATGATGCTTTGCATGCAAAAGAAAAGATGAAATTGATAGTGTCTCTCGAAGTTGCTGCCAGTGATGATGGAGAAGGTTTATCCGTCCGTGGTAGGACAGAGAAGAAAAAATTCAATAATGGGAGAGATAAAAGTTCGAGTGGTCATCGCGGTCGCTCTAAATCCGAGAGGCAAAGATAAGTTCTGCAGCGTCAGGACATTGATAGATGTGAGGTAGTAGGTATGGGATCTGTTCGGATTAAGATGTCTGATGGTATTGTCGGGACATTAATGGATGTGAGGCATGATCCAACCATGACAAGAAATCTTATTTCTTTGAGTACTCTTGATCACAAAGGGTATAAGTACTCCGCTGGAGGTAGAGTTATGAAGGTAACTAAAGGCTCTCTTGTTGTCATGAAAGGTGATTTATTGACTGCCAATTTATATCTTCTTCAAGGCACTACTGTTATTGGTAATGTTTCTGTTTCTACCAAGTCATTATCTGATTCTGATGCTACTAACATTTGGCATATGAGTGAGCTTGGTATGACAATTTTGAGCAAGAGAGGACTTCTTGATGGGCATAGCATCGATAAGCTGGATATCTCGTGAGCATTGTGTGTTTGGCAAACACAAGAGGGTGAAGTTCAACACTTCGGTTCATACTATCGAAGGTATTCTTGATTATGTGCATTCTGATTTATAGGGACCTGCTCGTAAGACTTCTCTTAGAGGTGGTAGTTATATGTTGACAATCATTGATGATTATTCAAGGAAGGTATGGCCTTATTTCTTAAAGCATAAATCGGAAGAATTTTCTAAATTCAAAGAGTGGAAGATTATGGTGGAGAAACAAACTGATAGAAAGGTGAATGTTCTTCGCGCTGATAATGGGATGGAATTATGTTCTCATGCTTTTAACTCATATTGTAAGTCTCAAGGCTTTGTGAGACACCGCACTGTTGCTTATACACCTCAACAAAATGGTGTGGCTGAGCGGATGAACATGACTACCATCTCTAAGGCCCGTTGCATGTTGTCTAATGCTGGCTCGAGTAGGCGTTTTTGGGCTGAGGCTGCTTCCACTGCTTGTTTTCTAATTAATCGTTCCCCCTCTATTGCTATTGATAAGAAGACTCCAATTGAGGTATGGTCCGGTTCTCCAATAAATTATTCTGAATTGAGAATTTTTGGTTGTCCTGCTTATGCTCATGTTGATAATGGGAAATTGGAGCCTAGAGCTATTAAGTGTATTTTTCTTGGTTATCGTTCCGGTGTTAAAGGTTATAAATTGTGGGATCCTGAATCTAAAAAGGTTATTACTAGTAGAAGTGTTGTCTTTAATAAATCTGCTATGTCTACTAATGCTCATTTTCAGAGTTCATAGACCTCTAGTGTGCAGGTGGAGCATGTTATTGATTCAACACATACATCGGATACTCGATACGGATGCACCTATTGACGATGATTCATCGGTTATCCCGCATTCTCCTGTTGTGCAGTCTCCACAACGTTCTATTGCAGCTGACAGATCTAGGAGGCCTCATGTTCGACCCAAGAGGTTAATTGGAGAATGTAATATTGCTGCTTATGCTTTGAGTTGCGTAGAAGATGTTGAAGGTACTGCTGAACCTTCTAATTATTCTGAGGCTATTACTTCACGGATTGCAACAACAGGGTTACCGCTATGCAAGATGAGATGGAGTCACTTGATAAGAATGGTGCTTGGGATTTAGTGCCATGGCCTAAAGAGAAGAAGCCCGTTACGCTGCAAGTGGAATTTCAAGTGAAAAGAACCTATTTCTCCTAATGAAACAGCAAGGTATAAAGCAAGGTTGGTTGCTAAATGCTATAGTCGATTCAGGTAATGACTATAATGATGTGTTTCCTCCTGTTGTGAAACATAACTATATTCGCACTTTACTCAGTATTGTTGCTATGCATGATTATGACCTTGAGCAATTAGATGTTAAAATTGCATTCTTACATGGAGAATTAGATGAAGATATTTATATGGATCAACCTGTAGGTTTTGCTATTCCTGGAAAAGAACACCTTGTAGGAATGGTATAAGATAGATGACACAAATAGATAAGATGAGGAAGATCGACGCGCAATTTCAGACTTGGTGGATTTTCTGTTGGAGTCGGACATTGTCCGACTGGGTCGGATAATATCCAAGCTGGTCGAGAGGAGTCGGATATTGTCCGACTCACTCGGACATTGTCCGACTACAACAGGAAATTCACCAAATTTGCTATTCTGCATAAATCTACCGCACATTCCTAGCCATATTGCATCTACAGCATATATAGCATCCTAGGAAGGGGAAACAAAGAAACTCCTAATCCATGGAAGAAGAGCTTAAACCCTAGGTGAGAGGGAGGATTAGGGGTAAAAAACCTTGAAGCCGATGATGGAATCGGATAGAGTCCGAGTAGGAGAGGACTTTCCCCCACAAAACTCTCCAAATCGCCGGTGGAGATTGGAGATCGCCGGAGCAGAGCTCAAGCCGCCGGTTCGGTGAAGAGAGAGAAAGGGTTGGTTTGAATAAGGGAGATAGGTGAAGGGTAAGTTTGGATTCGGGCTTATAGGGTAGAAATCCCGTGGAGTCGGACATTGTCCGACTCGGTGGATAAAGTCCGACTCTTCACGGGCAGATCGGATACAGTCCGATCGGGTCGGACAAAGTCCGACTCTCTGAATAAATTCAGACTTGCTCCAAACGCAGAAAATTTCTCCGAATTTTTTCTTCTCACTCTTGTTCACAATTAAGCTCATGGACATGTGCTAAGGCTTCATTGGATGTAACCAGCCACATTCAATCATTCCAACAATGATTACATCCAAATCCGCATGATCCAAAGATCAAGAACCAAATTATTATAAAAATAAAAAACATACAAGATTTTTTAAGAATTTTATTTTTCAAAGCAATTACTCTACATCACAGCAGATATGCAAGCTTTCAAGTCACATTACTAGAATCAAGGATATTTAGCTCACTCCTTAAATGACAAAAACGACTTTCATCTAGTGGCTTGGTGAAAATATCGGCCAATTGTTCATCGGTTCTCACATGGCTCACCTCAATGCCCTCTTTGACAGAATGATCTCTCAAGAAATGATGACGAATATCTATATGCTTTTTGCGCGAATGCTCAACGGGGTTATATGCTAGCTTTATGGCACTCTCGTTGTCACATAGGAGTGGAATACGATTCAACTTGTAACCGTAATCCCTTAGAGTTTGTCGCATCCATAATAGTTGTGCACAACAACTACCGGCTGCCACATACTCCGCTTAGGCTGTGGATAGGGCAACGGAATTTTGTTTCTTGGATGACCATGACACTAGGGGCCTACCCAAGAATTGGCAAGTCCCGGAGGTACTCTTCCTATCTACCTTGTCCCCGGCATAATCCGCATCGGAATAGCCTATAAGGTTGAACTTTGAACCCTTGGGATACCAAAGTCCTAGGTTGGGTGTGTGCACCAAATATCTCAAGATTCTTTTAACGGCCACCATGTGGCACTCCATAGGAGCGGCTTGAAAACGTGCACACATACACACACTAAGCATGATATCGGGCCTAGATGCACAAAAGTACAGCAAGGAGCCGATCATACAACGATATACCTTTTGATCAATCGGCTTGTCCTTCTTGGTGAGGTCGAGATGGCCATTTGTAGCCATGGGTGTCTTGGCGGGCTTTGCTTTGTCCATGTCAAACTTCTTCAATGTATCTTGAATGTACTTGGCTTGACATAGGAAAGTGCCCTCCTTGAGTTGCTTTACTTGAAATCCTAGAAAGAATGTCAACTCACCCATCATAGACATCTCGAACCTCTTGGTCATTATCTTGCTAAAATCATCACAAAACATTTGATTAGTAGAACCAAATATTATGTCATCGACATAAATTTAGCACACAAAGATGTCATTGTCAAAACGCTTTGTGAAGAGCGTTGCATCGGCCTTGCCCATTTCGAAACCCTTTCTCAAGAGGAAATCCCTAAGGCATTCATACCATGCTCTTAGTGCTTGCTTAAGCCCATAGAGCGCCTTATGGAGTTTTTAAACATGGTTAGGATACTTGGGGTCTTCAAAGCCCGGTGGTTTCTCCACGTACACTTCTTCCTTGATTGTCCCGTTGAGGAATGCACTCTTCACGTCCATTAGGTACCTGAAGTTATAATGAGTGGCAAAGGCAAGTAGTATTCTTATTGATTCAAGCCTTGCCACGGGGCGTAGGTTTCATCAAAATCCAATCCTTCTACTTGTGAACATACTTTTGCCACGAATCTTGCGTTGTTCTTTGTGACAACACTTGTCTTCATTTTGTTTATTGCGGAATACCCACTTGGTGCCCACAACATTCTTGCCTCTTGGCCTTTCTTCCAATGTCCAAACTTCATTTCTTGTGAAGTTGTTCAATTCTTCTTGCATGGCCATCACCCAATCCGAATCCTCGAGTGCATCTTCTACTCTAAATGGCTCCAAAGAAGAGACAAAAGAGTAATGTTCACAAAAATTGCAAACACGAGAACGAGTGATTACCCCTTTTCTATGTCTCCAAGGATTTGCTCCACGGGATGATCACGTTGCACGCTTTGGTGGACTCTTGGGTGTGGTGCATGTGAGCTTGCTTGACCGCCATCTTGTTCAACCTCTTGATCATGCGATGTAGGTTCATCATCTTGTGCTTGAGCATGATCTTCATTACCAACTTCTTGATCTTGATCAACTTGATCATGATTTGTGCATGGTTGGTCTTGACTTAGGGGAGGAGGTTGATCTTGATCATTTTGTTGTTCTTGCGGTCTCACATCGCCAATAGCCATCCTCTTGATTTCTTGTCTAGGAGCCTCAACATCTACATTGTCAATAACAACTTGCTCCCCTTGTGATGAAAACTAGGGTGCCCCAATCTTCCAAAAGGTTCTCGATCAATAACGATTTGGCGGAGGCTTGACACAAATCGATCCGGCTTCCGAACAACACGTTTCGAACCCGCAATCGCAGCACCACGTCTCCTCTGGTTATCAACCGTGCAAGCACGATTGACCTCGCCAAGAAGGCTAATCCTTGCCTGCGAATCGAAGAACACAAGCAAGAACAAGATAGAAGCAACCAAATTGCAAATATATGATTAAACTCACGAGTTAGGGTCTCACAAACCGACAAAACGGCGAAACTGTTCTTGACAGAATAATCTAAGCAAAACCCAAACCCTAAGGAAGGGCGGCGGCTGCTTATGAGGTACCTAGGGTCGTCCATCTCCCCCTGGACGCAGCCCTAAGTGGGCTCAACAAAATACACGGCCCAAAGGCCAAAAGACAGTGGTGCAACACCGGCACGGTTTACGGACGTCTTCGTATTTCGGCCATTCCCGACGACTCGTGACGAATTTGGATATGAGACCAGAGCCAATGGAAAGGTTATCAAATTATATTTCCATCCATATAAAGAAAGTCCCAAACGGATTTCGTATGCGACCAAGGCGTCCGTTTTGGTGCAAGCTGTTTCTGGACTCCGAAACAGAATCGAACTCGACTTTGTTTGGGCCTCCAACATGACATGGACGCCCTTGCTGGCTCTCCACGCCTCCAACCTCCTCCTTAACCATATTATCATCATCTCCATGGTTCCTAAAAATTATTAACTCATTATGTAGTAATATATTCTCAAATATAAATAAACAGATCATTAGGAACATGCTCACCCGTAAATTCAATTGTTGTGATCTAGGTTTTGTCCTTGAATTATTTATTAGAGGAGTGTTGGTTATATCCGAGAGTGTGATGTCCTCATCATCCTCCCCTTCTTGATGAAAAGCCGTCCTCGGCGTCGTTGGTGCTTGAATGATTATTCCGAAGGATATCATTTCTTATCGTTCTCCTGTCCTTGAAAGCTATCTGTCCTTGGTTTGACCATAGTTGTGGAAAATATCGTAGGTGAAAACCATGAATGCTTCCCTTCTTGGAAGATAGCCTGTTTCTTGAAAACAAAACTAGGTGCAGTTGACATGACATGTTCAATGATAGTGGAGACTGTTAGTTGATTACTTTCTTGCACAAGACAAGGTAGCTTTGGATGTGAGGTAATATAAACTCTATGTACCATATACACACCATTATGATCATATTTTCCTATAGCATGAAAATTGTTTCTTGTCAACAAAGGCAATTCAGATTCAGAAAATATTCTCCTCTCCATAGAATTTAAATCACAAAGAGAGTCAAATTCAATATAACCCAAAGTATTTAGAGAAGACAGCAATCTTCACTCATCATTTTCACAAGTAATGGGAATCAAATGCTTAATTTCAGCACAAGCATCTGAATCAAAAGAACAAGTATCAAGTTCATGCATTTGTTGTGGCAAAGGTATAAGTGAAGCACTAGCACACAACACCTCTTTATCACAAGGAACAACAAGCAAATCATCATGTGACAAAGATAAATTCAGAGATGGTTCCACTAACAATTGCTCTATGATAGCATGGTTTGTGGAAAAATTCAACACATCAATATAATTCTCACCTTCTGTGAGTGTAGCACAAATGGCATTACCTGTGTTCTCAGCAACAGTAATAGTTGTATTATGAAGTGATTCTGAATTTGTACATGAGCTCGTGAAGACCTTATTTTCTTCCACTGCATCCTCATCCTTTTGTATATCCTGAAAGGTATTAGCTGGAACAATAGGCAAGAAACTTTGTTGTTCTTCTATCAATTCAGATTTAGATGAAAGTGTTGGATCATATAAACCCCCCCCCCATTCTTTTCTAAAAGGCTCATTCTTTCTCCTGTCAAATCTTTCTAGATCAGCTTCTAAAATTTCGGCAGCACTGATAGGTTTAAGAATTATTTTAGTGCCATTATGTTTAAAAGAGTATCTATTAGTAACAGTATTGTGAGAACATTGTTTCTATCAATCCAAAGTTTACCTAGCAACAAATGACATGCTTGCATAGGCACTATATCAAAATTTGCACTATCCTTATAAGTACCAATAAAAAAATTGATCCGTGCAATTTCTGTTACCTTAATCTCTCACAACAATTTACCCATCGAATATAGTATGGATGTGGGTGCGGTTGTGTGGTCAAGCCAAGTTTCTCGACCAACTCGGCACTTACAATGTTGCGGCTAGTTTCACCATCAATTACGACACGGCAACGTCGATTCATTACAACAATGAAAGTTTGGAATAAATTATTGACTTGATTTTGCTCCATCTTCTCCATTTGAGAACTCAACACTAGTTGTGCTAGAATACTCATATCATCACCTGTCATTGTTAGCAGCAAAAAAGAAAACACACGAAGTATATTTTCCTATCACTACTATGTATGAACAGTGAAAACTCTCAATATGCAAATGGAAGCATCTAACCAAGCTCTTACAAGGTTCTTACTATCAACAAAGCAAAGGATACCTGGAGAGTGTGAGCCAACAATTGTGAGGGTCAAAACCTGTGATTGTTCAGAAGGATATATGTGAAGTTTGGATAGGCAAAATATAGTAGCAAGGAATTGCAAATTTTCAATTCAGAATTGCAAAACTGAATAATAGTCCCAAGTAAGTCAATGTCACTGGCCTAAACTTGTCTCTCACATAGTCCAAGCAAGAAACAATGACTCAACAAAGGACACAAAGGATGCAAGCAACTTTGATTTTTTTTCTATCTTCCTTTTAGGTGCGGCTCTTTCTCTTTTTTTTTCAGCACGTCTTTGCCTTTTTCTTGTTTCCCTTTTTTCGCACTCTTTGCTTCTTTCTCTTTTTTATTACATTAGAATGGTACAAAACTCAACCAATGGATGCACTCACACAACTAAAACAGTGAAACAAACTAAGACCAGTGACAATGGACTCAACAAATCACACCTCGAACTAGAAAAAACAGTGAAACAAACTAAGACCAGTGACACAATGACAATCCGAAGGACTAGAATTCAGAAACGCAAACCAAACTAAAAATTGCGAGGCACAAAGGGGATATAGGACAGCAGATACACAACGAATAACTATTTTTTGTAGGGCAATATTCTGGAGTTTAGGACGAAACAAAATAACGAGGATAGGGGGAACCTTACCGTGCACCTGAAGCTCCGATTACCACTTGATGTGAACGAGTGTCCGGATCTTCGAAAGGTTCCGATAAACAACGATTTGGCGGAGGCTTGACACAAATCGATCCGGCTTCCGAACAACACGTTCCGAACCCCGCAATCGCAGCACCAAGTCTCCTCTAGTTATCAACCGTGCAAGCACGATTGACCTCGCCAAGAAGGCTAATCCTTGCCTGCGAATCGAAGAACACAAGCAAGAACAAGATAGAAGCAACCAAATTGCAAATATATGATTAAACTCACGAGTTGGGGTCTCACAAACCGAGAAAACGGCGAAACTGTTCTTGACAGAATAATCTAAGGAAAACCCAAACCCTAAGGAAGGAGCGGCGGCTGCTTATGAGGTACCTAGGGTCGTCCATCTCCCCCTGGACGCAGCCCGAAGTGGTCTCAACAAAATACACGGCCCAAAGGCCAAAAGACGGTGGCGCAACACCGGGACAGTTTCTGGACGTCTTCGTATTTCGGTAATTTCCGACGACTCGGGAATCATTTGGATATGAGACCAGCGCCAACGGAAAGGTTATCAAATTATCTTTCCATCCATATAAAGACCGTCCCAAACGAACTATGTATGCGACCAGGGCATCCGTTTTGGTGCAGACTGTTTCTGGACTCCGAAACAGAATCGAAGTCGACTTTGTTTGGGCCTCCAACATGACATGGACGCCCTTGCTGGCTCTCCACGCCTTCAACCTCCTCCTTAACCATATTATCATCATCTCCATGGTTCCTAACAATAATTAACTCATTATGTAGTAATATATTCTCAAATATAAATAAACAGATCATTAGGAACATGCTCACCCGTAAATTCAATTGTCGTGATCTAGGTTTTGTCCTTGAATTATGTATTGGAGGAGTGTTGGTTATATCCGAGGGTGTGATGTCCTCATCACCTTGAGAGCCGTTAGATTCATCAAACATCACGTCCCGTGCAACTTCAACACAACCAGAGCTTCTGTTGAAAATACGATAGGCGTGACAATTTGATCCATACCCAAGCAAGAAACCTTCATCAACTTTAGGAGAGAACTTTGAAGCCTTGGGTTTCTTGTTGAGCTTGAAACATTTGCTCCCAAAAACACGGAAATAGGAGATGTTAGGCTTTTTACCGGTTAGTAGCTCATATGGAGTTTTCCTCAAAAGTCGGTGGAGATACAACCGGTTGGAGGCATGACATGCGGTGTTGATTGCTTCGGCCCAAAAGCAATCAGAGGTCTTGTACTCATCAAGCATGGTTATTGCCATCTCTATGAGAGTGCGGTTCTTTCTTTTGGCAACTCCATTTTGTTGAGGTGTGTAGGGTGCCAAAAACTCATGCTTGATGCCTTCCTCATCAAGGTACTTTTCAACTTGAGTGTTCTTGAACTCGGTACCGTTGTCACTCCTTATGGCCTTGATCTTCACTTCAAATTCATTTTGTGCTCTTTTCAAGAATGTCTTTAGTACAACCTTCACTTCACCTTTATCACACAAAAAGAATACCGACGTAAAGCGAGAATAATCATCAACAATAAGAAGGCCATATTTGTTACCGCCAATGCTAATGTAGGCAATGGGACCGAAGAGATCCATGTGTAGCATCACCAACGGTCTTGTTGTCGTCACAATGTTCTTGGATGGGTGTGGTGCTCCAAGTTGCTTTCCGGCTTGACATGCACTACAAATTTTGTTTTTCTCAAAGCAAACATCCGTTAGTTCAAGAATGTGACCGCCCTTTTGGAGTTTGTGAAGATTTCTCATACCGACATGGGCTAGTCGTCTATGCCACAACCATCCCATGTCGGACTTTGCAACTAAGCATGTGTCAAGTTTTGCTTTATCCACGGTAAAATCCACAACATAAAGCTTTCCTTTGAGCACACCCTCAAAAGCAATCGATCATCACTTCTCCTTGAGACAATGACACCCTGGTCGTTGAACAAGCAATTGTAGCCCATTCCACAAAGTTGTGAAATAGACAACAAATTGAAGTCAACGTTATCCACAAGCATAACCTTCGAAAGCGAATGCAGAAAAGTTAAAGGAATGTTACCATAACCCAACACATAACCTTTTCTATTGTCTCCAAAGGTGATATACTCATTTCTTTCTTTGCTTGGCTCAAATGATTCGAACATTTTCTTGTCGCCGGTCATATGATTGGTGCATCCACTATCCACCACCCAAGATGAACCGCCGGAGCAGTATTCCTACAAAACAATTTAGGCTTTGTTTTTAGGTACCCAAATTTGCTTGGGTCCTCTCACATTAGTAACAAGTGCAGCTGACCAAAAAACTATTGTTATATTCAGGCCCTGGACTGTAACAGGTCCTGTGGGGTTCTCCTGATCAAATATTCAATTATGATTGCGCTAATTAACCAAATCACAATAACAGGCTTCACGTGGGGGTGTTTCATCAGTGCTTTGATGAAATAAAGCATGTGTTCAGTGAAGGAAGCCGATGCACAGGAATGGATGAATTGACAGAAAAAATCAAGAACCAAGCATAAGGATTACTAGGTTTGCTTATGATCATCATATTCATATAACTGGAGCTGAGGTACGCACAACACTATACATAATGCATGGTCAATTATTCTATAAGCCATAGGACCACACATTAACCCACCAAGGCGGCTGATGGCAGCAGCCGCTCATCGGACTATTGAGGCTTTAGGCCCTAGCAGCGGCCTTGCAAATCAGAGGCTTAGCCATCTCGAGCGACATGCTCAGGCGCTCGGACAGATCGACCCCACCGGCAGTAGGGGCCCACTCAAACTTCTGCAGGAGCTGCGCAAGCCAGAGGTTGGTGGTGGCCATTGCCAGCATCTTTCCAGGGCACGCGCGGCGCCCGGCACCGAACGGCGCGAGGCGGAGGTCGCTGCCAAGCACACTGATGTCCTCCTCTTGGAAGCGCTCAGGGCGGAACTTCTCAGGTTCAGGCCATATGTTGGCGTCGTGAGCGATGGACCACATGTTCACCATAGCAGTTGTGCCAGCAGGGACCAGGTGGCCGCCCACGTGGGCATCGTGCACGGCGAGGCGGGCCCATGAGAGGAGTGGAGCTGGTGGGTGCATGCGCAGGGTCTCCTTCACGATGGACTGGATGTAAGGCAGGTTGGCGACGTCGGCGTCTTCCACGGCACGACCCTTTCCCACCACTGCGTCGAGCTCTGCCTGTGCCTTCGCCTGGATATCCGGGTGCAGGACCATCCTCGCCATGACCCATTCCATCAGTATCGCAACAGTGTCTGCACCTCTAAAGATCATTTCCTGATTACAAAAAATTATATCAGAATCCACACTTACGATGAAACCTGCCCGAAAAAATCAACATAAACTCTATGTAAAAGGACATGCATGCTAAAAAAGCTTACCCAAAGAACAGCGATCATGTCGGAGTCTGACAACCTTTCCTCTCCCTCGAGGTCTAGAAGGACGTCTACAAAGTCACCTGTGACCTCATCAGGGACAAATCCAGTGGCACGCCTGGCCTTGTGCTCCCGTATGATATCTCCAACAAACACCTCCACTTTTTGGACTAACCTGTTGCACCGTCTGCGCACGCCCTGGGGGTCGAGCCACTTGAGGAGTGGGATGTAGTCAGCCCAGTTGAACCCCCGAGGAGATCATACCCCTCCGTCACCATCTCCTCAAGCAGCACACCCTCCTTGGTTGTGAAGTCGTCGTAGCGCTTGCCAAACACAGTGCTCATGATGTGGTTGAGCGATGCTGCATGCAGCACCCGGCGAAGGGAGACCTCACCTTGGCCGGCCATTGTGGTGGAGATGTCGGTGACCATGTTGGCACCAATGGAGGCCCGGTGTGGCGCAGATGCTGCCACGCGACGTGGGCCGAATAGGTAGCTCGCAGCTAGGCGACGCAGCCCACGCCGGTGAGCTTCGCCCGAGGGGCGAAGCCCATGGCGCGGTGGAAGAGGAGGTGGCGTGCAGCCTCCTTTACAGGGCGGTCCCCGAACGCTGGGTTGACTAGGATCTCACGCGCCGTGTCGGGCTGGCTCGACACGACAAGGCGGGTGAGACCCACGGAGAATGACATCAATGCCTTGCCACCATCAATGGCATGTGATAGTGCTGCTAACGTGCGGTGCGCTACAGGGCTAGAGAGTGCTGTGACCACACCTGCTGGGCCAGACGGTGGGCGACGGCTACGGGACAAGGCCCATGCAGGACCACCAGGGGAGAGCCATAGGAGAACGGCACCGAGGGCAAAAACTGCGAGGAGTGGTGGGAGTGAGGAGCTAAGCGGAAGCAGAAAGAGGAGTGAGTCCTCTAGCCCACTTGTCATGGTGAGCACCATGGTTTAGTGGGTGCTATTTGATGGCGATGTTGGTGAGTGAAATGGACTAGTGTGGGAGTGCTTAAATAGTGAGTCCAGGTCACTACACTCCAATGATTTGAAAACTGCCGAGGTGAAATTTAATTACTTATTCAATCAGTACATATATGTAGCAAATGCTGACAAATATTAATTTAGTCATTCAATTTGTACAATTAGTTAGCATGCAGCTACTATATGTTTGGCAATGATCGGATCCGATGCTTAGTCTTGAAGGGATCGAGAGAAAAGAAGTAATTCCGAGTTGTTCAAATCTGTAAATTCCATTCGTTATATTGGTAATACAACTTTTAAAAATATATATATAAAAAGAAATAGTGATTTCAAAAAAGGTATAATTATTTTGTGATAAGGTGTGAAGTGGATGTGTCATATTTTAAACAAAACAGGTTAGTTCTGATGTATTATATCAATTCCGCTATAAATCATAGTCTCCAAAGTGAAATTTCACTTCCCTTCTGTGGCACTAAATTAGTATTCCAGTTTTAAATATATATATATATATATATATATATATATATATATATATATATTGATATTCCCTTGTATGCCCTACATGAAATTTCCCTTCCCTTGTATGCCACTCTCAACCCTTTTTTTATCTTTTAATAATTTATTTTCCTCTCCTATTATTATGAACTTGAAAGAAGACTTCCATTACTTCAATATTTGAGCCCATTTTTATAGTGGCGTAAGAAATAGTGATGAGAAATTTCTGCTATTTGGTCCATTGCAAATTCAAAACAACTTATGAGTAAAAAATTCAAACAAATTTATCTTACCTTGATTTTTAGGTGCATTAAATTACTCAATATTTTGTAAAATAGAAAAATATATTTTGATCTGGATTGGGATATATATGATGTGTCATATTTAACACTTTACAGCTAATTCTGATGCAGTTTAAAAGCAAAAGCTAATTAGCAATAGTACAAAATCATACATGGCAACGTATAGACTGTTTGTTCTGTGGTGGACATTGTCTTTATGTTCATCTACACGTCATACAAGCTATAGTACTGCTTTAGTGGTCAGTTGCATCCATTATTTTGGCATATATATGTGCTGACTCACAAAATCAAATGGATTCTGTTGTACTAGTAACTTTGGACAAAGTATGAGCAATGTAAAACAGAACTTGCAATCTGCGTAAAACAAACACATCAGTTTTCTTCTATATTTTGGAACCTTTTGGACGCTATATGTAGCACTACTTTAATGGTCAGTTGCATCCATAATTTTGGCATCTATATGTGCTGACTCACAATATAAATCCTATGGATTCTGTTGTACCTACCAGAAATTTGGAAAAAAAAAAACAAGAGCTGAAGTAAAACAGAACTTGCAAGCTATGCAAAACAAACATATCAGCTTTCATTTGTATTTGCAAACTCATGTGTACATTTGTAATACATTGACTATACTTCATAAACTATGTTGCTATGGGTTTGCCACTGCAATTTTTCTCCGCACATTACATCCTCGAGATCCTGTGGTTATGCTACCCTAACGAGAGTTCCTCTACTAGAGAGGCACACCTTCGACAACAGTGACACTTTGAAGCTAAGAA
>JAUNZO010005220.1:0-114663 GCA_031894775.1 Chloris gayana | reverse complement strand
AATCTACCACTGTTACCACTGTTTTCCACAATCAAAAAATCCTATTTCAAATGGAGTATGGCCATCATCTATGTACATTATATAACATGTCAGAATCTTACCGAGGAACTTGTAGTGCATGTATCCATCGCCTCTAGATGATGGACGACAAGGTGCCATGCGCCAGCAGTATCATCAAAGATAAGCTAGTCCAACAGTTGGGTGTGTGTGTCCTTGGAATCAGAATTTCGGAACTAATGGCATGATGGAGCTGACAGGAAGAAAAAATGTCCCGATGTTTTATCTGCTATATCCACACCTGGTCCTATTATAGTGTGAGGCCAATATGTGGATCTGAATGGACATCAGAATAGCAACCGCACCGGGAGATCCAGAGGTAGTCCAAATATGGCCCTTGAACTCATGGCACGCTAAATTGGCATAGAATGATAATGAGTTGCTGATGAGGGCGACGTGTGCAAGGTCCTTAAGGACCAAAATTGGCGGTTGTTGAGCCCCATCTTGAGAATACCTCCATGTGTCTAGGACCACATGGTGTTCGGCGTATTGAGGGACCTTCTCCGGCAAGTATGCATGATGGGTGGTGGTGGTAGAAGAAAGATGAAGATGAAAAAACTACAAGAAAAACACAAAATATCAAAAAATAAAACTTAGCATTCATGACTTACTAAGACCAGGCTTAGACTTGATCTATAGCTAGAGCATCGCAAGCCTCGTTGCTCTTGGAGCCAGTGAGGTGACAACTGTTGAAGGAAGAAGAGGGTGGTACTGTGGCTGTTGGAATGTGGAAGGGGGATGGTAGTTTGGTAAGTTGAGGTGGAGGCCCATTGAGTGGATAAGGATCACTTGTTCTGGACCTCGCATAGCGATATATCTGTACATAGACAAATTTATATACTTTTATAAATGCCATATCGGTACAAAGGACATGACACACTACGCTTGGTTCTAGCGGTAGGCGTCGCGTATACGTATTATAAGTTAGCTTGCATGTCGGGGAAAATTTTGAGTGCAAATATAAATTGAGTGCAATTGTGCAAGCAATCACCTCCATCCATCCGATCATGATCCAACTGCCCAGGTCAGGAGGACACGGAGTAGCGTTAGCTCCTGATTGAGGAGGAGGAATAAGGTGGACGGATCGGTAAGAAAATACGTTTATTTACACATTCTAGAGGAGGCTTTGTGTAAGACTATTGTGCACGTACCCAACGCTTCATATAGCTCAAAGCAGGGATCTGACAGCTGAGAATTAGTTGATGACATGGCAGGCCTATTTTGCTAAGAAATCCATGTGTCTTAGGGAAATTTGTTTTTGTGGCTAGTCATTAATGGTTGTCATCTTTATTTGGTAAGTAAATTTGGCACACAGGTATGTATTTGTTTAATATTATACATTCCCAAGCCTAATAAAATGGAACCAACTATAAAGAGAATATAATGAAATCAAAGAATGATAAATGCTTGTCAAATTTTGTCGGATATAAACCGTAAATCAGTCACAGCCATGCAATTGCCATTAAGTAACTTCTAGAGAACAAATAATCATTTTCTTTTTATTTTATCAAAAAGGGTACAACTCGTACAAAATGAAACAAATCTAGCTACACAAGCAATAGCATAAATTTGTTTGAACAACCAATAGCATATATTTGTTTGAACAATAAAAGACAGCAGCTGAGAATCATGATTTAAACATAATAACAGTTCTTCAACAAACTTTTATCAGGCAATTATTGCACAGGTTAGAACACAGTTGAACAGAGGCACCCACAACACTCTAGATAACCCTTTATCCTGGTTGGAACATAGGTCTATTTCCTCTATTCATCCATCTAATATTAATCCGAAATCATAATAGTGAGGGTCATCTCGTAACATGATTGCATCTCCTTGAAGATTTGGCAGGTTTTACTTGCATATAATCCCAAATTATCATTTGTTTCTTTGCAGCAAATAAGTTAATCAAACCCTAAAATAGAGGACAGATAGGAACTATAAAGTGTAGACTGTGTATTTTTTTAATGATAACGAATTATGAACATATAGTGAGGCTCATCTACTAACAGGTAGTCCAAAATAAGAAAGCTCACCTCATTCGTCAAGAGAAGCCATGTTTGACACCACAATTCGAGCTGCCATCCCTGGGCATGCATGGAGCATATAATATATGCATAGGTCCTTGGCGAATGGCTAGTCAACAACCACCGCTGATGAGACCAAGGATTTACCACAACGGAGCATGTTAAGTCAAATACTCAAATGTAGAGGTGTGGTGCTAAAAGCAAACTGTAAATCTAACCAAGGCCAAAATCAGATAGAGGCTAGAAAGAATAATGCACGAATATAATTTTCTTTACCCTTGTTGCATTTAAAAAGACAAGAGAATGTTGGAATGTAGATTAATCTCTAATCGAGTACACATCATGAAATGAAAAGACACAAGAATGAAGGACCCAATACCCTACTGTTGCAGTCAAAGCAAGTCAACCTGATTTTTATTAGGGTTGCCAATTTTTGTGGATGTGTAGCATCAAATTTGGACAACTTTTATATAGAACTTTTCTTGAGATTCGGCCTACAAAATGTAACAAAAATCCTACACTAAAAACTGTTTTCTATTCTTACTGAATTTGTAGGACTATTTAACCTTTACCAAAAATTATGGTAAAATCGCTAAAATTCCTATTTTTGAATACCCTTCATTATTATGCAAAAAAAATATTGGTATGGTTATGTTAAGATTTTTGAAGTGTGTGCAACACTAGATTAAGCTTTAAATACGATATTTATTTGCAAATTCAATTCAAAGTTTAAATTTGAATTAAAAATTTTTACTTTACTTGATCCTTTGTGTTATACATTTTCCGTTAGTGACATCGAGGATGTCACACACACGGACATTACCATCATTGCTACCGTCATCCTAGAACACATCTGCACTGTTAGTAACCCAAGGATTCTCACTATCACCGTAATCCGCACTAGCGGCCCAACTCGGTGAAGAAGGACATGTAACAGCCTACTTTTAACAATACAAGATAATACAACAAGAAAATTTGGAACTAAATGAATAACACATATAGATAAAAATAAAAGAGTAAACATTATGTTTGATTCAAATGGTTTTCATCATTATCACAAGATTAAAAGTCTCATAACAGAATAAAAATAAATATAAATGTCTCAAACAAGTGAGCATGTACATTTCAGCTACTCCCAAGCCCATAAGACGCACATCATTCAACAAACATCTAGAAAGATGGTAAGGGGTGAGATAAACTATGCACGAAACATCAATGAAGCACACATATCTCACGTGTGGTTGATTTAATTGAGTTTAAGATTAAACAAGATACAAGACAAGCAAGAACATCCATAGATAAAACCAAATGTAATATAATTTAAATAGCAATGAACGACCATCAAATTTCATAAATAAAAAAAGAACTCCATAGCAAAATCATTGCTATTAACCAAAATGTTTGCATGCTATGATGCAACTCCATTCGAGAGATTCATGTTAGATGGTGCCAACCTCTCATGCAACTCTATGTACCGGTACTAGTCATAACACAATGGTTATGATCGGCCTTTTCCTTAATTTGAAATGTCATGAATGCATAGTTCAACTCAATATAGCCAAGTGAACATATCATCATTCTAGTACTAATAGAGTATAAATAAAATTGGTCCGAGGGTCAAGCATAAAACATATTTTGTACCACTGAACAAATTATAAAAGCAATAATCAATCATTGAATGTTTCAGCAAGTACCAAAGCACACTGATATTATTCTTGTGGAACAATTCATTTTATTCAGAAAAGATGCAAGACCTGGGTATAAACATAGCATTGATCACACCCCTACGTTACTTGCCTCGTAATCAACCAAAGGTGATGAAGACAAAACACTCAATCACGGATTGGAGGCACAACCATCTAATTCAATGACATGAATAATATTTTTAAAAGAGTAAAGGGCACAGCCGAGATTTAGCCCCCTAAACACAATTTGGAGCACATCACAGGTCCGTGACTCCCAAACCCGCTTAGAACGCTCATATGGTACCCTTGATTTGGAAACGACAGCTGAATTGGCGCACGATATGCGGGTAACCCCCTACCTTCTCTCCCGTCTTTCATTTTTTTATATGTGTATGTGCTTGTACATTTCATCTCTCTGTTTAGTTTCGTCGAGGTGACACTGGTGAGGCGGACGCAATCTAGTGGATGGAGGGCGGCGGCGATCACATGTCGTTGGGTCAACGTGTAGGGCCAGCAACCGCCGCAAGCAAGCCGACGCTCGTGACGCAGACTATGGTGGCGACATTGCTTCGGCAGGGATGAAATTAGCTAGTGTACGGTGCGTGATCAAGTCCTAATCAAGCTCCTTCTATTCCGCATGTTATAGGTGTTCTTAATTGATTCTAGTCACGCATTGTGTAAATATCACACTGAATCAACATTCTGTTGTCATGTAACTGGTCAAATAACTTTCAGATTCGAACCCAAAAAGGCTAGAAAAACTCGAATTAACAAAAGTTGTAGAGATTGTTAACTACAAGGTCATGGCTGGCATGACCTCTGATCTGCACTTTCTCGCAGGTTGGTGCAGATTGCCATGTCCCTCTTCCTCCAACACAAAAGATGGGTTCATGTGCCAAAAACGTGGGATATGATGGGGAATATTAGTAGGGGACTATTATGCCTACCTTGTATTGCAAAGGACCAATAGCAGTATGAATCGATCAACCCCATTGGATGGAGGTATATGGTGAAACGGTGCTTGAGTCTTCTGTTCTGAGAGAAAGAATCAAAGGGAAAACGTTGAGTGAAAGGCAGGGACGTGGGTTAGGCAATACAGTACTACACAACAAGCCTGCAATATCATCTCTCATTTTCTAGTAATAGCCGGCACAGGAAAATCCGCAATTACGGTGTGTTGCTGCTGACGTCATCACAAGAGACGCTATTGCAGTGCCCACTGTGATAGCGGGCGCCGATGACATCAGCGATGCCCGATATTGTAAATAGATAGTAATATCGGGAATAGTGACATCATCTTGGGCCCGTTATTTAAAATGTTACAGCAATATTGGGGACAGTGACTTCATTTTAGGTCCGATATTATTGTGCCCCTCAATTCCAAATCAAAGCCCATCAGCCTATTTGTATATATATCCACGTTAGGGTTGGAAAAAGTTACAAGTCCCAGCCTCCCCATCCCCATTAGCCGACACTGCCCCCCCCCCCCTCTCTCTCTCTCTCTCTCTCTCTCTCTCTCTCTCTCGAGCTCCAATCTGACACCCTCACCGCCCCTGATGTGTACGGGCTGTCCTACTCTTCCGAAACCTTCTGGTAAACAATAATTTGACGGAGGCGACACACAAATCGATCCGGCATCCGAACAACACGTTCCGAACCCCACAATCGCAGCACCACGTCTCCTCTGGTTATCAACCTTGCAAGCACGATTGACCTCGTCAAGAAGGCTATTCCTTTCCTACGAATTGAAGAACACAAGCAAGAACAAGATTGAGGCAAGAAAATATTGGACTTCGGTCGTGTAATTAAATAAGAACTGTGCCATTGAAATGAGTTTGTCCTTGGCATGAGTAGAGTCTTAGGGATTTTTCTTGCAATAAGTGGCCATTCCAACAGTCAGACCAGAACAACAATGTAGTACATCTCCCACTTTGCATGTTGCAATTCCTCTGAATATATCACATGGTTGCGATGAATTTGTACAGCTGACCAAAAAACTATTGTTATATTCAGGCCCTGGACTGCAACAGGTCCCGTGGGGTTCTCCTGATCAAATATTCAATTATGGCTGCGCTAAGTAACCAAATCACAATAATAGGCTTCACGTGGGGGTGTTTCATCAGTGCTTTGATGAAATAAAGCATGTGTTCAGTGAAGGAAGCCGATGCACGGGAATGGATGAATTGACAGAAAAAATCAAGAACCAAGCATAAGGATTACTAGGTTTGCTTATGATCATCATATTCATATAACTGGAGCTGAGGTACGCACAACACTATACATAATGCATGGTCAATTATTCTATAAGCCATAGGACCACACATTAACCCACCAAGGCGGCTGATGGCAGCAGCCGCTCATCGGACTTTTGAGGCTTTAGGCCCTAGCACCGGCCTTGCAAATCAGAGGCTTAGCCATCTCGAGCGACATGCTCAGGCGCTCGGACAGATCGACCCCACCGGCAGTAGGGGCCCACTCAAACTTCTGCAGGAGCTGCGCAAGCCAGAGGTTGGTGGTGGCCATTGCCAGCATCTTTCCAGGGCACGCGCGGCGCCCGGCACCGAACGGCGCGAGGCGGAGGTCGCTGCCAAGCACACTGATGTCCTCCTCTTGGAAGCGCTCAGGGCGGAACTTCTCAGGTTCAGGCCACATGTTGGCGTCGTGAGCGATGGACCACATGTTCACCATAGCAGTTGTTCCAGCAGGGACCAGGTGGCCGCCCACGTGGGCATCGTGCACGGCGAGGCGGGCCCATGAGAGGAGTGGACCTGGTGGGTGCATGCGCAGGGTCTCCTTCACGATGGACTGGATGTAAGGCAGGTTGGCGACGTCGGCATCTTCCACGGCACGACCCTTTCCCACCACTGCGTCGAGCTCTGCCTGTGCCTTCGCCTGGATATCCGGGTGCAGGACCATCCTCGCCATGACCCATTCCATCAGTATCGCAACAGTGTCTGCACCTCTAAAGATCATTTCCTGATTACAAAAAATTATATCAGAATCCACACTTACGATGAAACCTGCCTGAAAAAATCAACATAAACTCTATGTAAAAGGACATGCATGCTAAAAAAGCTTACCCAAAGAACAGCGATCATGTCGGAGTCTGACAACCTTTCCTCTCCCTCGAGGTCTAGAAGGACGTCTACAAAGTCACCTGTGACCTCATCAGGGACAAATCCAGTGGCACGCCTGGCCTTGTGCTCCCGTATGATATCTCCAACAAACACCTCCACTTTTTGGACTAACCTGTTGCACCGTCTGCGCACGCCCTGGGGTCGAGCCACTTGAGGAGTGGGATGTAGTCAGCCCAGTTGAACCCCCGAGGAGATCATACCCCTCCGTCACCATCTCCTCAAGCAGCACACCCTCCTTGGTTGTGAAGTCGTCGTAGCGCTTGCCAAACACAGTGCTCATGATGTGGTTGAGCGATGCTGCATGCAGCACCCGGCGAAGGGAGACCTCACCTTGGCCGGCCATTGTGGTGGAGATGTCGGTGACCATGTTGGCACCAATGGAGGCCCGGTGTGGCGCAGATGCTGCCACGCGACGTGGGCCGAATAGGTAGCTCGCAGCTAGGCGACGCAGCCCACGCCAGTGAGCTTCGCCTCGAGGGGCGAAGCCCATGGCGCGGTGGAAGAGGAGGTGGCGTGCAGCCTCCTTTACAGGGCGGTCCCCGAACGCTGGGTTGACTAGGATCTCACGCGCCGTGTCGGGCTGGCTCGACACGACAAGGCGGGTGAGACCCACGGAGAATGACATCAATGCCTTGCCACCATCAATGGCATGTGATAGTGCTGCTAACGTGCGGTGCGCTACAGGGCTAGAGAGTGCTGTGACCACACCTGCTGGGCCAGACGGTGGGCGACGGCTACGGGACAAGGCCCATGCAGGACCACCAGGGGAGAGCCATAGGAGAACGGCACCGAGGGCAAAAACTGCGAGGAGTGGTGGGAGTGAGGAGCTAAGCGGAAGCAGAAAGAGGAGTGAGTCCTCTAGCCCACTTGTCATGGTGAGCACCATGGTTTAGTGGGTGCTATTTGATGGCGATGTTGGTGAGTGAAATGGACTAGTGTGGGAGTGCTTAAATAGTGAGTCCAGGTCACTACAGTCCAATGATTTGAAAACTGCCGAGGTGAAATTTAATTACTTATTCAATCAGTACATATATGTAGCAAATGCTGACAAATATTAATTTAGTCATTCAATTTGTACAATTAGTTAGCATGCAGCTACTATATGTTTGGCAATGATCGGATCCGATGCTTAGTCTTGAAGGGATCGAGAGAAAAGAAGTAATTCTGAGTTGTTCAAATCTGTAAATTCCATTCGTTATATTGGTAATACAACTTTTAAAAAAATATATATAAGAAGAAATAGTGATTTCAAAAAAGGTATAATTATTTTGTGATAAGGTGTGAAGTGGATGTGTCATATTTTAAACAAAACAGGTTAGTTCTGATGTATTATATCAATTCCGCTATAAATCATAGTCTCCAAAGTGAAATTTCACTTCCCTTCTGTGGCACTAAATTAGTATTCCAGTTTTAAATATATATATATATATATATATATATATTGATATTCCCTTGTATGCCCTACATGAAATTTCCCTTCCCTTGTATGCCACTCTCAACCCTTTTTTTATCTTTTAATAATTTATTTTCCTCTCCTATTATTATGAACTTGAAAGAAGATTCCATTACTTCAATATTTGAGCCCATTTTTATAGTGGCGTAAGAAATAGTGATGAAAAATTTCTGCTATTTGGTCCATTGCAAATTCAAAACAACTTATGAGTAAAAAATTCAAACAAATTTATCTTACCTTGATTTTTAGGTGCATTAAATTACTCAATATTTTGTAAAATAGAAAAATATATTTTGATCTGGATTGGGATATATATGATGTGTCATATTTAACACTTTACAGCTAATTCTGATGCAGTTTAAAAGCAAAAGCTAATTAGCAATAGTACAAAATCATACATGGCAACGTATAGACTGTTTGTTCTGTGGTGGACATTGTCTTTATGTTCATCTACACGTCATACAAGCTATAGTACTGCTTTAGTGGTCAGTTGCATCCATTATTTTGGCATATATATGTGCTGACTCACAAAATCAAATGGATTCTGTTGTACTAGTAACTTTGGACAAAGTATGAGCAATGTAAAACAGAACTTGCAATCTGCGTAAAACAAACACATCAGTTTTCTTCTATATTTTGGAACCTTTTGGACGCTATATGTAGCACTACTTTAATGGTCAGTTGCATCCATAATTTTGGCATCTATATGTGCTGACTCACAATATAAATCCTATGGATTCTGTTGTACCTACCAGAAATTTGGAAAAAAAAAAAACAAGAGCTGAAGTAAAACAGAACTTGCAAGCTATGCAAAACAAACATATCAGCTTTCATTTGTATTTGCAAACTCATGTGTACATTTGTAATACATTGACTATACTTCATAAACTATGTTGCTATGGGTTTGCCACTGCAATTTTTCTCCGCACATTACATCCTCGAGATCCTGTGGTTATGCTACCCTAACGAGAGTTCCTCTACTAGAGAGGCACACCTTCGACAACAGTGACACTTTGAAGCTAAGAGTGCGACTTACTTATCTTCCTCGACTCCAGCCACACCGAGTAATTAGGTTTGGACCAAGAAGACATCCCTCCCATCCAAGATCAGTTGATCAATAGGTTGGTGGATATGGAATACTTCCATAAGGGCCTTGATGCAATATGGTAGTTTGATTGAGTGGAAGGCAACCTCTCTGAACCCTCACCATGTGTGGTGTCTATGCTAAAGAGTATGGTGCAATTGAAGTAGAACATGACTCAATACCAATAGCAAGGACTCAACAATGCAGAATGGAAATATGAATTGTGGAAAACATAGATTCTAAGTGTTTCATTTTCACTCAAGGTTTAGACATGAACATGACATTATTGATTATAAACATTATCAAATGAATAACAGATTGTGCCATCTTGCTACGATGGTAGAAGAAGAATTGCAGGGACCCCAACAAATCCCAACACGAACTTTTGAAAATCAATCATTTGGTATTAGGTTTTAGGTTTCTGATTGGGAATTTATTACATTGTTATATATTTCCTTTATTTATCACCAAAAAATCTGGAAAAGCAAAGAAAGAAATCTACCACTATTACCACTGGTTTCCACAATCAAAAAATCCTATTTCAAATGGAGTATGGCCATCATCTATGTACATTATATAACATGTCAGAATCTTACCGAGGAACTTGTAGTGCATGTATCCATCGCCTCTAGATGATGGACGACAAGGTGCCATGCGCCAGCAGTATCATCAAAGATAAGCTAGTCCAACAGTTGGGTGTGTGTGTCCTTGGAATCAGAATTTCGGAACTAATGGCATGATGGAGCTGACAGGAAGAAAAAATGTCCCGATTTTTTATCTGCTATATCCACACCTGGTCCTATTATAGTGTGAGGCCAATATGTGGATCTGAATGGACATCAGAATAGCAACCACACCGGGAGATCCAGAGGTAGTCCAAATATGGCCCTTGAACTCATGGCACGCTAAATTGGCATAGAATGATAATGAGTTGTTGATGAGGGCGACGTGGGCAAGGTCCTTAAGGACCAAAATTGGCAGTTGTTGAGCCCCATCTTGAGAATACCTCCATGTGTCTGGGACCACATGGTGTTCGGCGTATTGAGGGACCTTCTCCGGCAAGTATGCATGATGGGGGGTGGTGGTAGAAGAAAGATGAAGATGAAAAACTACAAGAAAAACACAAAATATCAAAAAATAAAACTTAGCATTCATGACTTACTAAGACCAGGCTTTAGACTTGATCTATAGCTAGATCATCGCAAGCCTCGTTGCTCTTGGAGCCAGTGAGGTGACAACTGTTGAAGGAAGAAGAGGGTGGTACTGTGGCTGTTGGAATGTGGAAGGGGGTGGTAGTTTGGTAAGTTGAGGTGGAGGCCCATTGAGTGGATAAGGATCACTTGTTCTGGACCTCGCATAGCAATATATCTGTACATAGACAAATTTATATACTTTTATAAATGCCATATCGGTACAAAGGACATGACACACTATGCTTGGTTCTAGCGGTAGGCGTCGCGTATACGTATTATAAGTTAGCTTGCATGTTGGTGAAAATTTTGAGTGCAAATATAAATTGAGTGCAATTGTGCAAGCAATCACCTCCATCCATCCGATCATGATCCAACTGCCCAGGTCAGGAGGACACGGAGTAGCGTTAGCTGCTGATTGAGGAGGAGGAAGACGACGTGGCACCGGTTCACGCGGATTAGGATTTGGTAAGGGGAGGTAGAGGGGAGGCATGGTGCATGCGCAACGGAGTCGGGGAGGAGGCGCGGCGGCCGGGTAACCCTAGCCTCAGATCGCTCCATGTCTTCTCACTCGCGAACAAGCGTAGGCATGCGGAAGGCCTTACCAATTGGCCCCAGTAATCAGTGCCACATTATATATGGCAGGCGAGGCAACGGAATCGCCAGCGGGTATAATTCTGAGTGAACAAAGATTGAATGCGGGTGTAATGTGAGATAGAGATTTAGCCTAATTTTGGATCAGGGGTAACAAGTAATTGTAACTTGAGTGGGCCCAAAACTTAATCCAGGGTGATTGTTGATGCTATCTTCATGCAAGGCTCCAGATTGCTTGGTATAATTTTTTTTTTTTGGTTAGAACATAGGTCGCAGGAACTCATTCTTTATTCCTTTAGATTAAACCGGGTATGAGACGTTTCGTAACTTAGGGAGCATTTCCTTTTCTTTATGATCTTTCATAAAAGGATCCATATTCAAGAACTGAGGCATGGTGGAAGGACCCAATACCAAATTATGCTTTGTAAAGTGTCTACTTCCAAAGATCTAGAATAAGGTGAGACGGATCGGTAAGAAAATACGTTTATTTACACATTCTAGAGGAGGCTTTGTGTAAGACTGTTGTGCACGTACCCAACGCTTCATATAGCTCAAAGCAGGGATCTGACAGCTGAGAATTAGTTGATGACATGGCAGGCCTATTTTGCTAAGAAATCCATGTGTCTTAGGGAAATTTGTTTTTGTGGCTAGCCATTAATGGTTGTCATCTTTATTTGGTAAGTAAATTTGGCACACAGGTATGTATTTGTTTAATATTATACATTCCCAAGCCTAATAAAATGGAACCAACTATAAAGAGAATATAATGAAATCAAAGAATGATAAATGCTTGTCAAATTTTGTAGGATATAAACCGTAAATCAGTCACAGCCATGCAATTTCCATTAAGTAACTTCTAGAGAACAAATAATCATTTTCTTTTTATTTTATCAAAAAGGGTACAACTCGTACAAAATGAAACAAATCTAGCTACACAAGCAATAGCATAAATTTGTTTGAACAACCAATAGCATATATTTGTTTGAACAATAAAAGACAGCAGCTGAGAATCATGATTTAAACATAATAACAGTTCTTCAACAACCTTTTATCCGACAATTATTGCACAGGTTAGAACACAGTTGAACAGAGGCATCCACAACACTCTAGATAACCCTTTATCCTGGTTGGAACATAGGTCTATTTCCTCTATTCATCCATCTAATATTAATCCGAAATCATAATAGTGAGGGTCATCTCGTAACATGATTGCATCTCCTTGAAGATTTGGCAGGTTTTACTTGCATATAATCCCAAATTATCATTTGTTTCTTTGCAGCAAATCAGTTATTCAAACCCTAAAATAGAGGACAGATAGGAACTATAAAGTGTAGACTGTGTATTTTTTTAATGATAACGAATTATGAACATATAGTGAGGCTCATCTACTAACAGGTAGTCCAAAATAAGAAAGCTCACCTCATTCGTCAAGAGAAGCCATGCTTGACACCACAATTCGAGCTGCCATCCCTGGGCATGCATGGAGCATATAATATATGCATAGGTCCTTGGCGAATGGCTAGTCAACAACCACCGCTGATGAGACCAAGGATTTACCACAACGGAGCATGTTAAGTCAAATACTCAAATGTAGAGGTGTGGTGCTAAAAGCAAACTGTAAATCGAACCAAGGCCAAAATCAGATAGAGGCCAGAAAGAATAATGCACGAATATAATTTTCTTTACCCTTGTTGCATTTAAAAAGACAAGAGAATGTTGGAATGTAGATTAATCTCTAATCGAGTACACATCATGAAATGAAAAGACACAAGAATGAAGGACCCAATACCCTACTGTTGCAGTCAAAGCAAGTCAACCTGATTTTTATTAGGGTTGCCAATTTTTGTGGATGTGTAGCATCAAATTTGGACAACTTTTATATAGAACTTTTCTTGAGATTCGGCCTACAAAATTTAACAAAAATCCTACACTAAAAACTGTTTTCTATTCTTACTGAATTTGTAGGACTATTTAACCTTTACCAAAAATTATGGTAAAATCGCTAAAATTCCTATTTTTGAATACCCTTCATTATTATGCAAAAAAAATATTGGTATGGTTATGTTAAGATTTTTGAAGTGTGTGCAACACTAGATTAAGCTTTAAATTCGATATTTATTTGCAAATTCAATTCAAAGTTTAAATTTGAATTACAAATTTTTACTTTACTTGATCCTTTGTGTTATACATTTTCCGTTAGTGACATCGAGGATGTCACACACACGGACATTACCGTCATTGCTACCGTCATCCTAGAACACATCTGCACTGTTAGTAACCCAAGGATTCTCACTATCACCGTAATCCGCACTGGCGGCCCAACTCGGTGAAGAAGGACATGTAACACCCTACTTTTAACAATACAAGATAATACAACAAGAAAATTTGGAACTAAATGAATAACAAATATAGATAAAAATAAAAGAGTAAACATTATGTTTGATTCAAATGGTTTTCATCATTATCACAAGATTAAAAGTCTCATAACAGAATAAAAATAAATATAAATGTCTCAAACAAGTGAGCATGTACATTTCAGCTACTCCCAAGCCCATAAGACGCACATCATTCAACAAACATCTAGAAAGATGGTAAGGGGTGAGATAAACTACGCACGAAACATCAATGAAGCACACATATCTCACGTGTGGTTGATTTAATTGAGTTTAAGATTAAACAAGATACAAGACAAGCAAGAACAGCCATAGATAAAACCACATGTAACATAATTTAAATAGCAATGAACAACCATCAAATTTCATAAATAAAAAAAGAACTCCATAGCAAAATCATTGCTATTAACCAAAATGTTTGCATGCTATGATGCAACTCCATTCGAGAGATTCATGTTAGACGGTGCCAACCTCTCATGCAACTCTATGTACCGGTACTAGTCATAACACAATGGCTATGATCGGCCTTTTCCTTAATTTGAAATGTCATGAATGCATAGTTCAACTCAATATAGCCAAGTGATCATATCATCATTCTAGTACTAATAGAGTATAAATAAAATTGGTCCGAGGGTCAAGCATAAAACATATTTTGTACCACTGAACAAATTATAAAAGCAATAATCAATCATTGAATGTTTCAGCAAGTACCAAAGCACATTGATATTATTCTTGTGGCACAATTCATTTTATTCAGAAAAGATGCAAGACCTGGGTATAAACATAGCATTGATCACACCCCTACGTTACTTGCCTCGTAATCAACCAAAGGTGATGAAGACAAAACACTCAATCACGGATTGGAGGCACAACCATCTAATTCAATGACATGAATAATATTTTTAAAAGAGTAAAGGGCACAGCCGAGATTTAGCCCCTAAACACAATTTGGAGCACATCACAGGTCCGTGACTCCCAAACCCGCTTAGAACGCTCATATGGTACCCTTGATTTGGAAACGACAGCTGAATTGGCGCACGATATGCGGGTAACCCCCTACCTTCTCTCCCGTCTTTCATTTTTTTATATGTGTATGTGCTTGTACATTTCATCTCTCTGTTTAGTTTCGTCGAGGTGACACTGGTGAGGCGGACGCAATCTAGTGGATGGAGGGCGGCGGCGATCACATGTCGTTGGGTCAACGTGTAGGGCCAGCAACCGCCGCAAGCAAGCCGACGCTCGTGACGCAGACTATGGTGGCGACATTGCTTCGGCAGGGATGAAATTAGCTAGTGTACGGTGCGTGATCAAGTCCTAATCAAGCTCCTTCTATTCCGCATGTTATAGGTGTTCTTAATTGATTCTAGTCACGCATTGTGTAAATATCACACTGAATCAACATTCTGTTGTCATGTAACTGGTCAAATAACTTTCAGATTCGAACCCAAAAAGGCTAGAAAAACTCGAATTAACAAAAGTTGTAGAGATTGTTAACTACAAGGTCATGGCTGGCATGACCTCTGATCTGCACTTTCTCGCAGGTTGGTGCAGATTGCCATGTCCCTCTTCCTCCAACACAAAAGATGGGTTCATGTGCCAAAAACGTGGGATATGATGGGGAATATTAGTAGGGGACTATTATGCCTACCTTGTATTGCAAAGGACCAATAGCAGTAGGAATCGATCAACCCCATTGGATGGAGGTATATGGTGAAACGGTGCTTGAGTCTTCTGTTCTGAGAGAAAGAATCAAAGGGAAAACGTTGAGTGAAAGGCAGGGATGTGGGTTAGGCAATACAGTACTACACAACAAGCCTGCAATATCATCTCTCATTTTCTAGTAATAGCCGGCACAAGAAAATCCGCAATTACGGTGTGTTGCTGCTGACGTCATCACAAGAGACGCTATTGCAGTGCCCACTGTGATAGCGGGCGCCGATGACATCAGCGATGCCCGATATTGTAAATAGATAGTAATATCGGGAATAGTGACATCATCTTGGGCCCGTTATTTAAAATGTTACAGCAATATTGGGGACAGTGACTTCATTTTAGGTCCGATATTATTGTGCCCCTCAATTCCAAATCAAAGCCCATCAGCCTATTTGTATATATATCCACGTTAGGGTTGGAAAAAGTTACAAGTCCCAGCCTCCCCATCCCCATTAGCCGACACTGCCCCCCCCCCCCCTCTCTCTCTCTCTCTCTCTCTCTCTCTCTCTCTCTCTCCGAGCTCCAATCTGACGCCCTCACCGCCCCTGATGTGTACGGGCTGTCCTAGTCTTCCGAAACCTTCTGGTAAACAATGATTTGGCGGAGGCGACACACAAATCGATCCGGCATCCGAACAACACGTTCCGAACCCCACAATCGCATCACCACGTCTCCTCTGGTTATCAACCTTGCAAGCACGATTGACCTCGCCAAGAAGGCTATTCCTTTCCTACGAATTGAAGAACACAAGCAAGAACAAGATTGAGGCAAGAAAATATTGGACTTCGGTCGTGTAATTAAATAAGAACTGTGCCATTGAAATGAGTTTGTCCTTGGCATGAGTAGAGTCTTAGGGATTTTTCTTGCAATAAGTGGCCATTCCAACAGTCAGACCAGAACAACAATGTAGTACATCTCCCACTTTGCATGTTGCAATTCCTCTGAATATATCACATGGTTGCGATAAATTTGTACAGCTGACCAAAAAACTATTGTTATATTCAGGCCCTGGACTGCAACAGGTCCCGTGGGGTTCTCCTGATCAAATATTCAATTATGGCTGCGCTAAGTAACCAAATCACAATAATAGGCTTCACGTGGGGGTGTTTCATCAGTGCTTTGATGAAATAAAGCATGTGTTCAGTGAAGGAAGCCGATGCACGGGAATGGATGAATTGACAGAAAAAATCAAGAACCAAGCATAAGGATTACTAGGTTTGCTTATGATCATCATATTCATATAACTGGAGCTGAGGTACGCACAACACTATACATAATGCATGGTCAATTATTCTATAAGCCATAGGACCACACATTAACCCACCAAGGCGGCTGATGGCAGCAGCCGCTCATCGGACTTTTGAGGCTTTAGGCCCTAGCACCGGCCTTGCAAATCAGAGGCTTAGCCATCTCGAGCGACATGCTCAGGCGCTCGGACAGATCGACCCCACCGGCAGTAGGGGCCCACTCAAACTTCTGCAGGAGCTGCGCAAGCCAGAGGTTGGTGGTGGCCATTGCCAGCATCTTTCCAGGGCACGCGCGGCGCCCGGCACCGAACGGCGCGAGGCGGAGGTCGCTGCCAAGCACACTGATGTCCTCCTCTTGGAAGCGCTCAGGGCGGAACTTCTCAGGTTCAGGCCATATGTTGGCGTCGTGAGCGATGGACCACATGTTCACCATAGCAGTTGTTCCAGCAGGGACCAGGTGGCCGCCCACGTGGGCATCGTGCACGGCGAGGCGGGCCCATGAGAGGAGTGGACCTGGTGGGTGCATGCGCAGGGTCTCCTTCACGATGGACTGGATGTAAGGCAGGTTGGCGACGTCGGCATCTTCCACGGCACGACCCTTTCCCACCACTGCGTCGAGCTCTGCCTGTGCCTTCGCCTGGATATCCGGGTGCAGGACCATCCTCGCCATGACCCATTCCATCAGTATCGCAACAGTGTCTGCACCTCTAAAGATCATTTCCTGATTACAAAAAATTATATCAGAATCCACACTTACGATGAAACCTGCCCGAAAAAATCAACATAAACTCTATGTAAAAGGACATGCATGCTAAAAAAGCTTACCCAAAGAACAGCGATCATGTCGGAGTCTGACAACCTTTCCTCTCCCTCGAGGTCTAGAAGGACGTCTACAAAGTCACCTGTGACCTCATCAGGGACAAATCCAGTGGCACGCCTGGCCTTGTGCTCCCGTATGATATCTCCAACAAACACCTCCACTTTTTGGACTAACCTGTTGCACCGTCTGCGCACGCCCTGGGGGTCGAGCCACTTGAGGAGTGGGATGTAGTCAGCCCAGTTGAACCCCCGAGGAGATCATACCCCTCCGTCACCATCTCCTCAAGCAGCACACCCTCCTTGGTTGTGAAGTCGTCGTAGCGCTTGCCAAACACAGTGCTCATGATGTGGTTGAGCGATGCTGCATGCAGCACCCGGCGAAGGGAGACCTCACCTTGGCCGGCCATTGTGGTGGAGATGTCGGTGACCATGTTGGCACCAATGGAGGCCCGGTGTGGCGCAGATGCTGCCACGCGACGTGGGCCGAATAGGTAGCTCGCAGCTAGGCGACGCAGCCCACGCCAGTGAGCTTCGCCTGAGGGGCGAAGCCCATGGCGCGGTGGAAGAGGAGGTGGCGTGCAGCCTCCTTTACAGGGCGGTCCCCGAACGCTGGGTTGACTAGGATCTCACGCGCCGTGTCGGGCTGGCTCGACACGACAAGGCGGGTGAGACCCACGGAGAATGACATCAATGCCTTGCCACCATCAATGGCATGTGATAGTGCTGCTAACGTGCGGTGCGCTACAGGGCTAGAGAGTGCTGTGACCACACCTGCTGGGCCAGACGGTGGGCGACGGCTACGGGACAAGGCCCATGCAGGACCACCAGGGGAGAGCCATAGGAGAACGGCACCGAGGGCAAAAACTGCGAGGAGTGGTGGGAGTGAGGAGCTAAGCGGAAGCAGAAAGAGGAGTGAGTCCTCTAGCCCACTTGTCATGGTGAGCACCATGGTTTAGTGGGTGCTATTTGATGGCGATGTTGGTGAGTGAAATGGACTAGTGTGGGAGTGCTTAAATAGTGAGTCCAGGTCACTACAGTCCAATGATTTGAAAACTGCCGAGGTGAAATTTAATTACTTATTCAATCAGTACATATATGTAGCAAATGCTGACAAATATTAATTTAGTCATTCAATTTGTACAATTAGTTAGCATGCAGCTACTATATGTTTGGCAATGATCGGATCCGATGCTTAGTCTTGAAGGGATCGAGAGAAAAGAAGTAATTCCGAGTTGTTCAAATCTGTAAATTCCATTCGTTATATTGGTAATACAACTTTTAAAAATATATATATAAGAAGAAATAGTGATTTCAAAAAAGGTATAATTATTTTGTGATAAGGTGTGAAGTGGATGTGTCATATTTTAAACAAAACAGGTTAGTTCTGATGTATTATATCAATTCCGCTATAAATCATAGTCTCCAAAGTGAAATTTCACTTCCCTTCTGTGGCACTAAATTAGTATTCCAGTTTTAAATATATATATATATATATATATATTGATATTCCCTTGTATGCCCTACATGAAATTTCCCTTCCCTTGTATGCCACTCTCAACCCTTTTTTTATCTTTTAATAATTTATTTTCCTCTCCTATTATTATGAACTTGAAAGAAGATTCCATTACTTCAATATTTGAGCCCATTTTTATAGTGGCGTAAGAAATAGTGATGAAAAATTTCTGCTATTTGGTCCATTGCAAATTCAAAACAACTTATGAGTAAAAAATTCAAACAAATTTATCTTACCTTGATTTTTAGGTGCATTAAATTACTCAATATTTTGTAAAATAGAAAAATATATTTTGATCTGGATTGGGATATATATGATGTGTCATATTTAACACTTTACAGCTAATTCTGATGCAGTTTAAAAGCAAAAGCTAATTAGCAATAGTACAAAATCATACATGGCAACGTATAGACTGTTTGTTCTGTGGTGGACATTGTCTTTATGTTCATCTACACGTCATACAAGCTATAGTACTGCTTTAGTGGTCAGTTGCATCCATTATTTTGGCATATATATGTGCTGACTCACAAAATCAAATGGATTCTGTTGTACTAGTAACTTTGGACAAAGTATGAGCAATGTAAAACAGAACTTGCAATCTGCGTAAAACAAACACATCAGTTTTCTTCTATATTTTGGAACCTTTTGGACGCTATATGTAGCACTACTTTAATGGTCAGTTGCATCCATAATTTTGGCATCTATATGTGCTGACTCACAATATAAATCCTATGGATTCTGTTGTACCTACCAGAAATTTGGAAAAAAAAAACAAGAGCTGAAGTAAAACAGAACTTGCAAGCTATGCAAAACAAACATATCAGCTTTCATTTGTATTTGCAAACTCATGTGTACATTTGTAATACATTGACTATACTTCATAAACTATGTTGCTATGGATTTGCCACTGCAAGTTTTCTCCGCACATTACATCCTCGAGATCCTGTGGTTATGCTACCCTAACGAGAGTTCCTCTACTAGAGAGGCACACCTTCGACAACAGTGACACTTTGAAGCTAAGAGTGCGACTTACTTATCTTCCTCGACTCCAGCCACACCGAGTAATTAGGTTTGGACCAAGAAGACATCCCTCCCATCCAAGATCAGTTGATCAATAGGTTGGTGGATGGAATACTTCCATAAGGGCCTTGATGCAATATGGTAGTTTGATTGAGTGGAAGGCAACCTCTCTGAACCCTCACCATGTGTGGTGTCTATGCTAGAGAGTATGGTGCAATTGAAGTAGAACATGACTCAATACCAATAGCAAGGACTCAACAATGCAGAATGGAAATATGAATTGTGGAAAACATAGATTCTAAGTGTTTCATTTTCACTCAAGGTTTAGACATGAACATGACATTATTGATTATAAACATTATCAAATGAATAACAGATTGGGCCATCTTGCTACGATGGTAGAAGAAGAATTGCAGGGACCCCAACAAATCCCAACACGAACTTTTGAAAATCAATCATTTGGTATTAGGTTTTAGGTTTCTGATTGGGAATTTATTACATTGTTATATATTTCCTTTATTTATCACCAAAAAATCTGGAAAAGCAAAGAAAGAAATCTACCACTATTACCACTGTTTTCCACAATCAAAAAATCCTATTTCAAATGGAGTATGGCCATCATCTATGTACATTATATAACATGTCAGAATCTTACCGAGGAACTTGTAGTGCATGTATCCATCGCCTCTAGATGATGGACGACAAGGTGCCATGCGCCAGCAGTATCATCAAAGATAAGCTAGTCCAACAGTTGGGTGTGTGTGTCCTTGGAATCAGAATTTCGGAACTAATGGCATGATGGAGCTGACAGGAAGAAAAAATGTCCCGATTTTTTATCTGCTATATCCACACCTGGTCCTATTATAGTGTGAGGCCAATATGTGGATCTGAATGGACATCAGAATAGCAACCACACCGGGAGATCCAGAGGTAGTCCAAATATGGCCCTTGAACTCATGGCACGCTAAATTGGCATAGAATGATAATGAGTTGTTGATGAGGGCGACGTGGGCAAGGTCCTTAAGGACCAAAATTGGCAGTTGTTGAGCCCCATCTTGAGAATACCTCCATGTGTCCGGGACCACATGGTGTTCGGCGTATTGAGGGACCTTCTCCGGCAAGTATGCATGATGGGGGGTGGTGGTAGAAGAAAGATGAAGATGAAAAACTACAAGAAAAACACAAAATATCAAAAAATAAAACTTAGCATTCATGACTTACTAAGACCAGGCTTAGACTTGATCTATAGCTAGAGCATCGCAAGCCTCGTTGCTCTTGGAGCCAGTGAGGTGACAACTGTTGAAGGAAGAAGAGGGTGGTACTGTGGCTGTTGGAATGTGGAAGGGGGATGGTAGTTTGGTAAGTTGAGGTGGAGGCCCATTGAGTGGATAAGGATCACTTGTTCTGGACCTCGCATAGCGATATATCTGTACATAGACAAATTTATATACTTTTATAAATGCCATATCGGTACAAAGGACATGACACACTACGCTTGGTTCTAGCGGTAGGCGTCGCGTATACATATTATAAGTTAGCTTGCATGTTGCAGAGGTAGCGCGGCGGCCGGAAAACCCTAGCCTCAAATCGCTCCATGTCGTCTCACTCGCGAGCAAGCGTAGGCATGCAGAAGGCCTAACCAGTGGGCCTCAGTAATCAGCGCCACATTATATACGGGAGGCGGGGCAACGAAAATCGCCAACGGATATAATTCTAAGTGAACAAAGATTGAACGCGGGTGTAACGTGCGATAGAGATTTAGCCTAATTTTGGATCAGGGGTAACAAGTAATTGTAACTTGAGTGGGCCCAAAACTTAATCCAGGGTGATTGTTGATGCTATCTTTATGCAATGCTCCAGATTGATTGGTATAAAAAATTTTGGATAGAACATAGGTCGTAGGAACTCATTCTTTATTGGTTTAGATTAAACCGGGTATGAGATGCTTCATAACTTAGGGAGCATTTGCTTTTCTTTATGATCTTTCGTAAAAGGATCCATATTCAAGAACTGAGGAATGGTGGAAGGACCCGATACCAAACTATGCTTTGTAAAGGGTCTACTTCCAAAGGTCTAGAACAAGGTGGAAGGATCGGTAAGAAAATACGTTTACTTACACAATCTAGAGGAGGGTTTGTGTAAGACTGTTGCGCACGTATCCAACGCTTCATATAGCTCAAAGCAGGGATCTGACAGCTGAGAATTAGTTGATGACATGGCCGGCCTATTTTGCTAAAAACATCCACGTGTCTTAGATATATAGAGATTAGAAAATATTGCGCAGCATTGCTGCGCGTAGTATCTAATTTGTTGTATTGTCCTGTCGATGTTGAGCTGTTGGGGTTTGGATTTTTCATATCTTCACTGAGAAATATAGAATATTTAATTTAATTTTGAGAATGGAAACTTGTGCGTGCATGGCATATATCTGAAACATATGGATCTGAATGCTAAATAACGCTATCTGAAGTGCACAATGTATCATCATTTTTTAGTGATGATTTAATGTGATTTATAGATGAAAATAGACAGGACTTTAAGGATAGGATTATAAATTATAATAATGTAAGTTTCTATTGTTGAAATTGGAACTGGACAAAGTTTCTCTTGTTGTAATTGAAACTGGACAAACATTGGTGTAGACTTTAAAGCTAATTTTCCATAGACACAATAAATATAGAATGATGAGTAAACATTAGGTTGAAATAGCTACCGATGACAAACAAAAAAATGTGCTCCATGATTTAACTTCCATTGTTATTCCCTTCAAAAAGTTCATATGCAGTTGATAAAAAAATTGGGAACCTTTTGAGGAAAATTTGTTTGTGTGGAGGCGTAGTCATTAATGACTGTCATCTTTATTTGGTAAGTAAATTTGGCACACAGGTATGTATTTGTTTAATATTATACGTACCCAAGCCTAATAAAATGGAACCCAACTATAAAGAGAATATAATGAAATCAAAGAATGATAAATGCTTGTCAAATTTGGTAGGGTATAAACCATAAATCAGTCACAACTATTGTTTGATAAACAATGGGAACTTGCATAAAGTTATATTTTTTTCATATTAATATGGGAAGAGCCAAGCTTCATAGTTGGGTCGTCCATATCCAGGTCCTGAAAGAAATGCCGATGCTTGCTATCTACAAGATTATGGTTTTTTAAAAAAGATAAAGATCGAGATTATGAAGTGTAACAAATTATAGCACTCTACAAGATTTGAAACACTGAGGATTTATTTTTAGCTTAGACTGGAACAAAGATATTTTGTTTTGAAACCAAGTTATTAGAGCTATAAGAATCTATTGTCGTGGCAAGAAAGAGGTAGTGCTATGATGGCTGATGTTTCTTTGGTGGCTTTGTTTAAACATTCTCTTTTTTGCTGGGAGGAGTTTCATGTTTTGAAAGAGGTATATTGTTAAGATATTATAAAGTACATGTTGAAGCAAGACATTGAGCTATGCTTAAGCCTCAATGCCTCCCAACAAATTTTCAAATTAAATTCTGCACCTTGAGATCTGATGGAACAAAATATTATTAGAGGATTCACAGACACTGCTAAACACTTGGAGGGCATCTGCTCCTTATTCTAGCACCTTGACAATTCGGTCTTCTTCCATGTCATGAACTGCATCGTAAGCCGCAGCGAGCTTCTGTAAAGCTTGACCAGAAAATATTCCTTCAACCCTCATTGAACAGTTGGTTTACGCTTGGCGGTGCCTGGACATAGATTGTTGAGTCACAAATTAGGTGCGACGGGAGGAGCTCAGCACGGTAGACCGGCCACGACCTCGGCGCGACGACGCCTGTGATCTACATGACATCCTCGTTGCTCCCGGCGGAGCTTAGCTCGGTGCACTGGCACAATGAGCGGAACAAAATACGTGGGTTTCTCAACTCCGTATGTTTTTGTGAGAGTGGAAAGAAAATAACAGCTCCAATTCAGCAAGTGATAGTATTTGTACCCATATGTTTTTTTGAGAGTGGAAAGTTACATAAACAGGAATTTTGTGAGCCCATCTCCTGACTGTTCTTTTTTCTATGGTTGCCCTCAAAACCAAATCTTTCCCTACTGCTTTTGCATTCAAGTTGAATTATGACATGCGAAATCTTGAATTGTGCATTGCCATGATAATTTTCTGTATTTTTTTCTTAGTGGTAGGGATTGTGATACCGCTGTAGGAGTTGGGGCCTTCAACATAAATATATTTGTTGTAGTGTCTATGAATGATTGAACCATATTCCTAAAGATGATGAAAAATTTCTTGCTGAGATACTTTGAATTGCTAAGATGGTGGAAAATTGAGGATGGAAAGTCAAACTATTAAACATGGTGATACGAAGATTGGATTATAATACGAATTGTGTTGAATTGATTCTAGCCGCGCTATTAATGCGGGTCACCTTGCTTGTTCACTCAATTAGAAAATTGTTTCTTTCGAGAGAATACAGGGGTGATCCTTCAAGTGTAAAAGTTTAGTAATTCCACTTTAAAAGGTGTGAATACACCATTAGTGTTGATAGGTACCAAGTTGCTGCTTTGATATAAGAATATTACGAACATGTAACATGAGCAAGTCAATAAGCAATATACAGCAATTTCCATTAAGTAGCTTCTAGAGAACAAATTATCATTTTCTTTTGATTTTATCAAAAAGGGTACAGCTCATAAAAATGAAACAAATCTAGCTACACAACCAATAGCATATATTTGTTTGAACAACCAATAGCATATATTTGTTTGAACAATAAAAGACAGCAGCTGAGAATCATGATTTAAACATAATAACAGTTCTTCAACAACCTTTTATCAGACAATTATTGCACAGGTTAGAACACAGGTCAACAGAGGCATCCACAACACTCTAGATAACCCTTTATCCTGGTTGGAACATAGGTCTATTTCCTCTATTCATCCATCTAATATTAATCCGAAATCATAATAGTAGGGTCATCTCGTAACATGATTGAAACTCCTTGAAGATTTGGCAGGTTTTACATGCATATAATCCCAAATTATCGTTTGCTTCTTTGCAGCAAATCAGTTAATCAAACCCTAAAATAGAGGACAGATATGAACTATAAAGTGTACACTATGTATTTTTTTCAAGATAACGAAGTATGAACATATAGTGAGGATCATCTACTAACAGGTAGTCCAAAATAAGACATCTCACCTCATTCATCAAGAGAAGCCATGTTTGACACCACAATTCGAGCTACCATCCCTGGGCATGCATGGAGCATATAATATATACATAGGTCGTTGGCGAATGGTCAGTCAACAATCACCACTGATGAGACCGAGGATTTACCACAAAGGAGCATGTTAAGTCAAATGTAGAGGTGTGGTGCTAAAAGCAAACTGCAAATCCAACCAAGGCCAAAATCAGATAGAGGTCGGAAAGAATAATGCACGAATATATTTTTCTTTACCCTTGCTGCATTTAAAAAGACAAGAGAATGTTGGAATGTAGATTAATCTCTAATCGAGTACACAACATGAAATAATTTGATCCTGATCCTGTCCTACAGAGCAAGAGCGCATTTGTCACATTTTGTGCCTTAGTAATATACTATCTGCATCAACAATAATCAACCGCATACAGAAGTGGTTTAAAATTTGAAGTAAAATAATCATAGAAGCCTGCAGTATCATCCATTTCTTTGAAAAGTTACAACTGTCTTATGCACAAGGCACTGAAGAGACACTCATGCATCTGTTCTTTGAATGTGATTTCAGTACCACATGCTGGAATGCTCTGCACAGACACTGGAACACCACTGCAACACCAGATGACGTGCTCCTTTTGGCTCGACATAATTTCAAATCATGAATTTTCAGAGAAGTGCTAATTGTTGGTTGTTGGACGATCTGGTGTCATAGAAACAGTATCCGTTAGAAACTTTATGAGGAACTTTAAGGAGGAACTCTTGTTGGTAGCTGTAAGAGCAGAACCAGCTAGCAAAAATTTTGTTTGATGCTTTTCTTTGTAATATTAACTAGTGTGTTTCAGCTCTAGAGTAGGATCTCCTTTCAGCCTGTGGCTGCTTTATAGATAAACTTTTTTTCCTTATTCAATATGAAAAAATAGGTAGGGGCCCTGCTGGTCAAAAAATATGCGCCATTTCTGTCCTGCAGTATCCACCGATGTTGCTGATGCTACGTAAATGATATTGCGCTCTGGCATACAAATTGGAACACTTTTACAAATCTAACGGATATACTCACCACAAAAAACGAGAGAAATGATGTCTATATGAAAGGTTTGATATCTGGTCCACTCCACCAGATGAATGATTCAAGTGATAAACATCATGGCAGCAGCCAGTTCTGCACTGAGGGGTAAGCGGGACGATAGCACAATACCAAGCTGCCTATGATGCATGTGCACTGTCGATCATCAAATTCATATGCCGAATGCTACCTGATCTTTTTGACGACACAGCAGATCAAATTGTTCAGAAACTTCTCTATCCTCCATTAGCAGCACAAGGAATAAAAGAGAGAAAGAAACAGTACCATGCAAATTGAACTACAACTATTGATGAAAAAAGAAATTACCGAACTCAGTTGGGGAAACCCCCAACCTATTTTTTTATTTTTTTTTCTTTTATTCCAGCCTGGTTATTCGCTCTCATAGGGAGTTAAACCTAGATCTACTAGATGCTACTCATGTACACTAACCACTATGGTAGAGGTCACTGATCAAATTTTTCATAAACTTGATTCTATTGATCTCACACAAGCATACACCACTACCACAAATCGGTACAATAGCGGCGGCGGCAAAAATCGCGAAGCGGCGCTAGTTATCGTGACCCGTAGCTAAAAATCGCGGTGATTTTTAGCGGCGGGTCACCTTACGACCCGCCGTTAAAAAAGGTCCAGCCCACAATCCCCCCAATCCTAGTTTGCACCAAATCAAAACAACACCCACCGCCCCCACCCCCCACCTCTCTTTCTCTCTCTCGTCCCACCACCGTCGCCACCCACCCCCCACCTCTCTCTCTCTCTCTCTCTCTCTCTCTCTCTCTCTCTCTCTCTCCACCTCCCGCCGCCGCCCCACCTCTCGCCGGCGCCGCTCCTCCTCCCGCAGGCCGCAATCCCTCCTCGTCGGTGGCGGCACGCGGGCCCCTCCCCTTCGAGCGACAGGCAGCGGCGTGGGCCCCTCCCCTTCGAGCGGCGGCGGCGACGCGACGTGGGGGCACGGATCCGCCCCATCCCCTGCGAGCGGCGGCGGCGGCGCGGCGTGGGGGCACGGATCCGACCCCCTCCTCTTCAAGCGGCGGCGGCGGCGCACGCGGAGGCACGGATCCGAGCCCTCCCCTTCGAGCGGCGGCGGCGACGTGGTGCAGGGGAATGGATCCGCCCCATCCCCCGAGCGGCGGCGGCGGCGCGGCGTGGGGGCACGGATCCGAGCCCTCCCCTTCGAGCGGCGGCGGCGGCGTGGCGCGGCGGAACGGATCCGGCCCCATCCGCCCCTTCGAGGGCCCGCGGTGACACGGTGTGGGGGCACGGATCCGCCCCCTCCTCTTCGAGTGGCGGCGCGGCGCGGAGGCCGTGGATCCTGCCCACATGCGAGGCGGCCTCACGTCGTGGTGGGCCCGACAGTGCCCACTTTTTTGTTTAGCTATTTAGACTGTAGCGGCGGGTGACTTCCAAATCCGGATACCCGCCGCTACAGCAGTTTCTTTTTAACTACGGACACATAGCGACGGTGACCATTTTGAACCGCCGCTATAGTGATTATTTGTTGTAAGCAAGAAAACTAGGGAGCAATTGTTGCTGATATTATTCTCCCCATATTCTTAATACAACGTGCATGGAGAATGGATTCTTGTACATTGGTCCATTTCATTCCGTTGCAATTTATAGAGAGAAGAGATAGGAATTTGTCAGCATTACATGACATGAAAGTCATCAGCCTTCAAGTCAACCGAATTGATGAAAATTCATCAAAATTGAATTTATCCACGTACATGAAGCTGTCAACAGTAAAGGTGGCCATTTGGGCCGTGCTTTTGGGCCACCCGGAAGCCCGCAAAAAGCACGGCCCAAGCACGGCACGGCCCGAAATAATTTTGGGCTGGGCGGCACGGCCCGAGGTGTCGTGCCGTGCTTGGGCCGACGGGGTGGCCCGATGGGCGGCACGGGCACGACCCGTTTAGGCCTTGGTCCGGAAAATCACGAAATTAGTCCATTTAGGCACGGCCCGAAAATAACTTATTTAAAATATATATGGTTTCTATACAAACATCAACCCATCAATGGCTTGGTGGTAAGTCTCTTGTCTAGAAACTAGAAGACCCAAGTTCGAATCCTACTGAAACTCCATATTTTTTCACCATTTTTGCCGATAGCCTGGCACGTGGGTCGGCACGGCACGGCCCGAAATGAATTCCGTGCCGTGCCGGCCCGAAAGAAACGGGCCGTGCCTTGGCGTGCCTGGGCCGGGCCGTGCCGGGCGGCCCGTTTGGACAGGTATACTCAACAGTGAAGGATTCTCTTTTATCCGATAATTGTGGACTGGTTTCTATTCGTGGGCTTGAATTTTACTTGATACTACCAAACTGGGTTTTGTTTTGTGTATGGCCCAACTCGTGCTTTAGATTGGTTCATCATCATTTTTTTGGTATAACGACTTGTTGTCCGCATATTTATTTGACGTCACCTTAAGTTGTTCTAGAAATTAATGGAACTTCCTAAAACTATACTTTAAAGCATCTCCAAGAGCTAAAAAAGATCAACTCTAAAAAAATCTGTTTTTTCCAAAAAATCTTAGGAATAATAATTGTTGTTCTCGATCTTCTAAAAACGGATCAAGAATGCTTTTGATTAGTCCATATCAGTATTTGAGATCACATCCAGATTTAATCTCTTGGAAATAGAATGTTGGGGTCCCAGCTTCTTCCTTGTTTCTAACAACAAATGAGAAGGTTTTAGGAAGAGGACAAATATAGAAGTGGGTTTAGGACTTTGGTTTAGAATAATTCTAATTATTTAATTAGAGGAGTTTTGAAACCTCTCACTGGAGATGCACTTTACAACATGCATCTTGACTACGTTTATTTAAAAAAGGGAAACACGAGTTGATTACGTGACCAGTTGTTATTGGTCTGGGAGAAGCTGAGCGAAGCCCAAAAAAATCATTTTAGCAAAACGATGAGGTATCAGTACCGATTTTTGACCGAGACGTGATTTCGTCCGCTGGATACAGTACAGATAACAGAGTTACGCGCTACGGATTGCACGGGCCTTGGTAAAGCCCATGAAAAGAAAAAAGATCATCAGTCCAGTGTGAGGAGGATTTTGATAATTTAGGACTCCATAGAAGTGGCTTCGATGATTTAAGACAGTTAGGATGGACTTAGTTGATTTGACACAAATACGGGTGGTTCTTTGATTTTGTTGGCATTCTTTCTCTTTCTTTTTTCACTCTCAGTCTACCCGAAATGCTCAATGTGCCCCTCTCAGTTCAGCTTTACTAGGCGCATGTCATCATCGCACTCTGGTCCAACCACCATCGCCGCCGCAGCCCTCTCGTTCAGCCGCGCAGGTCTCGTAGACGCATGCCGTCCGACCAGGCCTTCCACAATGTTCGTTCCACACCACGGAGGTACAGCTGATAGAGCAGGAACCCAGGCACCACATTAGCCACCCGAACAGCAGAGGTGCTGCCCAAGCCGAAGCAGAGACAGGTCGCCTAGTCTTTTGTGAAGCATCGTAGAGCTAGTGGACTACAGCGAGGATGCGATACTCGAGGGACGTGATAGTGACAGGAAGGCAACAGTTATTGCCTAGCGGCGGAAGGACGTGCAGCCGCCAGATAATGGCGACCATCACCACAACCTTGATGCTCGATTAGGCCGACTAGAGGGCAAGGTTTCGCATGGCCTAAGAGAGGAAAAGTTAAAAATGAAATAGAAAATTAGAAGAATGTCAAGAAAATCAAGGAGGCACTCGTATATGTGTCAAATCGGCGAGGTCTATCTTAACTATCCTAAATCATCGAACCCACCTGTATCCGGTCCTAAAAGATCAAAAAGCTCCGGTGTGAGTTGTAATAAACTCATGGAAGAAGTCCTTTTAACCTCTCCTAACTATTGTCAAAGTTCGGTTTTCCTCCTCAACTACGAAACCAGATATTGGACTCCCTGAACTTTTAAAACCGTTCGTTTTTCCTCCCTCAGTGGTTTTCAGAATGGTTTAGTCCTACGTGGTAGGTAGTGTCACATGTTAGACCGCCACATCAGCACTGGTGAGGCCCACCTCTCTTCTCTCTCTTCTTCTCTCTCTCAGCAGGCGAGGCCGGGGCTGCTGCCACCTCCGGCACGCGCGCGGCAGGCCAAAACGCGTCCAGGGCGGTTCAAGCTAGGTCGCCACGGCCGCCCTCGCACCGAGCAGCCCCGTGCGCGAGGTCGGCGAGGCCGCCGCTGCCGCCGCCCTACGCTCGGTCGGGCGAGGTCGAGGCCACCGTCGTCGCCCCCGTGCCCGGTCAAGCGAGGCCGGGCCGCCACCTCGGCCCCTTGCGACGCGTTGTCCCCTGCACCGCTCCGCCTCCGTGCGCGGCCAGCCGGCGGGCGAGGACGAGGCGCAAGGGCGGCGGCCCTCGACCTGCCACACGCGTCCAAGACAGTGGCTGGCCCCGGCCTCGCCTGCCAAGAGAGAGGAGAGAGAGAAGAGAGGTGGGGCCACCGGTGCTGACATGGCGATCCGACATGTGGGTCCTACCTACCACATAGGACTAAATCACTCGAAAACCACTAAGGGAGGGAAAGCGAACGGTTTCGAAAGTTCAGGGAGCCCAAATATCCGATTTCGTAGTTAAGGGAGGAAAAATGAACTTTATCAATAGTTAGGGGAGGTTAAAAGGACTTCTTCCTAAACTCATAGAAGTAGTACCTCTCCATCAGGGTTCTGGGACACTTGGTTTGTGAGCATTGAAACGTGGCCCCCGAGAACAAAAGCGAAGCATGTGCTGCATCGTTTGCAGCCCGTAGAAATACATGGCGGCCCACAGCGGTAGACAGAGCTCGCCGCCGCAGAGGATCTGTTTCCCGCGGGCGGCGTGGCGCGCGACCAGGTCACGCTGGCCACGTGAGCTGGCGCCGTCGACCGCGTCGGCGCCCAACCACCACCACCACCACTCAGCAACGCTGGTGGCCGTCTCCCTCGGCGCAGTTCACTGGCTCAATTCCAGCTAAAGTCTCCTCACATACATTTGTACACACTACCGCGTATATCCGGGCACCGACATCGCCAGCGTGCAGTGTGGTATGGAAGAAACGTTTGTGCTTCGTCGAGGTACGGTCGTATCATAAGATATGAAACTTTTTTCAATATATTTTGACCTTTTTTCTTTAAAACTTAAAAACTAACCTTCCTCAATCTAGCTTCTTTTGGTCATGTCAACCAACATGATGTGACACGTGATTATCACGTCACAAACACTTTGACGTGATTAGATCTGATCTTTAGTTAATCTGTTATGTGTTAAGCTTATTTTCTCAACGTGTTGTTTGGTCACGCCATCGTGTTTGACGTGATCATATTCATATATCACGTCATATTGATTGGTGTGACCAAATAGATCGATTCTGAAAATTTAGTTGAGAGGGCATCATTTTTGAAATATTAGATAGGCAAAGCCAAAATAGAGAAACTTTATTATTATTATTTTGGCTTTTTCCTCTAAAATTTTAAAACTTTTCTTCCTCGACACTAAAATGCCAACACTTTGACGTGATGAGATCTGATCTTAATCAATCTTTACGTGTCAAACCTATTTTCATCGTGTTGCTTGATCACGCTGTAGTGTTTGACGTAACCATATTTATGTGTCACGTCATATTGGTTAGCGTGATAAATAAATTAGATTTTGAAAATTTAGTTCAGAGAGAGTTATTTTTAAAATATTAGAGAGACAAAGGCCAAAATAGAGAAAATGTTATGAGCCGGGACCAACATTAGGCTACTTTTGTGGCTGGCTGGACGACGAACGCGTCAAGGGACACATGATCCGCCGCCATGTCCGTGTCCCTGGTCTTCAGGCAGCACTGCTCAAACCCGGAATAAAAACGCACCGGCGAGTCGTGCACGCGCGTGTTGTTGGGGCATGTGCGTCGCGGGCTCACCTCACCTCAGCGCAGCACCGGATCGAGATGGGCCATCCGTTCCCGTTCAGACCACGATCCCCAGTGAGTGACGACGACGACAAGGAGAGATCATGATTCGGCAGAGAAGGTTCGTCCACTGGATCTGCAGGTTCAGAGCCATTCTGCGCACAGAAAGGATCAATCAGCGGCCAGCACATGGCCTTGTGCTCTCCTGGTCCTCCGCGAGCCAAGAACTACCTGACACCGCTCACCATCAGCACCCACACCATGGCCATGTGAACTGTCGATCCTACACTACACGCCGGATATCTCGCGATAACAACAACAACAAAAAAAGGGATCATCAGGCATTACATACTTACACCATTCACGAGAGAAACAAAATTTCCTAGTTGCAGTCATCTAAAACTACACTAGTCTCCGAGACGGATTTCTACGAATCCGGCTGCACCTGGACATGTTTCGATCCCGGGCAGACACTGTCCGTATCGCGACATTCAATCCGTCTAATGAATGCGTCAGGGGTGGTAGATTAGATCCTGCCCCCTCCTCCAATTATCCCCGGCGCCATGTGGAGACTACGGCCGGTTGGGCCAGCAGTGACCCTGCTGATGGACGATCCGTTCCATGCTTCTTCACCCGGCCCCGGCAACTCGCCGGACACTGAGCTCGAGAGACGATGGCGCAACGGAGATTCAGTAATCCATGTCAACCTTTCAATAACGGAGGGAGTAAATTCAATAATTATCAACACCGTCAACGATCTAAGAACAGAGTGAGTCAAGTTTGACGGATCAGTCAAAGTGAGCCTCTGTTTCTGCCAACTTGTACCACCATTTCTACAGACCTGATCCCGGTCCTTCAAGAGGCGCCCGTGCCATTGCTCTACACACTTGACTGAATTAACACACTTGACTGAATTATGGACGATGGCCCCATACCCGAACGGACAATAATTCTAATTCCGCAATTATCGGTACGTCCATTTCGAGACCCAGTTACGCCCAGCAGCGACCATTACGGAACCGATCGATGTACTGCCCGTCCGAGCAGTAGGTGGAGTTTTCCTGGTGAGGGGACGAGTATTCAAGCCTCCTGCATCTATTTCTGTCAACCTTGGTACCACGCCCGAGCCCAGCTCATCTAAGAGGCAGCCGTGCCACTTCTGCTGACCGACATCAAGGCGAGCAGCAGACACATGATTGTTGGGCAATCATTCCTAATTCCACAATTATCGGTACGTCCGTTTCGTGATGCAACGCCTGGATAATGACATCCGATGCGTATGTTCGGAAGAAATACCCTGATTGGTGATTTGCAACGCCTAATTGGTATTGGACCTTTCAATGTGTGATGAGCAAGCAAGTAATTTTTTTTACTTTTCAGAACAAAGATTACATACAAGATGTTCTCAGATGTTATTGGTTTTCTTAGCAAGCTAAAACACTCATCATCTAGCAGCCAACAACACCCTAAGCTACAGGACAGGACGGCGCATACCGGCTCGTACCAGATTTTCAATGGCAATGCAAATGCTCTGACCTATATCAAGATGAGGAGACACATAACTGTTAGCCATAGCTGTAATTCCTCAATTACTATCGGCCAGCCCATTTGTACAATGCCTAGACAAGACAATACCAGCAGATGCAAGTCTTGAAATCGTTAAGTCGCAGCATCTGGACAGGCAGTGGACTGTACAATGTGGATGAATCTTTGGCAAATCGCAAGCAACTGAAGCTTGATTTTCTTCAGATTAAATATTACATACAAGATTTTCTTCCCGTGTTCTTATTGGTTTTTCAGCAAGCTAAAACACTGAGTCATCTAGTAACAAGCTAATTAAAACACTATGGGACAGCACAACAACGCACGCTGGGGGCATGTACAAGATTTCGTGTTTTCGTCTTCACAAGCATCATCTTATATTGGCAGAGATGAAGCAGAGCAGGAGGCCAAGGAAGTGTTGGTCATGATGGCACGTACGTACAGTTGGAGGTGATCACGTCCTTGGGAAGACGCCGAGCATCTTCCCCTTGCCGAGGCACTCGGCGAGCTTCTTGGCCCCGTCCACCTCGGCGTCCACGAGGCCCTGCACGAACCCGCACGCGCCGGCCGCCACCATCTGCTTCCGGCACCGCCGCGACTGCGCCACCGCCAGCAGCACCGCCACGGGGAACCTCCTGTCCACGTTCGCCGCCGCGGCCGGGTCCAGCAGCTGCACGGCGTTCACCACGCCGCGCTCGTCCTTCTTGAACAGCTTCCGGTACCCGCCCGATGACGTGGCGAGGAGCGCCGCCAGCGCGCGCGCCGCCGCGTCGCGCTCGGAGGCGGACTTGGCCTCCAGCATCCAGACCAGGCGCGGGACCACCGCGCCGCCGGGCAGCTCCTTCCGCAGCTTGCTCGCGTTGCCGCAGAGCTCGGCGAGGGCCAGCGCGGCCTCGGCGCGCGTGGCGGGCCGGTCGCTGCCGCACAGGGCCGCGGCCACGAGGCCCACGAAGCCCGCGGAGGCCGCGACCTCGGCCACGTAGTGGAACGAGGCCAGGTTGCGGAGCAGGCCCAGCGCCGGGGCGCGGCCCGGCCCGTCGGCCCCGCCGCGGGTGGCGTGGTCGAGGAGGAAGTCCTTGACGCAGGCCAGCGCGCCCTCCTGGAACGCGTCCACCCGGAGCCGCTGCGCGTCGTCCGCGTCGCCGGCGGTGAGGTTCTGGAGGCAGGCGAGGGCCATCTCCTGCGCGCGCGGGGTGCCCAGGGCCACCAGCTGGAGGAGCAGCGGGACGGCGTTGGCCTCGTCGCGGAAGTGCGGGAGGAGGTCGGGGAACGCGGCGAGGTTGCGCAGCACGGCGGCGGCGGCGGCCTGCGCCGCGGGCGTGCCCGCCGCGCACGCGGCCAGGAGCGACGCGACGCCGCCGCGGGTCGCGACGGCGGCCGCGGCGTCGCGGGACGCGGTGGTGAGCGGGAGCAGCGCGAGGCAGGCGTCGAGCGCGGTGGGGCCCGCGCTGGACTCGAGCGCGCGGCAGAGGTGCGGGAGGAGGACGGGGGATTCGTCGGTGAGCGACCGGCAGGCGGGCTCGGAGTCCGCGAAGGCGGCGAGGACGGAGACCGCGCGGTCGCGGGTGGGCGGGAGGAGGTCGCCGGAGTCGAGGAGGGCCGCGACGGCGGAGACCGCCGCCGCGGCGGAGGACGGCGGGAGGGCGGTCGTCCTCGACGGCGTCGGCGAGGTCCTCGAGCGCGGCGGCGCGGGATGCGGCGGAGCCCATCCTGAGCCGGGAGATCACGCCGTCGACGCCATCCCCTCCCGCGCTGCCTCCTCCGGCGGCGGTGGCGGCCGGCGGCGCAGCGAGGAGGCGCGCGTCGGCGGCGAGCTGGGCGAGCGCCGCCGCAGATGAAGAGAGGAGCGAGACGGTGTGGAGGTGGCCGAGCTGCCGTCCCCTTCACCGGCCACCGACATCAGCGCCTCGAGCGCGGCGGCGAGCGGGCCCAAAATCGGCGCGGCGGGGGGAACGCCGGGCTGGAGAGCGCCGTGGACAGCGTGGCGAGCGAGGCCGAGATGGACGGCCAGTGGCGCCGGAACGCGGGGGACGACGCCGCCGCGGCGGGGACCGCCTCCAGCAGCGCTCAGGCAGTCGGCCAGGCTCGGGTCGCCGGCGCACTCGCCGGAGTCGGGCGGCGACATTGGGACCGCGGCGCGAATCGGGATGGGGGCAGTTGGCGCGTGCGAGCTGCGAAACGAAACGAAACAGCGGCGAAGCAGGCAGCAGCGCGCCAAGTGCTGGGTACTAGTAGCAGTACGCGTTGTTTTACGGGGTTTAGGTGGACGGACGGGGATTCCAGTAATCTAATCTCGGGTAGATTAGTGCCACTCTGTCAGTGATGATCCGCGAATGGGATGGGCCTGCTCCGGAAACACGGTCAGGGTTCCCCGGGTGGACACACAGAGAGAAATGTCATGCAAAACTAGCCGCTTTTGCGGTTCCGCCATAACTAAAGCGTGGCACGCTATGCTCCATCTATGTGCCAAGTTGAAAATAATGAACAAGCACCGAAATATAAAGCTGGAAGCAACAAATCGTCATCTTTGGCGTAAAATTTGGGACGAAAAGAAAAAAACTTGTACGGGTGAAGTAAAGAAGAGCCATATTCTGGAATACTGGTAACTTTTTGACAATAGATGGAAAATCATTTCCAAGAGGAATTCACACTTGGCTTTAAACCAAGATTCTTCTAGATACCATACTGTGTAATACTTTTTCTCTCATTTTCTAGGGAGTGAAAACAAAGGCAGCATACACACGACTCGTGAGTTGTCCAATTTGTTTTGTACAATTGGCATACTGATTCTAGAATCTTTATATCATTGTATTTAATGTAAAAAATGTTGTAATTTGTATCTGACTGCTCTACTTAGTTTTAACTGTTGTGAACTGGTAGAGGGGCTCTCCTTATATTGTTATGAGATAAAAAGACGCATTGACAGCAACTATTTAAACTAGTGCATAATTGATGGGCCCTAAGGAAATCGAAAATTTTCAATGGCTAATAAGGAACAAGAACTTTTTTTATGGCCACTAGGGAATTTTCCCAAACAACAAAGACAGCATTCACTCGACGCATGATGAGTTTTCCGATTTGTTTTGTACTTGATTTTTGTATTTAATAATGTAAAACATGTTCTAAGTTGTACCTGACCGATCTACTTAGTTTTAAGGGCTGTGAACTGGTAGAGGGGCTCTCCTTATTACTACATTTTTTTATTAAAGGCACATCAGAACTTTTTTTAAGAAAAATTTAGTCCTTCGAATAATATATACTTTTGTTACAATGAAATTCTTGATTCAACACATTATTACTTCCACAAAAAAAAAACGCATAGCACACCTTCTATCACAGACTATCGACCAACATTGAAATTCTTTCGAACTGAATATAAATAAGTTTGTGTCCCAATGCTCAACAAAGGCTCGAGTTCATTTGAACAAGTTTTTCGTTTTAATACCACATCTTACCAAACAAGATGTGGATTTCAGGTGTCAGGTGCTGTCCGCCCCAAAATAGCAGCCCATTGCTTTCGCACAACGCATCTGGCATTTGGCATACATGCAAGAAATAAATACTGTTAATTTTTTTAATACTAACAGCATGGCATATTGGCATCACACTATGACACTGTTCATGTGACAACAGTTTTTAGTAATTAAATTAATGTTCACTAATATGTACACATGGCATCACACTATGATACTGTTTATGTGACAAAAGTTATTAGTAATTAAATTAATGTTCATTAATCTATCTCTTGGAATACTCAAAGTATTGTCTCTACTGTTTTGCCTGTGATTCAACAAAGAAATTATTAAGCCCCTGGCGCCTTGCAAGCAACCGCTAGTAGTTTCCACATGTAAGCAAGGACTCCACTACTCTTTTGAGGCCCACATTCTTACACTGAATCTTTCCAACACGTGTTGACAGGCGAGACAAGAGAAAGCTGTAGAGGGCACATGGAACGCCCAAATCTGATGATGGTGTAAAGATCACAGACACACGGAATGATCCAAAGGCATTTTTCTTTTCCCCATGGATCATTTTTTTCTATCTTGGACGATGGAGAAATGTACGGTCTATAATTCGGTGGACCTCTCAAAAGTTAGCTTATGTTCATCCATCAGAAGAATAGTTAGTAATAAAAAGTTATATATAATATGGCTCTCACACCATACCTAAGCTTAACTACTCCCTTGCGTCATTCTCGATTTTGATTTGATTCCTTCAACTTCAAATCTCAGAGAGATATTCAACTTCAGTACAACGACATTATGTTAGCCGGTAACTAATAAGTTATTGTTACTTTGCTAAGCTATCAGAGAAACTGATGATGAGTAAAGAACTTTGTACAATGGTAGATGCATCATTTAGTTCACAGTTTAGCGAAAAGGTCACATGATTGTTTCCATTTTGTTGCTTTCTCTTCTAGCCTACACGTCAGCAGTTGCAGAATTTTGGTTTGAGGGCACCCAAAATATAGTAGCGCGGTTCTATACACTAGTAAATGTGAAAGTGTTGCTTACACGTTAGTAGAAACCACACAATACATCTGGCATCTTGCGTACTGGCATGTCGCAACGATAGATAATTTGTCATGAAAGAAGATGCAGAAAATGGAAGAAAAAGTTGATGCCCTAACAACCTGCTCTACTGGGACCAAACAAAGCTATGCCGTCGAGTATCACGTTACCGGTGTCACTATTTTTGCTTGTGATGGCAATTGCTGGGTCAGAAGCTTGGCATGCTTCTTGTTGTACAACTGCAAGTTAAATAATGCCAAGAGAATCGTTACCGTTCTACACAGCATCCTGAGATGACACACTACAAATGCTTCTTCCCTTTAGAATAAACTTTTTTTTATTTCTCGACCGGTCCTACTGTGCATGAAAATGAGAACCATACACATAGACAGACCACAAGAATAGATAAGATTATGATAAGATTGAGATATAACAGGAAAGACAAGAGAAAAGGTTGGAAGAAGCTGGAAAGTTGGTGCAAGCACATGGAACCCAATATAATCGGATCATGCATACCAAATAGTAGAAAACTACTGACAATTGCTGGTGTGGCATAGCTCACTCCTCCAACCTTTATTTACTATACAATCTCAAATGAGAAAATGCCAGGGAAAAAATTCGGCCGGTGTTGCTTGAGATTATTTTATTCACTTGTGACAAAAGCACCGACACCGCTTCAGTTAAAAAAGTCAAATCCGATTGGTCATGCGATGGTCACGATGGTTTTATTACTGCTTCACGCCTCTCTTGCGTAGGATGGATGAGTTGACCAACTATTAATTTGGGGCGAGAAATAGACATTTAAGCTGCCATCAAACGTCTAGTTCCTCCACTGTGACTGATGACCGATTAATCCAAGCGGATCGTCAAAGTGTCTTTGTTTGACTATTTTTTTAACTGAGTAGCAGCTTGAGGTACAAAGTTGTATGCAATCGCAAGAAAATAAATGGCGGAAGATCTTACACGCTGGGCGCCTCGACTTTGAGTTAAACAATGCAACATGGTTAAGACTGACTTTCAGTCTTCTACTACACACATGTTCTTTTCTTTCGCTGTGACAGTACTATATAACCACATTGCCTGTCGATTGATCGATCTCCATTTTCTACCATCCCACTTGTTGGAGTTAAATTAAATGTGTAGTCGACAACTTGGAATTTTCATACTATACGTTGACATATACGAAACCTACTAGTATAATCATACTCTCTTGGTCTCTACAGCTACAAGTACCGCATGAATGTTAACATTTTGGTACTTTCTCCATTAAAAACACGTCCTTTCCTATGCTGCATATCTTTTATTGCTCCTAAATTTTGAGACCAAAGCTAGAATTGTAATTAGTTTTCAAATAAAGGAGTCTAAGATGTCAAATTTGAATCAGTTGGCCCATTTTTCTGAACTCTGATAAACCATCTTGTACTAAAAATGATTTTGAAAGTCAATTTTATTTTTGTTAGCATGTTTAGTTAGTTCCACAATTGAGAGGGAAAAGAAAAACAATAATGGTCATGTTAAGGCCACGATATATTATAGAATTAAAGTGCCATAAACACATATGTACGCCTCGGCCCTATGGGTCGCCCATGCTCCATCATAATATATAAATAAGCCTCATTATGGACATGGACATGATCATCCATATGCTATATTTTGACTATTATTTTCAGATTTCTAGTTTTTAGTGAGTACATTGGGCATTTGGTTTAGTCACATGTTCGGAACAATGAAATGGTACTGCAGGAATAATTACTCCAGAGATGGTTTTCTTTTTCTAGAAAACATGTTTTTTCCACAAGCGCATGAGAAAAATCTGGGCCACAAGCTCATAAGAAAAATCTAGGTGATTGAATCAATATCCAATGAACCAAAGAAAAAGACTGAAAGGTTAGCGAAATTTTAGCCATCTGGTATAAAGATCACTCCATTATTCTAGTTATTATTCTATAAAATTAGCAATGTATAATGTAAACTATAATTCTAAATTCTAGTAAAAACATGAAAAGAAATTAGTGATGAAAATTGAAAAGCAACTTCGATGTATCGACTGAACACAAGACAAAACACTTCCTTTGTGACTTGACAGAGCAGAGAAAACTACAACTATTCTAAGCTAGCTGCTAGTAGCACCTAACCAACTACCCTACTAGCTTGTTGCCTGCTTGAAAGCAAAAGAGACGACGCTTATAAATAAAAAAATAAATGAAATCAACTAGAGGGGAAAAACTGTCGGCTTATTTAGAAAAGGACGCTGCCATGCATGCACGAGCCGTGTGATGACATTGACAAACCTTGTGAGCAAATGGCATAGCAGCTAATGGTCGACGCTCGCAAGACCAATCGCTTTCCTACTGGCAGGTGCACCGGAAAGCTGGAGTCGATCGTAGCAGCAAGCCCGTGTAAAGTTGCGTACACACATCAAGCACGCTTTTATTTTCATTTCATGGGAGAACGACGGGGACCACAGAGTGTTGTACCTGTTACATGTCTAGCTGGGTCCTGCAAGAAATAGGTGATTATTCTCGGAAGGGCCCATGGTTACTATTAAGCACCTAATTTTTAATTGTATTATTTGATATGAATTCGCTGCCCGAAACAAAATATACCCATAATATAGGCCATGTATATATATAGGGGATGTTTTCATCAGTAGAAATCACTAGATTCCCCCATCTTTTGTTGTGATTTTTTATCTGATTATCTCCTTTTATATTTTGCAGACAGACTGCTTGCTTTAGGGACATGTGTGACCGACTTAAAAACAAGCACATGCATGATTTTGGTATGGTGTGAATGACAATCCATGCAAATGAAAGAGCATTACATGGTTGCTGGAATCGGCAGTCGTCTTAAACTAACATCGCACAGTGTCATTTATACTTTTCAACGCTTGACCGCACAAACTAACGGATCTACAGGTAGTTTAAAATTTTGAGACAAAGAGGGCTAAACTTAATGCTAATTATCGATCAAGTACTGCCCAGGACTAGACAACTCAAAACTATACCTGCTAATAATAACTACCCCCAACAAACCCTACCAAGAACCCGCTGCATGCAAGAAGTTTGGTTGAGAAGTCAAAATCAACTACAACAAAAATAAAAAATGTGGGGTGTACATGGCCTGGCCGACCATGGTTGATTCACTGACATTGACAAACCTTGGAGCAAAGCGGCTAGTCAGCAGATTGTCGATAGCTTTCCTACTGTAGAAGGTGTAACGGAAGCCGAAATAGTAAACTGGCTATTGCGGACACGTCAAACGTTATGGGTGCTTTGCACGGAAGAACGAGGACCACAGGAGGATCGGATGAGCAATACACTTTTTTTACATTTTTTTCCTGTCTGAAAGATTAAAAAGCTTTCAATTAACACGATTTGTACTGGAATTTATATCATTATTTATTTTTTATGGTTATGTGTAAGTGGAGGAAAAAATATGTTAGTGTATAGATTATAAAATATTTTTTAGACCCTCCAATTTTAATCTAGTGGTGCTAGATCTCAATTGAAACTATAAAATCCTAACAATTATTTGGTGAAATTAATATATGGATGGGATTACCTCTGGCAATTAGAATTCACGGGGCCTATGTAGAAATATAAGTAGCTCTTACTGACTTGCCGTATCACTCTAACATTTTCAGTTAATAGGTCACTGATCTTTTTATATTCACTACCGGAAAACCAAATATTGCCGTGTGCCAACAGTTTTGCCGTGTGCCGAAGTCGGACACACGGCGAAACGGGTCTTTGTCGTGTGTCGGCGCCTCCGCACACGGCAAAGGCGTAGCACACGGCATCTTCACCTTCGCCGTGTGTCATAAGAGGAGCCCACGACAAACATTAGTCTTTGCCGTGTGCCACGAGCCCAACACACGGCAAATCCACGAGTCATCCCAACGGCGCTAGGGACCGTGACTGCAGCCACCTTTTGCCGTCTGCTGTCACACCGACACACGGCAAACTACCCTCTTGCCGTGTGTCCCTCATTGACACACGACAAACTATAACTATTTTTTTTAAGTTTTGTTAGCTTCATTACATGCATTAGTAGGCTATGTAACAATTTGGATCATTTCTCACCTTTTTTTGTACATTTACGCAATTATTTGACTTTTAACTACTTTTTCGAAATAAGTGAAATTTGAATTACAAGTGCATGAAATAATAGACCAAGGTTAGTTAAAAAAATAATTTTCACGATATTGATGCTAGGCTAAGACAATACATAGTTGTGAAAATGAAATTTTGAATATCACGTGCATATAACATTCAACGACCATCGGGTGAAGTAATTTTTAAATTCTACAAAATTAAAACAATGCCGGAAATTCATGAAATTTGTCATAAGTACTATTTCATCATATTCTAAGTATGTGATAAATAGTCGAGATGTTTCTCTGCACGTCATCAAATACGATGTTCATAACGTGAAGGTTACGTGATGAAGTTCATATAGATTAATTATCAATGATGAGGTAATGTCCATACATGCAAGGACAAGTTTCAAATATAAGTTTAATTGAAAACATCATTAATGCATCTTACACAATTACACGAACTAGCATCTCATTTTTAGCAATTTCGAACTAGTTTGACAACTTAAATGAAATAACATGCAATTATACCATATTTAATTTTATAATTTTTTTGTAACTATAAGTACATGAAATAATAGGGTTCTGTGTTGAAAAATAAAAACTTATTTGACTCACACTGATTATGGTCTTAAAACTGAAAATTAACGTTATATTTGTTAAATATATAACAAAACGACTTCAAATTTGCCGTGTGTCGGTACTCGGCACACGGCAAACATGTGTTTCCCTTAGCCGCTAGCGCCCTTCTCCTCTCGAGACTCTGCCTCACTCTCTCTCACTCTTCTCCTCTTCACGCCGCCCGCGCCTGTCGCCCGCGTGCCCGCTCGCTCGCCGCGCGCGTCCGCACGCCCACCGCGCCCGCGGCCCCGCGCCCGCCCGTCCGCGCGTCCCTACACCCGTCCCATCCCGCCTCGCGCCCTAGGTCTTGACACTGTCGGTGAATACGATTGTCACAATTTTTTCTCATGTATGCATCCATGTTCAAAATTTGGTGATAGTAAAAGTAGAAATCACAATTTGGTGAATGGAATTTGTCGTGGATGTCGGCCATGGAGTTGTTGTTTTATTACAGGTTGTAGGTGCCGAATTTTGTATGGAATTGAATGTGAATGTCGGTCATCGCGCCGTTCCTTACTATAATTTTTAGAGTAGGTTCTGGCAAAATTTTCATTGGATACTAATAATTTTTTTTCTTTTTGCAGAGAAGCTTTCCGGAGTGACGTCGTTGTTGACTCGTCGCTTCACGACGTAGTAAGGTGAGACAACACGACCCCTCGTTTCATATCATGTTGTTAGGTCGCGTAACCTAGTTAGGCATCTCCCGTTCAAAAAAGATACGGTTGGAAATATGTTTTGGTTTGCATATCTACAACCGTATCTGTTTCGAATTGTCCACGTTTTTTGGATAGCCCGTGGATGTGTACATGGGGTTAGTTTCCATGCTCCACCCTATCCGAGACGAGTTTCGGCATCACCCCCTGTTGTTCTCCGGATACACAATCTCCTTAATAGGACGTGTATTTGGAGAACAACGAGGAGGTGCTGCCGAAATTCTGTCTCGGATAGGGGTGGAGTATGGAAGCTTACCCATGTACAGGTCCTCGGGTGGGATTAGGACCTATCTTTACGTATTAGGGCATGATAGGTATCGCGTAGTTGTATATGATTTTTATGACACCCGCTGCGCTATGTTAAAGGATGGATAGTCGTGACTGGATGTACACGGGATGGCGGGGTAAGCGTGACTATACCGATGAGTTCATTTACAAGGTCCATGAATTCTTAAAAAAGCATTTCAATCAGGACAAGGTAGAGCAATGTGCCCATGTGCCAGGTGTGAGAATAAGACATATCAAACACAATTGAAAATGGGTCAACACATTTGCAACAATGGGTTTATGGCAAACTACACCCGTTGGATCTGCCATGGTGAAGCCCATCGAGCTCGGGACGAGGTCGTGAGGCAATGCATCGCAGAATATGATTCCGATGCCGGGTGCGGAGACATGCTAGACGATTTTCATCACGCCCACTTTGATGAAGGACCTAACCATGTTGGGGAGGAGCCGCCGAGCCTACCGCAAAAGCCTATTACAACATGTTGTCTTCGGCACAGAAACCATTTCACGACCATACGGATGTTTCTCAAGCTGGATGCTTTGTCGGACGACTAATGGCTTTAAAATCTCAGCTTGGCATCGGCCGAGACGGCTTTGATAATATGTTGACGGTTTTTGATAGCCTTCTTCCGACTGGTAACAATCTGCCGCGCAACATGTATGAGTCACAAAAGCTCCTTCGAGCACTTAAGATGCCGTACGAGCGGATACATGTCTGTCCTAACGGATGCGTCTTATTCAGGAAAGATCACTCGAGAAAAAAATATTGTTCTAAATGTAATTCCTCCAGGTTCATTGAGGTAGATTCTGGTGATGGTCATAAGAGGCAGCTCAAAATCCCTGTGAAAATCCTACGGTACCTTCCGTTCGAACCAAGGATTCAACGCCTTTACATGACAGAGGAGACCGCAAAACAGATGACATGGCACAAAGAAGGCAAACGATACCGTCCCGAGAATATGATACATCCAGCCGATGGTGAATCATGGAAGCATTTTGACGAGCAGCATCCTGAAGAAGGCGAGAATCCTCGTAATGTACGGGTTGCACCGACGACGGATGGATTCAATCCTTATGGAATGTCATCTGCCCCATACACTTGTTGGCCGGTGTTTGTTATCCCTCTCAATCTCCCGCCCGGCATCATGTTTAAAGCACAAACCATATTCTTGTCGTTGATATTTCCTAGACATCCGGGGACTAAAATGAGTGTGTACATGGAGCCTTTAATCGATGAGTTGCTTGATGCTTGGAATGTTGGGGTATGGACATATGACGAGGGCTAGAAAGAGGAACTTCAAAATGAAAGTGTGGTACATGTACTCCATGCATGACCATCCGGCATATGAGATTTTTCCAGCTGGTGTGTTCACGGGAAGTTTCCATGCCCGGTATGCAAGTCGGTTGTCAAGTTCTTTTGGTTGGCTAATGGTGGCAAGTATGTTGCTTTTGACAAACACCGACGGTTCCTTACTATGGGACATCCATTCAGACTGGACAAAAAGAACTTTACAAAAGGTGTGGTGGTTGAAGAATCCTCGCCACATATATTGACAAGTGCCGAAATTCTTGAGCAATTAAACGCGCTCAAAGAAAAGGCCGGTGGTGGTTTTGAAGGATATGGTGAGGAGCATGCATGGACTCGGATTTCGGGCCTGTGGAGGCTCCCGTATATGTTTGACATTCTTCTTCCACATATTCTAGATATGATGCATACTGAAAAGAATGTCGCTGAGACACTTTGGGTTACAATCATGGACATTCTTGGTAAGACTAAGGACAACGTTAAGGCTAGAGTGGATCAAGCTAGCTTATGCAACAGACCAAAGCTCGACATTCCGTCTCCTAAAGACGGAAAAAGATGGAAAAAGCCTCCAGTCGATTTTGTATTAAAGAGGTACCGAAGAAAGGAAGTACTAGAATGGATCAAAACTTTAATGTTCCCGATGGGTATGCAGCGAATCCGAGGAGGGGTGTGAACATAAGTACTATGCGAGTCAATGGGATGAAGAGTCATGACTACCACATATGGATTGAACGCCTTCTTCTAGTCATGGTTCGAGGTTATCTTCCCGACCATGTGTGGCTAGTGCTTGCAGAGTTAAGCTATTTTTTCGCACCCTTTGTACTAAGGAGTTATCTCGAACCGTGATAGTAGAAATGGAAAAAATGGCTCCCGTGTTGCTTTGTAAGCTGGAGAAGATCTTTCCCCCGGCTTTTTTAATCCGATGGAGCATATGATTTTGCATCTCCCGCATGAGGCACGAATGTGTGGACCTGTGCATGGTCGTTGGTGCTATTCAATTGAGAGACAATTAAAGGTTCTTCAAACCAAATGTAAAAACAAGTGCAAAATTGAAGCCTCCATGGCAGAGGCATACTGTAGTGAAGAGGTGTCAAACTTCACATCAAAATACTATGCTCGAGACCCTTCCAAGCGTGCACAATCCACCCCTCGTTACAATGCCAACGAAAATGATTGCAATCTCAGCCTATTCGTAGGGCAACTTGGAAGTGCAAGTGGTGGGACTCCTAAGACCTTGAGACATGAAGAGTTCCGCACTATCATGTTGTATGTGTTGACCAACCTTTCTGAAGTGCAGCCATACTTACAGTAAGTTGATATTGCATATAGTATTTATAACGAGATAGTCACTAATGTGCATCTAACTTCTCTCGATTTTCTTTTGTATAGAGAATTTACTCAACAATTCCGACAGAGAAATAGGGCACCGACTCCTCAAGATGTTGATGCCCTTCTTAAAAAGGGTGCGGGTCGTGGAATGCCGGATTTCATTTCTTGGTTCAAACAAAAGAGCCGAAATGATGCGTCAATGAGTCCCGAGCTGAGACAGATGGCAAATGGATGTGAATATAGGGTAATGTCGTACAACGCCTATGACGTAAATGGATATCGCTTTCACACTAAAAGATACGATGAAAGTCGGCCCAATCGGAGGACAACAAATTTCCAAGTTTGTACGAAAGCCGATGATGGGGTCGAGTACTATGGAATAATTGAAGAAATATACGAACTCTCATTCATTGGTTGCAAACCTCCGAAGCCGATCGTATTCAGATGTCATTGGTTTGATCCTAACCAAGTACGACGGACACCTAGTATTGGACTAGTTGAAATTCGACAATCATCCGTCTATGCAGGAGACGATGTTTATATTGTGGCTCAACAAGCAACGCAAGTGTATTACTCTCATACCCGTGCAAAACCGACGTACGTCTTCTAGGGTGGGACGTTGTGCACGAGGTATCGCCACACGGTAGACTACCTGTCCCAAATAATGAAGATTACAATATAGTCCCTAAAACATATGACGGAGAATTCTTTCAAGAAGTTGGGTTACAAGGGCATTTTGAGATAGACCTAACCGGAGCAATGGAAATGGAAGTAGACGAGGATAATGAAAGGGTTGATGTCGAGGATGATGAAAGAGGTGATGACGAGGACATCGGAGATGTAGTTTCCAATCCGAAGGACTTAAAATTACTTGAGAATTTACAATTAGGCATTCATGAGGTCATTCCTCCGCCGGAGCATGTGCCGGAATGTGATCTCGACATGTATGATAGTGATGATCGATCGGACGATCCAATTAATCCCGATTGGGATGATTATTTCTAATAAATGTAAGCTACTATTATGTCTTGAATAATATTTTTTTTATATGCATGTTTCTAATCATGTCTATTTATTTCATATGTGCTAAATGTTTTCCCGACTTTTTAATTGCAGGTGACCGGACAAAGATGGTGGGCGGTGGGCCGCAGCGACGGTGCGCGTCCGTTTGGAGGAGACAGATGCCGGACTCGGATGTACCACTCGGGTCCACACGAGGCTTGGGTCGGGGAAGGGTGGCCCCAAGGGCAGCGGGAGCAGTCGCTCTAAGTGCACCGGGAGTGGTGGCACTAGGGGCAGCGGGAGAGGTGGCAGTAAGGCTATGGGTCGAGTGACTCGAAGTAGGTCCGTAGCACCCCTTCCCCGCCGGAGGCGAGGAGGAGGAGGAGGAGGAGGGGGACTCGGAGGAGGGGGCTCGGAGGAGGGGGAGGGCAGGAGGGAGAGTCGGAGGAGGGGGACGGGCAGGAGGGTGAGGATGAGGGTGAGGGTGAGGAGGAGCAGGAGGGGGAGCAGGCGGAGCAGCAGCCTCATCGTGTGGCTGCGGGGTCCTACGAGACTCCCCGACAGTGCCGATACCTTTGTCCACGCGGCCGTAATTCGACCAAGTAATGCCGTCGTAAGTAACTTCTGACTACTTCCTTCATTTGATAATGTGAAAATCTTTATTAATATAAAACTAGTATTTTTTCTTAATCACTTTTCGCAGGAGTTGGAAATTGATCACCCCGGGTAGTCATAAACGCAAGGTGAACGCCGTCCTTGGTGCTTTGGTCAGGCTGCACTTCCCAGGTCAGGTTCACATTGGTGAAAGGTACGAGCCAACGTAGACTTGGGAGCACTACCGCGTCGCCACCGAGCAAATCGACGCATTCAACAGGTGCTCCGTCAACAAGGCGGATCGAGTGGTGTCGGAATTGTGGGTAAGTCTTTCTCGCTCTACACTTTTGATTCATTGCATTCATTGTACACTTATGCAATAAAAACTAAACACATTATGTCTACATGCAGGAATTCTACACTTGTGAGCCAGGGTACGAGGAGATGGCTAAGGTTGTGGCTCACAACCGATGTCGGAAGCTCGTGAAGGACATGCACTACGAGGCGCAAGTTCGGTGCGTCATTAACTACTATGCCCATATCCTTCGCAAAAAGATAACCAAAGATGCGGCTAGGACTGTGAAGCTCACACGGGAGCAATACTTGCAGGTAAATATAGATTTATCTCCGAATGCATTGTTTCATTGGATCTTTTGACGTCTCTCATCTCGTCCCGTGTAGGTGTCTGCGCCGTGGTGTCGTAACGACGATTTGTGTTGGGAACGCATAGTGGACAAGTGGTGCTCACCCGAGTGGGAGGAGATGCACAACGCTGGCCGAGCCCGGCGTGCACCGATGTCCGGTCCATCTCACCACCAAGGCAGCCTTAGCAACGAGGAGTACATGGCTCGATGGGTATGCAGAGTCATTTATTTGTTTTATCTCCTAATTATGCATAAATAGTTATGAACTTGTTGTTATTTTGTTTGCAGTCCCGGTCACATGGAGGCGCCGAGTGTCCCGAGTTCGTGGGCTGGGCTATGGCCCACCAGAAAAAGGCTACTCGAGCCGGCTACGACCCCGAAAACCCTCCTTCGGCTTACAGCATCCCCTCCGTCTACTCCCGTATCACTGCATATACGGAGGTGGGTAAGCAACTCTATGGCTCATAGTGGGATCCGACCGCCCACCCTATTGATGCTGAGGTGGCCATGAGGACGGAAGGAGGCAAGAAGCATGGCCGGTTGATCATAGGCGACGGCACTCGTGGACACGAGCAGTTGCCCCACCCTCTTACGGATTCGAGCGAGGGACCCAGCCACCGCCCCGCCTATACGTCCACGCCGGACCGTTGCAGAGCTGCAAGTGCAGAGACTTGAGGTTATTTCTGCTTCACTAAACAATTATTCAATTTCTAATCACGTATTATCACTGCATTGTAACAGTTCAATGAAAACTTTTGTAGGCCGAGCTCGCCGAAGAGAGAAGGCAGCGACAGGAGGAATCGGCGCGACAACGAGGGGATGTGGCCAACTTGTTTGCTTACATTGCCTACATGCAAGCTGAGTTGGCAGCAGGACGACCACCGCCACCGCCTCCAACTATGTCTCATATGTTTCCAGTCACTCCTCGGGTAATCTACTTTGTAACTATGTCTCATATGTTTCAAGAATTAGAGACTTAGTAATTAGGAAACATTGTTCCATTTGCAATCACTTTGGGACTAGAGAATTAGATACTGTAGAAACTTACAATCTTAACTAAAATGAGTATTCTCTGGTTTGCAAACCTTTCTACTTTTTGCAGAACCTATCGGCGGCATCGAATGCCTCGGTGAACATGTCACCTAAGTTGCCCCCGCAGCAGTTGTTCCCACAAGTGCCGCTGTTCGAGCCACCACCCTTCGGCCCACCGCCGTTCGAGCCACCACCCTTCGACCCACATCTGTGAAATCATGGTTTGTTGTACTCGTGGACGGCCTACGAATGTTATGTGTTGTTTGTGACGATATTTGTGATGTTATGAGACAAACGGATGATATATGTGTTTAATTTATGATATATGTGTCGTGCGATGACATGTGCGATGAACTGATGATTATGTGATATATTTCTGCTGTGTTTGATATATGTGCTATTTGAAATGTTAAATGAGGTATCCGGGGCTAAAAAAATAGAAAAAAATATGGATGCGGATGGTCGTTTTGCCGTGTGCAAAGTGACCATACTGGGAACTCAGTTGGTCGCTTTGCCATGTGCCAACGTAGGCACACGGCAAAGTGACCATAGCTTTGCCGTGTGCTGGGCATAGGGGCACACGGCAAAAGCGGGCATTTGTCGCCGTGTGTTCTGCCCGTGGCACGCGGCAAAGGTCAAGTACCTTCACCGTGTGCCGCGTGCAGCACGGCAAGGATAGACACTTTGCCGTGCGGTGCGACACACGGCGAACAGATTTCATGATTTCTGTTAACTTTGCCGTGTGGGTGACCTGGCACACGACAAACACTTCGCCGTGTGTCCGTGTTATGGCACACGGCGAAGGCGGCTTTGTCATCTATGGCTATCGCCGTGGGGCATTTGCCGTAGGCCACCTACGACAAAGAGGTTGCCGTGTGTGCGGGGCCCTTCGCCGTGTGCCTCGGGCACACGGCAACAAATGGATTTTCGGTAGTGATTCACAGCATTATCATCATCATCTCTTCGACTGACTGGAGAACTTTTTGTTCTCCTTTGCATTAGTTTCTCTGTTTTTAAATTATTGATGCCGTTGACTTTTTCATTACGTTTGACCATTCGTCTTATTCAAAATATTTTTTCAAATTTGCAAAACTATAAGCTGTGTTTCGACTCCCTTTAGTGATAAAATGAATCATAATAAAATAAAATATGTGATAATTCTTAAACTTTTTTGAATAAGACGAATGGTCAAACGTAATGAAAAAGTCAACGACGTCATTATTTTAAGAACGGAGGGAGTATGACTTAATTACCCACTAGAAATTTGTGTGGGCCAAACATGCACGTGCTCTTGTGTATCAATTAGGAATCATGATCTGTAATCATGCCAAGATAAGACAACGTGAAGCATATATACTGGCATTGTTGATACATGGTTTGTCTTAAACAAACAAAACGTTTGTCAACCAACGGTGCACGTGGTGAACCTCTTTCTAATAAGTTCGATGAGGTCGTCATTTCCCCGGCCTTTTTTGGTGTTTCTGTGGTTTACGTAGGTTTGTATTGGTTTACATAGTTTCGGTCGCACAGGATTGGTGTCCTGTTCGTCAGTTCCTGATTCCTACTTTCATAATAAGTTGCATCCGAAACGAGTCCAGTTGAATCCAACATGTTAAGAAAAAGGGATCTAGTAATATATTCTCATAAACTTATGGAATTCCAGCCCACTACTTCCTCGCGAATTCTCTTAAGCTCAACCAAGCTTTTTCCTCCTGACTTCTCTCAAGCACGGCCAAGCTTTCCATGCGATATTGTACTAAATGTAAATGTGGGATGGAGTTTCAATTATGGTAGACGGTAGTGGTAGAGGAGACAATAAGCACACTCCATTTTGCATCTTTCTTGGCATCTTGGCCGTGTGGCCATGCATGGTGGAAGATAGGGAGAGAGAAATGTACGACTCTTGCTAGGGGATGAAGGTAAAGACTTGGCTCAGTTAGGCCCTAAGGTAAATATATTATGGGCTGTGCCTTAGGGCCCATTTTAGCAAAGGCATATGGGTTTTCTCCACAATCGTCTCCGCTGGTTCATTTTGAGTTTCGACTCGATCGTTCTTTTTATCTATTTGTACGAACCGTTATGAAGCAATGTAAACCCTCTTTGAAAAATGAGACATGATGTCGTATGCACTGCTACTGCTAGCCACCATTTTCTACTCGGCATAACGAGCATATCTAGGGAGGAGAAAGCTGATTTAATTATCTTATAGCAAGCTGCAACTCCCTTCATATAAGAGAAATACTTTAGAAAATATAGTGACATGTGTCCACCCTTGTTTTTTAATTATTTATGGTTAAATTTAAATATTGAATCTCTGTTATATTATTAAACATGTCAGATTAGTTTTAGATATGTTATAAAATCATAAATTAAAGTGAAGAAATATCAAAATTTGACAAACTCATGAAATTCTGTTAAATTTGACGAATTTGTCAGAAATTGATATTTTCATACTTCAATTTATGAAAGTTATGGCACATGTCACTGTGCCCACAAAAATCATTCTCTTCATATAAAAGTTATCCATGCAATATATACTATTCATGCTTCAATTTTTTCCGTACATGTTATCTTTATTAGTAACATATGTCCGTAATCCGGTAATCATATGCCCATATAGCAACATACGTATAATTATAAGTACTAGTAACTATGCAGCCGCACTTTACTTTGATATGAATCATTAATAAAGTAATTAATTTGCAGCACAAGAACTTATTGCGAAATCAAAAGATATTGGTGGTTTTTGTAACCCAAATAAGCTCGAAATATTTTATTTTATACTATTAGCTATCTTATATTTGAAACTTAAACTAAAGATTAAATAATAGAGATGTTATAATTAACAGATGGAATTAAGAGTGACATGCATAAGACAAAACACGAACTTCATAATTAATTTATAAATTAAACACCAAGGACACCGTTCTAATAACCACTAATTTTCAAATGATGGGCGAACTGAATGTACAAAGAAAAGTGCTATTTCTCAAACTTATGGCATGAATTTTCAATTTAGAAATTACTTGAAACTTCATTAATGCATATAATTTTTACTGAAAAAGTAAGCATCAAAACTGGCGAAAAATCAGAAGTTCTCCGACTTAAACCCTGCGGGTGAATAGTGGCACGATAATACTAGAGAAATACACCTAATGTATTGTTATGTTCACCAATTATTAATTTTTTAAAAAGTAAGGAAATTAAAACATGTGACAATAACAAGAAATGCTCCCTACATGTTTCTTTGTCAGAATAAAAATGTACACAAATTTTAGAGAAAAGAAGTATTTGTTTTTAGACATACAAAATAGGTAAATGTTAAGCATTGGCACTAATAATTCAAATAACCTTGACACTTTGTTAGGTTCACCAATTTCAAATTCAAAATTGTTGCAAATATAAAAACATTTTCTAACAACAAGAAATGTTCCTCACGTGTTACTCTATGTATTTTAGAAGTTCGATAAATTTTGAAGCAAAATAGTATTTTTTTGAGCTAACGAATAGTGGAAAATGGTAAGAATTGGTACTGATTGGTGGCAGTGACACACAACGTATGAAAATTTTAATGGATGCCACAGAGGGAACTTTGATGTTTTTGATGACATAGATGGAAGCGGGTAAATTTTTAGTGGCACTCAGGGAATTTGCTCATACTCTAAACCCTAATAAGCGTTCGACTCATGCTCATGTTCGATCCTACTGATGAATTGTTCCATTATCATAATGGAGGGTATTTTTTAGATAATCGAACAAATCAGTTGACATTGGAGGGCCTCTTATCCAACTTCTTATCAAAATTATCATTATGATTGTTAGATCGGGAACCTTATGCACCATTCAATATTTTCTGGTCCGGGGTTTTATTTTTTCTTGATGTTAGACAAAGGAGCCGGGTTAATTTTTGCACACTATTGTACATGCCCAATCGTCAACAGAGAAGGAGTACCAATCTTCCAGAAGTGGCTACCAAATTGCACGATATTGCTCCGTCGTGACGTCCAAAACCACCCGGTTCTTCGTCTATATTTTGCGCTATTCTCAATGCACAATGGACCCAACGCACGTAACCACCGGTGAGGCTCTGGTCCGGCACTGCGTTTGGACGGCTCCTGCTTGCAAGCTGGCAGTGTAGCTCTTTCTCAGTGGCCGCGCCGCTACCACTGGGATCCAGCCAGTGTTCCGTGGGGTCTTGATTTGGCTCCGGTTTTCAGATCGATCGCACCATTTCTACATCAAGGCATGCATATGGCTGCCTTTTCATGAGTCCTAATGTATGCATGCAGCCGGGTATCCGTTGACCTGTCACTATCACACGTTCGTTAGGTGCATGCATGCATGTAACCGACGCCTGCATAGGTTTCAGTTGTTACCAACTAGGCGCAACTTTGCCACATAGCGATAGAGTGTTAACAAGAGTTATCGTGAGATAGATACTCAACTTTCATAACTAGTGGACTCATAATTTCGATTTTACTTTTTGTAAAAGTAACTCAATTTCCGTACATGACGTCATGTAAGCAACGCCTGAACTGGTTTCAGTTGAAGCAGTTATTACATGTCTAAGCTTACATATACTGAAAACCATTTGCTAAAATAAATTTTATAAGTTTGTGTTTAAACTTTTCACCGCATATTGTTCTGCCTTCCTCAATGCTCGCCATTTTGCTAAAATGTTGTACTCTTTCAGTTATTTATATCAATTACTCTATCCAAGTAAGGAGTATTTTAAATTTAGAAATCCAACAAAACTTTCAGCAAGAAATTAGGAAATATCTAGCTAGATATTTTCCATGACTTATAGTTTCACAATTTAAGCAAACATAATAAACTTAAGGAACATTGTAGACAAAATTCGAATCTATTTTTCAGATAAGGTCATTTAATAGCTGCTCACTGTCTACATGCTAAAATTTTATAATGGTGCCTTATGTTGGAACATGATAGCTCTCGAGAAACCGGGCTCTCTCATGTTTGATGCTTCTATAAGTGATTTTTTTGTCCTTTTTATTAAAAGAAAATTACTTGACATTGAAATCTAGATGATGCAATGGAAATAGTTCCTCCAAATGTTGTCTTTCAATTTTAGATAATATTAAAACAAGTGCGCTGACACATTTAGAGATAAGTAACCACAATCGCATAAGTGTTGGCCTCGACATTTTTAGATTACAACATTGATTTATTGTAAGCTACAAGTTAATGATAGAGTTTCTAATCCTCTTGACTCATATGGAAATTATAGGATGAGATGCTAAAAGATAAAGAAAATAAACTTAAAAGTGCCAATATTAGAGAAATTGGATATGGTGTTAGCAGACTCATTCCCCCACTATCCTCGGTCAGGTGCGTAATGAACCAAACTCCACGGTGCAACAAACTCTCTGTGACCGTGGTGCTCGGTGAGCCTTCCGCCTCGCTCACCAAATGGCTTAGTAGCGTAGATATAGGATCTATAGTTATGGAGCTATACTCGTTGTATCTAAATCAATACAACTTGCCTATCTCATGGTATCAAAAGATAAGTGATCCTCCTTGCTCAACCCATTCACAACTACCACCTCCGTTGCAATGGTGTCCAACCCAATCTCCTCCCTTGTCACCTTTGTTGCCTCTGCCGCCTTCTCGTCAGCCTCTTCCTTTACTGGCGAGAAAATGATCCTTTGCCACCTCCATCACCACCAACCTACTCTCCATCCTCAGCTGTGGTGTTGCTATGCTACTGGTGAACATCAAGACACATGTTCCCATCATCCTCAAGCTTGTCGATCTGAACTACTCCTAGTTGCGGGCCTTCTTTTAGTCCATTTTTGCGAAGCATGGAATCAACAACCACGTTAGCATGGCTCCAACTACCATCCATGATGCTGAGTGGTTCATTACTGATCAGTGCCTGGTGAACTGGTTCTACACCACCCTTTCGCCAAGCGTGCCGAGCATGGTCAAGGTTTCATGCTTGTGCACCTATCTCATTTGGACTAGCATTCATACAACCTCTTCCACCATCACTAGCTTCAACGCGTCGTCTACTTCCCGGCTGAGTTCCGCACACCGTATCTAGACGACATGTCCATCACCGACTATTGCTTCCGTGTGAAGACCCTCACCAACAATCTTCGCAATGTTACTATTAACTTTCAGAACAAGTGGATTCTTAATTTCAATTTTATTTTTGTATCAGTTTTCAGTTCCAATGATTATTACAAATTAAATGGTGAGCAGAATTGCGAGAGCTACTCATTCAATTATTTGTGATCTTGCATTAGTGGACTTGGCATCTCTTTCTAGTCAATATTTCTGTGTTGCACGCCCATTAAATTTATTTAACTTTCACTACGCCTATGGCTCCTTTGTTTTAGCTAAACCAAAAGAGGTCATGTTATCTTACTAATACCTTGTACAATAGATTATTTTCCATTATTTTCCCTACAACACTATATTATTTAGAAAAGTATAAGAAATTTCCGAGAGGATTCCTGAAAATTATTCAAACAGAACACCTTGAAGCCACTATAGAGTTTGCTTGTTTCTGATGATGATTTCTGATTCCTGTTTTCTCTTTTTTTTACGTTCCAAATAATTGTATTTGTAGAAAACAATATCTCAAATAATCAAAATCACTTTACAAAACTGACAATATTTAACAAGAATTATTGCAACAAATGAACAAGTTATTTGTACATCTTTCTCCGATTGCTTGAGCTTAGATAAAAAATCCTCCATGATAAATGTGACTAAGAACAGAGACACTCAATACGGAATTAAGTTACCATTGTACCTGAACCGTTCAGATAAGTAAAGTGCGTACATCCTCCTTGTCGCCTCCAATATGATGTTTAAGTCATTACGGTGACTCAAGCGCGAACATCTGAAAATAGTAAGCAATCCTGCTATGTTCTATAGCTTGTGACAATGGTTTGGCAAAACATTGATTCGTGATTATTGATGTGGAGGATTATGTCGGCAATAAACTTATGTAGCTCCGCTCAGATCAGAAACTTGATGGTGCATCACATAATCACACAGGGATGAGTATGAATTGTATTGCCTAAGATTGTCGTGTTTTCTATGGGGGGTGGGGGTCCCTGTCCCGCCTTATATATATCCGGGAAGGCAGGATTACATGCAGAATCCTAGCCGGTTACAAGATTCAACTAATTGGAAACTCTATCTCTATACTTTCTAAACGAAACAGAGCCCTACTCAGTTGGTCCGGTAGTTTCGTAGAGGATTACTCCAAGATGTCCGTTGAATTGCCCGCCTCCGTTTCTTCAGCGGTCTATGACACCTTTTGGTACCCTGTATCGATCGAACTCCACTCTGTGGGCCCTCCTAACCGGCCATACTCCTTTGATGAGTCACCATGTTCTTGACAAGCAATCTCCTGAGTTGTATATACCTATAGAGTAAGTACTCGACAATTGATTCGTGGATCTTGAGGCATCATTGATGGTATTGGGCTGAAGATCCACACAGCAAGGATGGCCAGGCACATCTCTAAACGTACATGAACGCTGAGGGAAGATATAAGATCTAGAAACATAGATATACGTTGAAGACAAAAAAAATCTCTACCTTTGTGTACCTTACCCGTGGCTCTTGAGGCATCATTGATGGTATTGGGCTGAAGATCCACACAGCAAGGATGGCCAGGCACATCTCTAAACGTACGTGAACGCTGAGAGAAGATATAAGATCTAGAAACATAGATATACGTTGAAGACAAAAAAAACATCTCTACCTTAGTGCACCTTACCTGGCTCAATTGTATTTCATCTTTTAGATTTTTTTTTTTTTTGTGTCAAGGGATCCGAGGTCTGGTCCGGTTTTCAGAGCCATTCTGGAACTTTCCTTCGGCATTAATTAGCTGCCACACCAGCAAAAATAGATGACATGGCGAGGTAATTAATATGGAAGAGAGGGAAAACCTTTCATCCTAGTGAAAGACCATGGACTCTTTTTCCAAGTTTATGAAAGACAAGCATTAAAAAACTATGTGTTCATCCTCAACACTCTCAACCTACAAATTGTGTCACCTAGTAATAATTTAATATTTTTGTCATGTCTAAGAAACTGTGAAAAGAAAGTGTGCATTGAGAGGTATAGTTTCATTTCATGGAATAAGACTAGAAAGCTCACATTTCACACTTGGAACTCTGTGAAATGAAATGATGCATTAAGAATGGCCTTATGCATACTTTGTCCGTGTTGAGACCGGGAAGTCATGATTGAGGTCCGGCTCTGGTTCTTATGCATACATTGTCCGAGACTAGAAAGTCATAATTGATCCAGCAAAAGTCAGCATTGCAGTCCCAGCATCATCTCAAAATCATGTAGTCAAGGTAAGGAAAATGGATTGTTTCTACGATAGGGGACGGGGCTACGTGTCGATGGCTCGTGGCTAAAGAGGTCACTATAGCCACGATTAGCTTTGTGAACCATGGCTATTGAGGCCTCCACCAATAGCCACGATCCAAGTCTTCAACCGTGGCTATTGAGGCTACTATGCCACGATTGAAGAAGCCATTTGTGGCTATAAAGGTAGGCGCACGACGGGCAGGTCTTTAGTACTCTAAATCACCAATTTGGAGTCCGAAGAACCAGATCCTTATATGACAGGGCAAACACTCTTCCATAGAAAATGGACATCACCTAAACACCAAGTACTCTACACAAGTACTAAGAGTTTCGCCACGGCCGATAATTTCCCACCCAACTTCATCTTAACACAGTTGGTCTATTCACCCACCCACCAACACACACCATAAAACTCATTTTAACACATTTTCGCAAACAGGGTGTATGATGGTAATAGTAATAGTTCCTTAGCAATGCGATAGCATTACCATTAACTAAGTTAACAATAACATCTAGGTCGATCTTGGGTCTAATGGCAAATCAAGGGTTTAATGTTCATCTCTATGGTGATTTGAACATTAACATACAACAAGTCGGCTCTAGTAAAATAATTGCAATGATTTCTGCATATAAGAATAAGCCGTCTAAATAGCTGCAAGATAAGCGGAGTAATAGGATCAAATATGATCAAGGAAATGATAGAGATTGCCCGACAATGCTATATCCTTAAAGTTGTGCCTCACGTCGCTACTCATCTTGACATCGGAATCCGTCTTAAGACTTGGGTCGTGGGGCGTCGTCTCCGACTTGGGGCTCGTTTAGATTCTCTGCCTCTATAGTACATGAAGCTATTGCGAAAACAAAATAAACAATTAAAATTTTATAATCAAGCTCCAATTAAAACTCCATTTAGATCGGAATCTTTGGTGCATACCGATGGGAGACATGGATAGATCGGAGTTTACGAGGGGAAGCTCCGGGTTATGGGGATTTAGTTTGGATATGCCGAAACTCGAAGTCCAACAACGAAGGATCGGTGGAAACGGAGTTCGAGACGGTGGATATGGTAGATTAAGGGGGCAAGGGGGGAAGATTTTGTCATAATTGAGATTATGGTGGCCGGGAAAAGGATGCCTCGTGTTGGGACAATCGCGCCCGAACAATGTTCCGGATCAAAAGATATGAGCTTCAAAAATTCCAAGGACCCTTTTGTAGATACGTTTAAGGTCATAGGGACCTATTTGTAATTACATAAAAGTTTGGAGGGACCTTGTCATAAAATGCCAAGGACCTAAAAGATAATTTTTAGAAAGTTTGGGATCTTTCCGTAAAAATCCAGGGGCCTGAACATAATACTGGGAAAGGTCGGGGGTTTAAATGCAAAAATGCATTGGCAGGAATTTTCCTAGTTTTTCAGAATTATTTTTATATTGGAAAAGCTGTGGACCAAGCCCATGGGCAGGTGGACCCGAAGTCGTGGACCGAGCCCATGGGTAGGTGAACCGGGTCCACGGGGGTGGTTCATGGGGTTATGAAGGGCGGGCACATCTCGGCTGTTGGATCGAGGACGGGTGGTGGAGATTAGAAAGGCAAAGGGGTAAGTTAGGGATCTAATCCTAACCTTTGATCAATGGATAGACGACGGTGGAGCGTTGGTGGTCGAACGCGACTCGCTGGAGCACAGGGCATGGTCGGGTCTTCGCTGGAAAACTCGTCGGCGATGGCTACACCGGCCGGAGAGGCAAGAGGCGGGATAATGCTTGCGGCGGCGGTGGCGGCCGGCGGCGAGGCCTTGCGGTGGTGGGCGGTGGCGCACGGCGCGGGCAGGTGTGATGGTGCCGGTGGCTGCTTGTGGCGCGCAGGGGTGGAAGGGAAGGGGTGGACGGAGCTCTAGGCGAGGTGGACGGTTGAGGAGTTGGCCGGTGGGGATTCGACGGCAGCGAGGAAGGAAGGAGGGGGGGGGAGGGGGAAGATCTCTCGGCGGCGGTTTGATTAGGAAGGGGGAAGGTGAAGGCGATGCTCGGCCCCTGGTGGGGGAGGTGCGAGCACGCCGGTTTGGCTTTTATAGACCGGAGCGGTGTGGCGGCCAAGGCGGAGGAGGGACCGGCGGCGATGGCGGCTAGCTCGGGCTCGGGCTGGGCCGGTATGGCGGTGCTTGGGTAGGGGTAGGATGGCTCGGGGTCCGCGCTTGACCGGAGGTGAGGAGGGAGGGGACCTAGTACGGCCGGCGGTGACGAGGTGCGTCACGGGCGGCGGCGGCTTGTTGGGGGGGGGGACGACGAGAGGAGGAAGAAAGGCCACGCGGCGCGGTGAGGACCACCGTGAGCCGGCCCGGTCGAGTGGGCAACGTGCGTGGAAAGGAGAGGGGGAAGTGGGGTGGGTTCGCTGGGCCGAAGAGAAGGAAAAAGGAAAGGGGAGGCCTCAAAAGGAAAATTTGGTTTTCTTTTTCTTTAGTTTTGTTTTTGATGGGTTTGAATTTGGAGTTTAAAATTTTCGAGCAACACTCGGATAGAAGAATTTGAAATAACAATCACTTAGCAAGGTTGCTTTTAAATTGCCAAAATTTAATTTCCTCTCTAGTTAATTTACTTAATGGAGTTTTATTTTCTTGAAACTTTATGAGTCATTAGAATAAATCCTAAAAATTTAAATTTGACACGACTTTTGAATTTGATTTATGTTTCAATTTTTTTGGGTGTTACGAGATATACCCTACTTAAAAGAATCTCGTACGTGAGATTCGAAGTAGCTAGTGGAGAGGGGAAGAAATTGAGATCGGAAGGGAGTGCAGAACAAGTTAGGGAGAGTCCCGACCCGTGTCGGGGCCTGCCCTTCTTTGTTAATAGATTAAAGGTGTCGGTGATGGTCCCTAGACCGCTACCGGTGCCTATATTAGGCTTAGTGCTAGGCGTGACAGTCGTGGTCGCACGATCACGGCTAATTTTTTAAGAAAATAATGATAGTGCCTTAGTGAGCATTTTAGACGTCCGTCATCGAGGTCCTTTTTGACCCACCACAATAGAGCACTATTCTAGTAGAGTGTTCATGTGGCAGAGCTGCAGTGGGTTAGGCACTAGGCGTCGCAAGATGATCACATCCAGGTGGCAATCTTATAAATCCTATATTAATTGAAGCTGATCCTATTTTTAAAAGCATAACTCATTTTGATACTATTTTACCTTGGTGCTCGAAACAAAATGCTCATGGTGTCAGATTGTGGGCTAGATACTTTTCTCCACTTGGTCCAAGGAAAAGGTGGGCCGACTTCTTCACAAAGCTTCTGTTGTCACAACCTCGTTTTAATTGGCCCAAATAATGGATGAAAGAGTTGGAAATATTTTAACAGAGAAATAGGTGGGTCTCACGTTAAATTTCAGCTGGCATATCAGTGTCCAGCAGATAACCAGCTTACATGCACCTCCGTAGTTAGAGGAGAAGGAGACAGTTCTAATTAGGGCTGTTTTCTAGTTCAAAATAATGCTCATTATTTTTTCTCAACTGATGGCCATTAGATAGAGAATAGATTAGTAATTACATTAAAATTTCTATTTTCAGTCCAGCCCAGCATGTGCGGTCCAGTAAAGAAAAGGCCCGAACGTGTGCCAACAAATTTGTCAATTTTCCAACGGCACTGCGGCGCCGCCATGGCTGTCCTCCCACATGCCGCAACCGGCCTCGCCTCCATGGTCTCCCTTGTTCCGCATTCAGCTGCCGTGCGCCGCCGCCACAAGAATGGACGAGACCAACTGATGCAAGCAGCTAATTATGAGGAACCTAATCTCAATGTAATTAAATCTGGAAGTAATTGGATTATGAATCCAAAAATATTATTACTAATTTCGTTATAATAAGAAGAAGTTTTAAATATAATTTTATTCTCATTAATGATCATTTGTTGTTAATTTGTGAAATTAAATCTTCATCATTAGATGTAACTAATGGTCATTAGTTGAGACAAAATAATGGTCTTTATTATGGACCAGAAAATTGCTCTCTAATTAAGGTATTGATGGTTTTAGTTCTGATGATGATTGGAATTCTACCCCCTTAATCTTACCTGGAGTCTCTACTAGTACTTCTCAGATTCGTGTCAAGAACAAAAGGAATCAAGCTACATTCCCCTTAGTTTTGTCTCAGAAGTGCATAAAACTCCTACGCTAAAGGGAAAACAGAGAGGTTTCAAGGGTTCAACATGTGCAGACAAAAATTGTCTCACTTGCTCAGTATGCCGTGTCCAACGATTTCTACAAAAGAATGAACATATGGGAGCAATTTCATCCGATCACTTGGCTAGGAGATTGAAAATAGTTAAAATAAGAAAAAGAAACATGTTTGGGCATTTCACTGATTGTATGGGTGGACTAACAAAAATATCAGCTGTGTGATCTTTCCGTTAACAGGTACGAAATTAGAAAGAAGTGAGATAGCATTGTCGAATTCTCTGCTTGGAGACATGATCTCCAGCGAACATACTGCTTCGGCATGCTTTCAAGTGTGAGAAACAACTGCTTGAGCACGCATGGTTAGAACGGAGCTCTTACCAAGAAGGTCAAGGCTGCCGAGCATGGGTTCTGGAGTGCGCACACACGCTACTCATGGCCTGGAATGCGACACAGTAAGTGACAGGTACGCGCATACATGACCATGTGCAACCGCCGAGTGGTCATGGACGTCGACGGGCACGTGAGATTGGAATTTATTATTTCCACCTTTCATCTTGTCTCCTTCGATAGTGTAGAACAGACAACATACTTTCAACTAGTACACAATTAGCAATCGGTACAAATGACCCAAAAAAGGAGGGATCATGGGTAAGTAGAGATGGGGAAATGAAGGGCAATTTTTTGTTGGAGTGATTGTTCACATGGCTCCGATCCTGCGTTTCACATGCTCAGCTCGCATCAAGAGAAATGTATATGTGAACAGAGGAATTGATCTCTTGCTCATCATACGGACAGCTAATGCAACACGGAACCTAAAAACGCCTGCAAGCTTTGCAAATTACGACTGACCACAACATGTTGACATTACAATGGGTACACGAAACAAAACAGAGTACGGCACGAGATCCGTGTCATAACCCAGGCAAACAGAGTATATATAGGGTTGGCCCATCTGACCTATCTTTACAATTTCGGATGAAATTGTGCAGAAATGCTTAAAGGCAGCAAATACTTCAATATCACAATTGATAAACAACCCAAGACAATAACGAGGAGCAACACCAACTGCATTTTAGTGGCATAATGTTTCTATGAACGTGAATAAAATAGTAGCAAGATTGACATCCAGATTTAGCTATAATTCGCAAGTTTCAGAGAAGTCTATATACATTATGTGTTTGGAAGGCAAACAAAACAGAGTAGCACCACTGTGATATAGAGTTCAGATTAGCGGGTTTATCCATAAGGCAGATCCAGAGCAACCCTTTAGCCATACAGTTGTCATTTATAATATTGATACAAATCCAGGTGCGTCACCCCTCGGTCCAGCGATCGTCCGGTAAAGATAAAGCTTATCCACTTTCTTGGCATTATTGGCCTCTTCATCCTCATCAATGCTCCATGCCACTTCAGTCATAACTTCAACGTTGAGATTCGGCATGCTCGTAGCAAGGGACTTGCATGCCCCCAGGGTGGTGTTGCATGAGGACATCCACAGAGAGCGTATCGCCTCGTACCTATCCGTGCCCGCAAGAAGAGCGGCATCGCCAAATGGACTGTCCCGGATCTCCAGCTTCTTGAGGTTCTTGCATCCATTAAGCACATAGATCATGCCATTGTCACTGTCTCCTGCGAATGCTACTGAGAGCATCTCCAACCTCTCTGCATACATTCCAATGTACAGGAATACATTATCTGTGAGGAGGCCAGACATAGAAAGCCGCCTAAGTCCTCTGCAAGACTGGACTATTGCCCCAAATCCTTCATCCAGTGGCTGTCCTGTCACAACATCTGATGACCTGGGGTCAAAAATGCAGAGTCTGAAGGATATGAATCCTGGGCAGTTCTTTGCTACTGTGATTAGTGCAGCATTGGTCATTCGCCCACAGAAGTAGAGCAAGGAGTTTAACTTCCGACAGCCTGACGATACGGCAACTAGTCCTTCCTCTGTCACAGCTGTCATTTCTTCCACTCTGGTGTTCGCAGGAAACACCCTCAACTCTTGGAGCTCCAAACAAGAAGAGGAAACTGCCCTCAATCCTTCATCGCCAATGTAATCTAACACCTGTAACCAAGAATTAAGGCTTAAGCAAATTAACTACTCAAAAAGGCATCACGCGCATGGCCAAATGCAACAAAGCTTATGGATTAAAAAAGTTACAGCAACAACTAAGCCTTTAATCCCAAGCAAGTTGGGGTAGCCTAGAGATGAAACCCCAAAGAAACAAAACACAAGGTCAACCAAATAAAAGAAAGGCTGAAAGAAAGACAAAAATGAGGGAAAATGTAATAGACAACCAAGCCAAAAAAAAATCAGGGAGGAAAAGAAGATAAACCATAAATCAAGGTTCTGGCAATAAATAGTGATTTCACAATATCCACTGATCCTCTGACCACACAAAGTTACACATGAATATAGGAATTACCAATATTCTTTTGCGCATTTTGATTTTGTTAAAGTTTGAAGAACTAATGCCTACTATGTACAAATCAACAGTAAGATAGAAATATATAAGTATACTATATGGATGGAATTGTTGCATTATCCAGAATCCATGCCATAAATTTATGTTAAAGCTGACAATCTAATACAGATCACCAATTTAATCTCCCAAAAACTGCATCTATCTAAAAACAACAGAGTGGGGTTTTTTTTCTTTATATCATGATACGTAGGTCTCTTGCGTGTTCGAGAAAAAACAACAGGTGGGGGTTCCATTAAAAAAACAGGTGGGACTGAAGCCACATGATAATTAAGAATCATAAAGTCCGGGAACAACACTGACTGAAGTTCAAGTTCTATCATTAACCAAGAGAAAAGGTCAAAAGAAGTGATATACTAGTCAGTTCATATCTTAAAGGCAGTACGAAAACAAATATAACAATAAGTGTACTTTATGCATTCGATTCATAAAGCTAACAGAACTGTCCTCTCAATCACAACTATTAAGTGAATTTAAACTATAATTAGAAATAAATCTAGCCACGCATTTGTGATGGCCCATAGTTTAAAAATACAGATAAAACCTTACCCATAAAACCCGGAGCTTCGTACACTTACGAATAACATTGATAAGATCAGTACTTCGAGTCTCTCGAGCATAGCTGAGGTTTAGGCACGTTAGGTTCTTGCAAACAGAATACACTACTGGAAGAAGCAAGCCTGGTGCATCCCGAAATCCGGATAAACTCTTCAGTGAACTGCATTGTCCAAGAGAAGTGAATAGGCTTACGAACACACCGGCATTATAGCCTCGTACAAATGATCCTGTACCCAGGTCCTCCAGCTTATGTGTGCGAGAAAGTATTCTGGCTAAAACATCAAATGGAACAGAGCGATTCAATCGTAAGCTTTTGAGATTCGGACTTCTTACAACAAGTTCCTCCAACGCATTAGCATTCACGGACCCATCCAAGCAAGCAAAATTCAAGGATTCTAGGGATGTAGAAGGCCTTGGAAAACAATCGATCCAGCGATGGCCTCGATGTTTCACTTGGCTCTCTTGTAAGTCCAGTTCTTTGAGAAACCTGCAAGCAAAAAATATCAAAGTGAATTAACACTAAGCGACATCACTGGTGAAGTTAAACAGGTAGATAATAGTGGAGACTAGTTTGATGCAACAGAATATGCAGCCCTGGAAGCCAGTAATAAGACATAACTAAAATCAGTACTTCCTTTGTTTTCTACAGTTCTGAATTGTCATTGTTTCAACTGATTACACCAGCTGTTTCTAAGACCTTAACAGTCCATACATATTTCATAAGTAACTTTTCAAAGAATTTTTAGTTACTCCCTCCACCTTTTAATTGACAAAGTAGGACTAACACTTTTATTTCATTTTTGAACTAAGAAAGTAGTCCTAAAATCATTAATTAAATGCTGAAGTATGTAATTTCAATACCATATGGCCAAATCCTTGTACCAAACCAACTAAAATTATAGACAGAGCTATGTAAAAAACCTCCAAAAACAATGCAGAACATTGTTGAGTTGCTTAATACAACTGGAACTGTAGATAAACTTTCTTTAGTATTTAATGCATTGCGATGACATTCCCATTATGAAAACTTGGTCTAAAATGTATATGTGATGGACACATTCTAAGAATGATGATATAACATATCATACAGATGTGTAATGACATAATGGAACTCATATAAAAATAGTGTCAAAATCACAAACTCTGTAGCAACCTATAAAACAGAAAATAAATAAATTATCTGTCGACTGAAATGGCCATAATACATTCAAGTAAACCAATTTTAGTGGGTTTTATCCTCAACTCTGAAGACATAAATATCTCCAAGGATTTAGAGTTCAAACCTGCAATCAGTAGCAATTGTAGCAAGTCCATTAGTGCTGAACCCCTCACAGCTGACAAGGACAAGTGATTTAAAATTTGCAAAAGAGCAGGCAACCCTCTTGAGGCACTCATCACTGACAACCATCCGCTTCAGCCGGAGCCCCTCCAGGCCAGGGCATGCACGGGCACACGATTCAACCCATGGATCGGCCTTCGCGCCCCAATCCGCCGGTATAAGATCAAAATCAGCAAAGTGTGGTTTCCCCTTAACACTTAGTGACCGCATGTGTGGAAAACGCACATGCACACGCTCTGGACGCACAGCATAGCAGTTGCTGACAAACACCGAGCGGCGGTTTAGGCGCTCAATGTGGTACCATGTCCGGCACACGAGGGATGCCGCGTTGCGATCGTGGTGTGATTTGACAAAGCTGAGGATTTTCTCTACCACTTCATCCGGAAAGTACACCATGGTGTCGTCTCTTAGAATCCTAAGGGGTAACAACCCTCCATTACCTGCAAGTGACATATGTTAGTAGTCTGCACTCTGCAGCAGCTAGTGATCATTCACAGGAAGCAACACGGTTTCAGACGTAAGGGAAATTTTGCACAAAAAGGTAAATGGACAAGAGTTCACAAAAGGGGATCATGGATTGAGTAGCAGTTATGGAGAATAAATTAGCAGCCGAGAACATAGACTCTGCAATTCCCAGTTATGTAACTGCGCAATCTGAGCAAAACGCCAAATTAGTCCGGAACAAAACGGGAAATCGATCGAAACTTCTCTTCCGTTTTTGATCAATCCGAGCGCAAACACGGTAGAGGAAAAGTACCCAACATCATCAGAGATTAATAGCTTCCTAAGATTTATCACGCAAAAAAAATATCCCCATTTTCTCTCTTCCGTGGCGGTAAAACCGAAGCGCCCGAATAAACTGAAGAAGGTTCTCAGAACCGAACAAGAACAGAAATTCCAGGTCCATGGGGCAGAAATCGACGGGCCTAACCTCGCAAAATTGGAGCTTTCGCCTCCGATCGCGCCCATAACTAAACACTCGAGTCGAACCCACCCCGCCCCTGCCAACCCGCTCCCGCCGCGGCGTCCAATAGGTAACCCAAAAAGATCGGATCGAAGGAGGCGACGAAGGGATGGAATCCGGGATTAGGCCGTGGAATTTCTTACTTGAGGGGATGAGGTTCCTGGAAGACTGGCGACAGTGGAACTCCTCGTACCGGTCGCAGCTTCCTTCCCACGGCGCTCTGTTTGTCCGTCCGTGTCGCTTTCCCCTTCTCTAATTAACTGCTCTCTTGAAGCGGCGATGAAGTCTCAGGCAGGCATCTGGAGACTGGACTCGAATCCTCGGCTAACAGCGACTGGTGGTGGTGATGCTAAACTGATCTCGCCTGCGGATAGATCGGGTCAAGTGTGATCCAACGAGCGATTCCACCGACGGACTGGAGCAAAACAGACATTCCTTTTTCCTAGAACTTTCTGTTATTATATAAGACCTGTTCAACATGATCTAGAAGAGGTTTTGGCGTGGAATACTCGCCTCCAGGCAAGTTGCAGGCTCTATAGCTTGCAGCACTGGCCCGTGCTGTTGCAGCAGCCTTTATTTTGCTACGTCCGTGGTTATTTGATTTTGTTTTTTTATACTACTATACTCCTCAATTCCGAAATTTATGTCGTTAGGACATGAAAAACTGAGCTATGGCCAGCACAATTCTCTTGTCTTAAACGACTTCACTAACCGAATGGAGGAGTATTTGTTTTTAAAAAATACGTTCTTCACTTTGAGTCGATATTAAATGAGTTACAAAAATGGTGAACACAATGTGTTCCTTATACTTTTATTCATATTAAGGTCTATAAAGTGGATCATTTTCATCGAAGATCACATATCTTTTGTGTTACCTCTTTTATCATGTTATGATGCAGCTAAATAACGTTACTAGTATGAATTGTCATTGTAGCGTGGAAGTGTAGATTTTATTTATTTATACTACTGTATTTGTTTTTTTAAAAAATACCTTCTTCCCTAACCTTAATGTTCATATAAGATGAGTTAAAAAAATGGTGAACTTAATGTTCCCTAACCTTGTTATTCATATTAAGGTCTATGGAATGGATCATCTTCATCTAAAATCACATATCTTTTGTGTTACCTTTTTACACGTTGTGATCATATTGTGAGATACTGATGAAAGACTGCTTCGTCTTTTCAGTCCTAGTAACTCCTAACATACCACAGCATTCACTATCATATACCAGAACAATTTTGGATAGAGGGATAGGATTTACTACTCTCGAGTGATTAACAGGCCGGATAAAGAGTGCTGTTTAGTGGTCAAAACAATCTGCATCTCCCAATAGAACAGTTATCCAGGCAAAAAATAGGACAGCACAGTTCGAATAAAAAGATAATTACAAAATTTGAATTAGAGGATTGAATAGTTCAAAACTTTCATCGGCAGCTTTAATGAACCCGATCAAAATAATACATTATTCAATATCTAAACAGACATCTACTTCACTGAATATTAAATACTACATACATGAAAGCAAGAGGCCTTCAAAGTTGTTAGCCATCTGCCAGCAGAAAACTTCAGAGATGTTCTAGCGAAAATTATATTGCATCTATCTTGTATTACAAAAGGAGATTCGATTAACAACAGACCAACTGAAAGCTATACACATTTGGGAGGACAGTTGTACAATGGACAAACAATAGTCAGCTAATACGACAGATTTTGGATTCTCAGGTACCAGCAAAAGCTCAGATCAAGGCTATGAAATTGCTCAAGATCCACTTGTTCCGGTAATGATTTGTTGATCAACTTCTCGTGACCATCAAGAGTTCCAACAACTTACAAGTCACTCATAGGGTAAACCCAAACTCATGCTTTACTCCAGCTTGTCATGACCAGCTTCAGCGATCTTTGGGGGTTCTGCAGGGAAGTATTTGATGCCCACCAGATCGCCAACTCTGCTAATAACCTGAAAAAGGATTGCAAGGACATGAACAATGTCAACTGGGCTCTAGTTATGTGTGTTTCGACAGAAGACAAGTGTTTGTGTGAAGAAAAAAAACTCACATCTAATGCTTTCAGCAGGTCCTCCCTAGTGTGTGAAGCAGAAATGCAGATACGAGCTCTTGCAAGGAGAAGAGGTGTGGCGGGAAATGCCACGGTAACAACAGCAACCTACAACATAAGTCCTGTTATCAGCTACATGGCAATAGGAATAATGTAAACTTCTGTACAGCTAGTAACAGACGTCATGAAATTGTCACATTATCTACTCAAGGTTTATTATGGCATAACAGGACAGTACAGTTCTGAAGTGTTCAGAAAAATAAAACTCTTACTAACCTTTTGCCTAAGGCACTCCCTTGAGAATGCAGGTATCTTAGCCGGATTGTAGAGCATTATGGGCATAACAGGGGAATCGTTGTCGCCAAGAACCTCAAAACCCATCTTCTTGAGCTCTGACCGGAAGAAATTACTGTTCTCTCGGATGCGTGCAAGCTTCTGGGCACCTGCCAGCAATAATAACAAGCAAAAAGGTGAGATGTTACTAAAAGGATTATCAAGCAAGGTAAGTACTATCGCAGATTTAAAACACCTAGAGAACTAGGAAAAAAATGTGATCTGTTAATACCTCTGTTGGAGCCATCTTCTCCAAGAATCACTTTAATGGCAGAGATAACTTGTTGTACTGCTGGTGGTGACATGGAAGTAGCATACAGATGGGCCGGGCAACTGTGCTTCAGGTGTTGAATTATCTCCTGATGTTCAAGCAGAGGTTAGCAAATCCGAAAGGCAGTCTGAACATTGATGCAGTAATATAGTTCTTTTTCATACCTTTGATGCAGCAATATATCCACCACATGACCCGAATGACTTTGTGAAAGTACCCATCATTATATCAACATCGGCTGGGTCAACCCCAAGGAGCTCACAAACACCACGACCAGATTGCCCAACAGCACCAATGCTATGAGCCTCATCCAGATATGTGTAAGCCTGATTTACAAAAGAAGGTAAATGCATATGATCAATCCACTTTGCTCCACTCAGCTTCATTTGTGCTATTGTGTGCAAACTCAAAAGAAGAAATTAGTATGAAAGTCCTCTAACCTTATATTTTTTGCACACGGCTATTATCTCAGGTAGTTTGCATAGCTCCCCTTCCATGCTATAGATACCCTCAACAATGACAATGATCTTCTTCCATGGCCTGTGTGTCCTTGGCTGACCACCAGCTATCTGCTCTCTAAGCACATCTTCCAAATGGGCAGGTGCTGCATGTTGTACACAAGCAGTGATAAGTCACCATCGCCCAATAAACACTAAATATTTCTTTGTACTGTTAAGGAATAGCTTACAGTTATGCTGAAAAACCCGCACGGTAGCACCAGATCCTCTTGCACCATTGACAATTGAATTATGGTTCAGTGAGTCACTAATTATCAAGCCTCCCTGGAATGAACAATGTGAAATTGTTAAGTGAAGATCGGTTTAGAAAGTTTTCTGGTTATCCGATGCCACAGGAATATGAACAAACCTTTCCAATCAGGCAGGGAATGATAGCAGAATTTGTAGCATAGCCCATGCCAAACAGGATAGCAGCTGGTTTTCCAACAAAGCGTGCAACCAACTCCTCCAGCTCGGTGTGAAGTTTAGTTGTGCCTGGCAAGTTCAAAGGGAGCAATTTAGTTTTTTTCCTAATGGTACAAACTGGTAAGAAAATTGTGATTCATCTAGGTATACCTCCATCAACACGAACACTGCAGGTGCTCGGTGAGTATTTTTTCAGAGACTCAATAACTAGTGGAGTACAGTACTCATCTGCTGCAGCAAATCCAAGGTAGTTGTAGGATCCTAGGTTGAGGCATCTAGTAGTATTTGAGGTGCGCCTGCAAATGTAGTGAGTGTAAGGCAAATAGGCAATTTTGATATTATGACTGGGCAGTTAGCTTGATCCTTATTTGTCAATATCACATAGTTTAGAATGGATCATTTGAAAACTTCCAAAATTGTATGAAGGATAAATGTTACTATTCAATTATTTGGCATGCTTTCAATGGGAGAGATTTTTGTATAAATAAATCACCAGTGTTGTTAGTATGAAAGCTTACTGTAAGGTCTTGTTATTGTCATTTGAGTAGCGCTCAACAACGTCAAACCAAGAATCCGGTTGCACTAGCAATCGGCCTACCAAAGCAATCCTGTAACATGACAAATGTTTGTTGGTCAATAACATCCAACGCAACCAACAATGAATAAGCTATAGCAACCTTGTCCGCAAAATACACTTTGTCCTGTATCTTTGCTGTATAAACATCTATTTCAATGAGCACGGAACATTGAGACTAGCTTACACCCAATTCAGAAACAAAGAAACATAGAAAAACTAGCTACAGGAGACTGCATTTTTTTCATCTTCTTTCAGACAGGAAGAACAAAACTAAAACTGCAGAACAGAAAACATGTTAGGCTATCAGTACTTTCGGAAACTAATTTATTTTTCCTATTAGATGCAATTATAAACTAAGAACGAATTAAGCACACAGGATTGCCAGCGAAAATTGCTACCTTGAATAATATAACAAAAAAATTGCTCACTTGTAACAAAATCTGTTCTTTCTGAATATGAGACTATACAAGTGCCTGAATTCTGATAGACTAATTATGCAAAGCGCTGCAAAAGTGCTTGCAGGAAGATATTATCTAGCTATTTCAAGATAATAATGTAACAAAATAACTTCAGACACACAAAATTTTTGTGATAATGGAAGAAAATGTCTTGATACACCAAAAACGAGTATGTGACCACGAAGAATTCAAATCCTCACCTGGATCCGCAGGTAAAGGCGGCGGACGTAGAAATCCTCCAATCCGAGGCAGATCGGCGCGTACCCCTGCATCAGACGGACCCCCGAATCAGCCAAATAACCCAAAATCGCGACGAAACCTCCCGGATCCGGCCGGGGAGATGCGGAATTCGGCCGGCCGCCGGTGCGTACCTTGACATTCTTGGCCTTGAACCAGTCGATGAACTTGCGGAAGAAGTCCCTCAGCTGGCCGAATGCGAAGAGCAGTCCGTAGCTGAATAGCGTCGTCAGAGCCGTCGTGTACGGCAGCCTCACCATCTTGCCCGACTCCGCCTCCCCTCTAATCAAGACCGGTTCGTTGTCCGCGCAATTCTCCTCCTCCTCCTCCTATCGCTCTCCGCGGAGAGAAATTCTCGGAATATTGGCCGCCAAGCTCGTTCTTAACTCCAATTCTTGGGTCCTTGGATTCAAAGATGGTATCTTGGAGATCTTGCTGGCCGGCTGCGGGTGCGCTGAGGCTGGAGGAAATGTTGTCGTGAGTGGATGGGTGGGGCGAGGAGACGGGGAGGGAGGAGGGATTTAAGGATGTAGAGGAGGTGGAGGTGGTCGTCAATGGCGACGGCGCGACCGAGGGAAGGAGGAGGAAGGGTTTGAATGTTGAACCTGCGGGACGGCGAGCGAGAGGGGAAGGAAGGAGACAACCAGCCAGCCAATGGCCAATCTGTAAAAGCCTGTTTTCTTTTTCGTTTTGAATTATTATTATTATAAAATAGTTTGTCACGATTTATACAGTTCTACATGAATTTGCCGGAGCTTCCGGCATTAGAAAGTGCAGGACAATTTATATACGGCTAGAACATGATTCAGGCTTCGAAACGGAGTCCAAAATGTCTTCCCAATTTTCATAATAATAGCAAACAATATATATATATATATATATATATATATATATATTATCTTTTGTGATAAATATATGTCACTTTGTATCTAACAGTTTGGAGGTTTTCCTATTTTTTTTGCTCATGTCTCTTGCTTTAGCAGTTTTATTATTTCATTCCTTGTCAAATCTGGAAAATAATTTGTCAATTGTCATTGTCAAGCTGAATATGGAGGCCACGTGCTCCTTGGGTTTCCAAAGATCAATTGTAAATGGGGCACAGTTTTATTGTTGCACAGATCAAGTGTTTGTATTGATTATAGGACATACTTGTCGTTCCTATCTATTAGCTTGGCCCAAGCCACTGATCGATCAGCGGGTCCAATATTGCACTCACACAAAGCAGTAGATAAAACCATGTATTCGACTGACTCAAATAAACGGCTGAGAAATAGGCTCCTATCTGGACTGTTTTGATCAGGACAGATTCTGCAGTACAATTTTGATCTCCGCTATCACTCATAACTAGGATAGGATATAAGATGAGTATCAATAGTCATCCGGACATCATCCATATTTGAATTCGAGTTCAAGAAACAACAAGCGGAATAAGATATGAGATGAGTATTATACGTCCGAAATACAAAATTGTTATAATTGATTTAGATATACATGATTATAAATAGGAAAACTATGATAACAAATATCTATATTTAATGTAAATAGTCAATAAAATTATTTTATTTCCTATATATGTAGTGATTAATATCTCTAATTTTACTTTAACTATACTTTTACATTGTAACTTTTATCCTTATGAATCGTATAATAATATCCACCTACGACTCCGAAATAAGAATATAGGACAGGTTATGGGATCAACAACTAGTTATCCGATGCTATCCGCTCCGACTCCGGATCCGAGAGAAAAAATACAAGATAGAATATGGGATGATACATATCCGTCCGTATCCCATCTATTTTCATCCCTACTCATAACGACAAAACAAAACCAGTATTGGCTTTACGTGTGCAAAGCATATCGTTGTGCTACTTTAGTCTTGTGTTGACCCAAATAAGCTTTGGATGCAGTAATTGTGTCGACAAAACCAAGATTATGTGCCTACTGATCACTGAAACTGTGCAGCATAGCAGTGTTCTTGGGTTGATGTCAAGACATCACTGTTGCAAAATCGTAGCCTGAGCCGAACCATTTTCTTTTCTTGATAACATATAAGTAATTCCCAGTGCCTCAAGAAGAATCAGAGACAAAGTTGTTCCTCCAGGAAGCAGTCAAATTTATTAGTGTGCTATATTTGGGAAAGGCGTTCAGATACTATGTGCTCTTGGTCATCGTTGTTTGTGGCCAGATTTGGCTGCCATTGTTTGAAAGTCCGATTTAGCCTGGAATTCTGCAACACAGAGACCGTGCGAAAATACGTCAAATGAAAGCAGCGTCCAGGGAAACAAGATGGACCTGTTCAAGTCGTGAATAGCAGGTCTTTCAGCGAGTAGAAATTTGTACGTTGTTCTCGGATCTGCCCTTGTTGGCTGTACTCCAAAGTTGACATGTATGGGGACGCATTAATAAATTGAGCACGCCGGCCGCGTGATGTGAGGAATGCATGATGATTACAGTAGTGGCTCCTCCTTCTGTCATGGTTCATCGGGTTTAAGCATACATTCTTGACCGCTGTTTTAAGTACACTTAAACTTACGGATTCCTGACGAGCAGAGCCGTGAAGAGAAGGCACGTTGAGAAGAGGCGGTCCTTTTCAGCTCAGTTCTAGTACTACTATTTGTTCTGGGCCCACTAGCCGTACTCCAAAGTTGACTCCGACAGTCCGACGGGTGATTGTAGTGGGTACTGGCAGTGTACCGCACGCAGAACAGATCGGATTGTTGCTACGTTCTTGTCAACGTGGTGCACGAGGTCAAGGAATATGCACTTGTTGTGATGACACGGTCAAGCCCAGCCAGCTGACGACGATCGTATACTACTATTTCTTCTGCTCATCACTTGCTTGTTTAATTATTTCTGCCTTAGCTTCTTGCCAAATGGGAATTGTTTATTGTTTAACTATTTCTATCTGCTCCTGCTAACTTCTTTTTCTTGCGGATGTGCTTTTTAGAGCGATTTGCGGATGAGTGACAAGCCTAGGGTGCGATTGGTTGCCTACATCCAGCCTCCATCTAGACTCATCGGATGCAACCTAGTTGTGATTGGATTCCCGAACTAGCTATTGAGCGAGGCCCTCGACATGCAACAAGTACCTACGAGCCAGGCTCTCTAGATGCGAAAATTTCTTCGTTTGCACTCAGCCTGGTTCGCATGATGCAACTAGAGCGTGTGGACGAGCGTGCTGTGAGGGAAAAGGTGGCCCCAATGAGCGAGCGAGCAACCAATCATTGTTTCTAAGTAGCCTGGTTGAACAGAGACGTAAACCAACAAAGACGCATCTAGCCATCTAGCGAGTCTGGCCGGCAGGAGCCTATATCTGTGGTACGAGCCAGGCTGAGCTCATCCGATAACCAATCACACTCCTAGTGCTGGCCAAAGTGGGCCACCCGGCACGACACGTGACCTAGGCATGGAAAAGGCCCAACCTGTCAAATTTCGAGTCGACACGACACAAAATGGCTATCGGGCCGTGCCGAGGCGTCGACCCATGACACGACACGGAATGTGTCAGGTGTGTCGAGCCAACCCGTGAGACACGTTGGCACGGTAGCTCCGTTAACACATTTTGATCCGGTAACACACTTGGTGATGGGAAATGAAGGTGAAAAAAATAAGGCTAGAGTGGGATTTAAACCTTAGACCTATTGAATCCAAAAGAACCGTCTTACCACCACACGCTTGGTTTACATGTTTGTATCCAAACTATATATTTTTTATTCATACTTTTCCGAGCCGTGTCTAGCTGGATCTATTTCGTGCTTTATCGAACCGATCATTAAACGGGTCGTGTCCGTGTTGCCCATCGGACTGCACCTTCAACCCGAGCACGACCCGTAGCCTCGAGTCGTGCCATCTTGACACAAAACTAAACATGCCATACCGTGCTCAGGCCAGGCCAAAATTCTGTGCTACGGGTGGTTGGCACGGCCAGTTTGGACAGCTCTACACACCCCTGCTGACTTGTTCTGACATTATACCATCTCTCTGCAGTTCTGCACGCGTTCGTTATAAGGCCAAGGCCTGCACAAGAAGTCCAACTGGGCTAAGGCCCAGCTCTCCCTCTCACCTGGACTCGAGCCGAATGCCTCAATAAGGCTGAGGCCCACCAAGCAAAGCCCGCCTGCAAGTTCGTTTCTGTCTCTGCTTGCTACTGCACATGCTTGAACGCCACGTCGCCACCTTGCATAAATCATCCTACCCAGTAGGCCAGTACCCACCGTCTCCTCCCTCGCACTGCAAAATTTTTTTATTAATAACGGATTTTAAAAATGATTTAATATTACTAACAGCCGGTAAAAAAATTTGCAAATCTAACAGGCCAATCGCCCTTCGAATGGGCGATTAGGACTAATCGCCCGTTGAACAGGCGATTTCGCTTAAAATCGCCTCTCTGCTGGGCGACTTTAAAAATCGCCCGTTAGATGGGCAATTTTTATATAAATCGCCCTTTCAACGGGCGATTTTATAAATAGCCCGTCCAACGAGGCGATTTTATAAATCGCCCATCCAAAGGGCGATTAGAGACGATAATTTTTATATTTTGTTACAAAAATTTTATTTAAAATATTTACGCTTAGTAAATTAATATATATAAAGATAAACATAAAAATGATTAATATAAAGTACACATACGATTTTAATACATAATAAAATAGAAATACATGTCGAATACATATAGTCAACATAATGGGGATACGTAAAGTGTCTAATGCCTACCACGCTTAGGCGCAACCCCTCTAACCGTGCCAGGTCGAGGTACCTTACGTCGCGCTCTCACGTGATCCGCGAGTACGTGAGAGGAGACGGAGGTACTATCCGACGACCGGGTCGAGGAGGTGGAGCAATAGGTGTGACGTGCACGTCTTGTGAGGGCTGTGAGGGCTGTGTCGGTAGTGGTGCATCACCGAACCGTGATGCAGGAAGACTATCGCCGAAGTCGAACTCGAAGTCGAACGCTGGTGAAGGCGATCGCCGACCGTAAGCATCCGACCGTGTAAAGATCCCATCGTCCTCGAAGTCACCGATGGGAGATCCTAAAAATATAATTGTATTTAGGCAAAAAAACATAAATACATTTGTATGATACATGTTATTACAAACATAAATGCATATATTACCCGGTGTCATTTGTGGTCTACGTGAAGAGCCTGCTTGTGCCTTACGGAGGTGGCCAAGTAGTGCTACGTGGAACTGTATTAAATTTTGAAGTTACCATGTGAACTATTATTTCGATAGTATGTATTGAAAATAATGAAGCGAGATACATGTAATTACAAAATAAAAACATATATTACCTGTTGTCATTTGTGGCCTGCGTGAAGATCCTACTGTCCCTTCTACGGGTGGCCAAGTAGTATTCTGTGGAGCTGTAATAAATTTCAAAATTAACACGTGAACTATTGTTTAGATATCATCGATTTTAAAAAGTAATCATTATATACTTACGTAGACCACCTCCGAAGGGATCCTACGTCCCTTACGGAGGTGGTCTTGTACTCTCTGTAGTTGTTGGGCGTGCGGTAGAGTGCATATGCGGCAGGACTACGTCGGTGTCCGTTCTACACGCTGACGTACGGGAGCTGAGCTTGATTGCTTCCACCGATTTGTCGTAGATCCTCTTTAATGACGTCGCCGGCTCGTGTGTGGTGAGCTGAATCCCCTGCTCGATGCGGGTGAGCATCGATCCGGACTCCACGGCTATGTCGTTGATGATGTCAACTCTGTAAATGTCACATATATTAAAAAAATAATGTAAATACCATAGTATAACTCGGACATTTTATAATTATTTGTTTTTCATCTTACCGCCAACGACGTGCTCCGATCTCTGTGAGTGGGGTAGGAGTCTCTTAAGGACGGGATGTGCCTCTCTCGCTCACGTGGGGTGTGAGTAACCCTCGTACGTGTGCGACGCACGAACCAACGAAGGTACTCCTCGTACGCCTGAATCGTGAAGGGTGCTGGACTCCTGAATCACGTCCTGTAGTGCTGCATCCCACTGTACTACCCAGGACTCCATCCATGGCCACCAAAGAGTCCCTGCAGCCTGCCCTCATTTGGTCTTATAATTTGAAACGAGAGGGAGTATATTAACATCGTAACTACCAAGTAAATAGTGCATTCATTAATTGTCCTCTCATTTGGTCTTGATATTCCCCTAAATATAGACGGAAACCCGAGAAAGATCTACCCCTTGTGGACCTTCAACAATATCTCCTTCACCATAAAAAATCTGAAACACTAATTTCTCCAGACATACCTAGCATCATCATAATTATTTTATTACTATAAAATAATTACATATATTCAAATATTTTTTTATTAAATATACTAAGTAAATTGTTAATATTTGAATTATAAAAATCAACCATAAAAAACTACGCTATACTAAACTACCGTAACAAACTTAATTTATTTTAATAAACTAGATCTACCGTAATAAACTAGATGTATCATAGAAAACTAGATCTATCGTAACAAACTAAATCTACTGTAACAAACTAAATCTAGTTTAATAAACTAGATCTACCGTAAAAAACTAAATCTATTTCAATAAACTACATGTAGTACAACACTACTATATGATTTTAATTTAATACTATAACTAACATAAACTAGATCTAGTACTACACTACTATATGATTTAACTAATATTCTATTTACTCTAATCTATAACAGAAATTATATAATATTTTTTACATACAAAAATTTGTAAAACAACACAAAAAATTTACCTAAGATTTTTTCTTCCTTCTCTTCTCCTCCCTTTCCTCTTCTCTTCTCCCCTCCCCTCCTTCTCCCTTTCCTTCTCTTCTCCCTCCCTCCCTTTCCTTCTCCTCTTCTCCCTCTCCCTCCCTCCCTTCTGTTTTTTTTTCGGTTTATTTTTTTCATTTCAGCCGGTTCATGGTTAAATAGGGAGGAGGCCGAGGCGGGAGCGCCGCGCTAGCGCGGGACTCGAGGAAAAGTCGCCCGTTGGGCGGCTGATTTTTCCCTTGTCGCCCGCCCAACGGGCGACGGGCCCCACACGCGGCGCGGGATGGGAGGCCGCGCCCTTATCGCCCGGCGGTCGGGGGATTTTTAAAACTTCGCCCGCCGGACGGGCGATTAGGCTACCGCCTGCCACGTGGCTTCCTATCAGCCGTCCAACGGGCGATTTTTCAGTAATCGCCCTTTGAACGGGCGATTGGCCTGTTACTTTTGCAAATTTTTTTGTCCGGCTGTTAGTAATATTAAATCCTTTTTAAAATCCGTTATTAATAAAAAATTTCCTCGCACTGCTGCTGCATGTGCTCGTTTGCAACACTGACGGTCACCGCCCTTGTACTCGGCCCACGCCAGCTCCCTAGCGCGGCCCGTCGCAGCTCGTGTGCCAGCTCTTCGTGATTGTTCCGGTAAACTTTCCATTTCTAGTCTGAAAAACGTACGTTACGGCGACAATAGTTTCAACTTGATGCAGTAAAATCTGTCTCAACATACGCAGGCTACCAACAAACACAACAATTAAATAGATGCTGCATCTGATAAGCCTGGCTGTGCTTGGTCTGGCTCCGTAGAACCGTGTAGGCCACGGACGACCAGGCAACCAATCGCGCCTTTAACTTGTTTAGATGTTGCATTTTGCTAGCTGCATGGGTCAGGATGATGCGTTCCCATGCCATGGTGCATTGGCTACTGCCTACTGCCCACCAGAAACTTTTAACTTGTCCCTACCCATAAGAATCCTTTTTTTAACAAGTCTACCAAACGGAACTCTACAATAAATACCTTTTTTTTTAACAAGTCTGGGTGTGGGACGACTTGTCAAAACAGTCGGGACTAGAGCCCAACATATGAGCCACCAAAAACATCAAACAAAAATAGAGAGAAACAAAGAAACACACAACTCCCATAATCAACATAGACAAGCCCAATTGTCTCAAGTGCATGTTGAGTAACAACTACCACCTGCATGCGCCTGGATCGCCTCGCCGGCCGGACGATCACCGTCCAGGTCCAGCAGGTGCCGTCGCAGGCCTAGTTGGGACTTGGAAGAAGCTAATGACTCAATGGGCCAACCGGGCTGTTGGGCTAATGAGTGTCTATAAGGATAAAACGAACCAGCTTGTCCGTATGGGCTTTTTTATTTGTTTGGATTAAGTACATGAGTTATAGTATATGTATACTTGTTTTTATCCAAAATAATAAGTATTCAACTGAATACCCTTGATCCTTAATCAACATAGGCCCGCCCGCACGTTTCCGTTCTGGTTGTTCAAACCGCGGGACTCCGTCTGCTTCCTTTGACATGGGAATCAATATGCACCGCTTAGTTAAGTCGAACAGTGCAATTCCGCAAATAAGGACAAAGAGCAATGGAATAACAAAAAAATCAAACATGTATCTTCGTTGAATGCTAAAATTAGCAAGGTGCAATCACGTGTCTTATCCTAAAAGAGAGCAATATACATTTCGTTGCTAAGTCCACTTTCTCGATTAATTAGAAATGTTATCGTACTCTATCATACTGTAGAACATTTGTTTATTCTAACTCGTCATTAGAACTTGCATTGTGGGGATACGGTTGAGGGCACCTGTCATCAAGATATGCGAGATGTGCTTAGCATCCCCTCCCGAACCGAACAGGAGGCTAACCTTAGCTTACTATCCATTCTTTTTCTGCCACATTGATTCTTTTATTTAGTTATTCTTTCTTTTTATTTTTTAGAAATTCTTAGAACAAGCTTAGTTATCAATAGACATGGTATCTACTTATATATAAAAGATACAATCCACAAGTCCCTGCCGCATTAGTAGTCGTACGTGGATTGTTGATTGGTATTGCAAGCGGTGGCCGATCATCTCTTGCATCTTCGGTATCACCACTGGCTTGCTCGCGCAGTCGTTGTTCCTCTGCCAAACAAACGATCCAGTCTGGCTTGCTCCGCAGTGGCCTGCTCTGGTGTAAGTTGTTGAATGACCGGAGCGATCATAAAAAACTTGGAAGAAGGTTTAAGAACCCTCCTCAAAATGACTTTCAGGCTCAAAAGAGCCACTCAACGCTACAAACTGGGTAGTAGTCATGATCATAGCCTGATTAGCCATAAGGAAGGGAAACTCGATCGGTCTGATTGGCCGCGCCACAAGATTGGCAGCGTCGGACTCATCGGAATCTGAAGTAGAAGTTGAGATCGCATCCGGTGATAGCGCTTCAACAACAACGACCAAATTGCGACCAGGATTCATCTGCTGAAGCTTTCCGGTGGAATCAACCTCGAAGTTCAAAGACCCGAAGCGGATCGCAAAACCGGGCTCGAAGTTGACGTCGAATGAAGAAGCCATCGAATTCTCCAAAAACTCACGGGAACCCTTCTTGGCGCGCCAAATGTTGAGTCTTTATCTCGGCAATAAACTACCTAGCCTTGCACGGACCAGGAACTCCATGGTGCAATACAAGAACACACGAGGATTTTAGACATGTTCGGGCCCCTCAATTGCGAGTAATACCCTACGTCCTATATGTTTTGTATTGCCTTAGCATATTGCTGTTGCGTAAGATCGTTTTCGAGGGGTCTCTCGCCCTGTCTTATATATTCGGGGAGGCACGATTACATGCAAAATCCCGGTCGGTTATAATATTTACATACTTAGAAACTTTATCCCTAAGCTTTATTATCTATTCGGAGTCCTTCACAACTAATCTTGTTCTTGCATTGAGGATTACAAGCCTAAGTCGAGTATAATCGTCCGCCTCTGTTTCCATACCGGTATATGGGAACTTCTGTTATCTTGTACCGGTCGAACACTACCTTGTGGGCCCTCCCGATCGGTCTTATATCTTCACTATGCCATCATATCCTGAACCGTTCTTCTGGTTAATGTATACCCAGAATAGAGTGCATGTCTTCTTTTTACTCCCAATAGATATAGCAACTCCCTAAAACTAGTTTTTTTAGAGGTAAAATTATTGGGAACGGTTAAAGATGCTCTTACTATTCTAACGCTGCACTTATGCCGCTCGAAGGTGTGAAGTAGCCAGTCCCAAGAAGGCCGTGTGGCAGCATTTTTGAGTTGTCAAAAGTTGTTGACAACTCGATAAAACTGAAAATCGGGTATTTGGACTCCCTGAGCTATTGGCAAGTTTATTTTTCCTCCTTCAACTAAAAAAAGTCAGGTATTTGGACTCCTTAAACTTTTCAAATTGTTCAATTTTCCTCCACGAGTGATTTTGTCCTACGTGGCAGATAGGACCCACATGTCAGAGAGCCACCTCAACATTTGTGCGTCTCACCCCTCATCTCTCTCTTCTTCTCTCTCCTCTATCTCACTGAGCGGTGGCTGCAAGATCATGGCCAGGCTGGGCTGCCGCTGCCGCCCCTACGCGCTGCCAGGCGTTTAACTTCGCGTTTTTTTTCTCTAAAAGAACTCACGTGCTTTTCTTCTTCCTTTTTTTCCTCCAAGAAAACATGCAGAGCATCAAGCCCCGCATCCTTTTCTTTTGTTTGATGTTAGGAGGAATAAACCATTATATCAAATGATTAAGTTCAACCGTCGCAGTTACAGAGTTAATGGAATCAAAAGCAGCGGCGTAGCCATCGGCTACATGCACGACGGGGACAAGCACCACAAGTGATGGATCTTGCAGGCAGTCAGGCACTGGATTTGTAAAGATCATCCACGGAAGGTAAAGAAACAGTAGACCTGATATTCAAAAGAGAATAAGGAGACTGAAAAAAAAAAATGTCCGTGCATGCACCTTCGTCAAATATTCCGGTAATAGCTAGTGTGCACATGGGACAGAGCTCTGAAATGAATCAGTCAAAAGCACATTTTAATTGAATAGTAAAATAGGAAAGTGGAAGCTAGTTTCATGTTGCGATTATAAGATTAATTAACTCGATCACATAGCACAAGTTATGCGACCAAGTAGCTTCAGAAAAGTACTATTTGAAAAGCACTCACTTCGCCGGTGATCGATGCCACGGAGAGCAGCCTCACTGCGCCCGCTTGCCGCATACTCTGTCGATCTGTCTGTATTGTGCCGTGTGCAAAAACAATTCGATCAAGGGGACCAAGTGGATCTCATGATGCTGCATATAGGTGGCAAGGATTCGATGCTTGAGTGTGTTCGTTTTCAGGTATATAATTTTTAGAGGAGTCAAATCAAAGAGAATTTTATTATTTTGGAGTACTAAATAAAGTCTAATCTCGAAACTAATTGCAGACTCCCTATCTAATTCACGAGACGAATCCAACGAGGGTAACTATGATGTTATTAGAAGATGTTTACTGTAGCATCACTGTAGCAAAACATAGATTAATTAGGATCATTAGATTCGTCTCGCAAATTAGAGGGGGGTCATGACATAGGTTTTGTCATTAAATTAATAAAAGTACTACTAAATACTAAGATTCTCTTTGATGTGATGGATATAATTTTTAGAGGGTAGGAAACAACAGGGCCTTAATGGCATTGTTCTTGCATCCAAAATTCCACTTGCTGCGTGTGTGCCAGTTGTCGGACATGACAGAGGAGCAAGATTGACGGGACAGGCAAACATGGACGCCTGGCATGATTGCATCACCATGTCAGTGCAGTAGCTTCCTTGCTGATACCAATGAACAGGTCAATGCAAGGTAGAAACATCATGCGAATTCCACTACGTCCCCGGCAAGCAATTGGCAGGTTTCGTAGTAACAAGTGAGCAGGCGCTCGCTCTACATTACATTACTTACTGAATTAAGACACATGAGAATTGAGATGCATTGCTAACCTTTGACCAGCCTTCCATATGCACCACTAAAGCTTTGGTTAATGTGAAGAAACTTCTCAGGATCCAATTCGAATAAGCTGATGTGCAGCAGTTTTTATTGAAGCACGTGTCACCAATCGACAGGTACTGGAGACAAAAACCTACGGCAAATTTTTGTTATCACAAGTAGATTATTAGTCAATTCAGATAATTTCATAGTGTTGAAATTATTTTGTTGTCATTAAGTTTAGTTTTGAATTGGATAATAAGAATATGTATGTTTTGAATGTAGTTATACAAGTAGAATACTGATGGAAAATCATTTCACAACATTACATTTCGTTTCTGACAGTTAATGTTAAATGCATAGTTTCATTATCTCACATGACGTACATTTCTTTTAGGAGAAAGAAAACATTGACAAAGAGGACTAAAAGAAATGAATAGTGCACTAGAAAAATCCTATAAAATTAATCATCAAAATGAAATATCCACAAAAGAGAATATTTTCATGGTCTATATATGATAGAGTTGTAGAAAAACTTATATTCAAAAGGATATTTACATCATATTACGAGATAGGATAACAAGATAACAAGAGGTTTGATCTAAATAAGATAACAAGATAACAAGAGGTTTCACCTGAAAAGTTGGATAACAAGATCCAAGCATGAAATATAATTATCGTAATGAAAGTTAAATTGGAAATGTACTCCAAAATTTATCGTAATTTGTATTACTAATAAAAGGTTTATAAGTTATGAAATCATGTGGAAAAATGTTAAAAATTTGTATAGGATATCAGGCACATGCAGTGAATGTGGGAGCAAATTAACTTATATATTTTTTGAGAATTATTAATAAATTATATATATATTTTTAGGATTTTGATGTGTATTACTAGTAATAAATTAGAACATAGCCCAACAGAGAGGGAAAACCAGGCCGACGTGTATTACTAGTAATAAATTAGCCCTTGCCATGTGTTAGCGCATGATTGCATGACACAATTTTGTTTTGATTTCGCAATTTCAAAGTGATTTTTCTCTCAAATGGAAGTTGTGTTTTTGAATCCGTTTTCACCATTGTGTTCGCTAAAATCAATTCAGCAAAATGAGATCCCACATGCATATATTTTTTTAAAAAAAATTCGAAATTCAAATTTAGAAGTTAGAATTTGAATTGTTCTAGCTTTGAAAATCAATTGTTCCAGTAGATAAAATCGATTGTTCAAGAAGCTAAAATTATTTTTTCTATTAGTATAAGTTAATCGTTCTAGTAATTTTTAAATATTTCAATTTATTTATTTATTTTTTAATTCAACAGTGAAAATTAATTGTTCCAATAATGAAAATCAATTATTTCAGTAGTGAATATCGGTTGTTCCGTTAGTGAAATTCAATTGTTCTAGTATTTTTCAGAATTTTATTATTTTATTGTTTCAAGTTTTTTGTATAATAAAAATCATTATAACACGTACTGTTGTTATATATAATTTCTAAAAATAATATTTATTTTTAAAAAATACTACATAGTTTAGCCCATAAATCTAATGTGAAGCGTTAAGTGTAAGCTACTCCCTCCGTCCACCAAAGAGTGTCGTTCTAGGATTCAAACACCCAATTTATCTTTGATGGTAAAAGACCAGAATGCCCCTATTCGCTACCTGTTTTTCTCTCGTCTCTTTCCTAGAGCTCGCTGGTCGCTGCTCCTCGTCCCAAGTGTGGCGTCCCTGCTCCACGCTGAGCTGCAGGCAAGCCGCTGCTCTCAATCAAACTTTGCGCCCGCGCGTCCGGATGGACAGGTTGCAAGCTCGGATCCACCGAGTTCAACCGTCCCGGATCGAACTCATATCCTCCGGCAAAAGGTCAACGCAGGCACCATTCTCCTGGTTGATTCTCCGGCCATAGGCGACACCCGTGTGGCGGGTAAGAAGGAGAGATGCTTTCCTGTTCCATCGTCGCCGCACAGCTACTCTGCTTCTCATGGCCGTTGTGCCACTTTCCCCTCGTCGCTAGGTGCAGCGAATCGACCGGAGGGAAGAGAGAGGACAGCGCAAGTGCCCCCACTCGCCACCGCATGCAGCTGCTCTAGCTCGCAGCCGGCACCGGTGCTGCTTTCCCCTAGCACAACTCGTTCCTATCACCGGGATCTAGAGCTTGAGGGAAGGGGATGAGAATAGACTGCACGGTGCGGGAGGACAGAGCAGCATGGGTCCCACTATCGTAAAGAGCTAGGACGACACTCTTTGGTGGACAAATTTTCAATGCTAGAACGTCACTCTTTGGTGGACGGAGGGAGTATATTTAGCGCGGTCCGTGGTGCAAGGGGAAGGCACGTACGCGCTCAAGGATGATAGTGGAGCAGGTTCTGGAATCGTCCACACGTGCACCTGCAACACCCCTATAGACTTCAATAAAAAAGGTGTTTTCAGGTCTAAAATAATGACCATTATTTTTCTCAACTAATGGCCATTAGTTGAATCTAACGGTGTAGATTAAATTTTAAAAGTTAATAACTAATGGTCATTAGTAAGGGTAATATTATCAAAATAATATGATTATAATAAAAAATTTATCATAACTAATAACTTAGTCAATTTTTACATTAATTTATTATAAAATATTTATTTTAAATTTGATTAATCATCATCATCATTATTGTAGTCAAGTTTTAGTGTATTTGACATAAGTTTGTATGATAAAAAATATTAATTTTTTAGTGCAATTACTAAACTACCCTTGAACTAATGACCATTAGTTAAGAAAAAATAGTGATCATTATTTTGGACATGAAAACCTCTTAAAAAAAAACACCCATAGAGACACTATACCAAAGTTACGCCGTTTGTTCTTGACGCATGCAACGTTGTCGATACTAGAAAAATGGCGTCCAGCTTGCCGACAAGAGCGCACAAGCGGTGGGTATTGCAGACCACTGGATGCCCGCGGCCCCGCGCGGCGCACCAAGAATCACCGAGGATGATGCTTCGGCTCAGAGAGCTCAAAAACAGGTCTCATATATTAGAAAATTGTATACACACATATAGAGAAATTAGATGCCAACGGAGGTGTTTTTGTGTACCTCGTGTGAAATTTGCTCCGGGAGCCTCTAGCTCTACCAACCACCCATGGGTCAGTGCTCAACACCTCTATAAATATCAAGACGCCACCCTATGTTTTCGTACGTTGCTTTGGCATCCCACCATTTCCAGTTCAGGATGTAGATATCTTTCTGCTAGCTGGTTATCCATCTATCTGTCTGTATTTGCCCTCCCATTTTGCCATGTTTCTTTCTGAGACCAGGTCTTATATGAGTATAACACTAATAATTTTGCAGATACCTACCTTACCTTGAGGGATACGGTGGAGATGGAGGAGAAAAAGCCTTATGTGATTGCCGTCATCATACAGATGATATACACTGGCTTGGTCGTTGTCAGCAAGGCGGCCATTAATGACGGGATGAACACTTTCATCTTCATCTTCTACCGCCAGGCAGCTTCATCTCTTCTGCTCCTGCCTGTTTCATTTTTTCTTGAAAGGTATTTTTCTTAGCTAATTATCACTTCATCCCCTCACCGTGTACCTGTCACTTGAAAGGTTGCGCATTAAAAAATTTATCATCCTTTTCACACTCTCTGTGTAAAATAATTTGTTTCCAATGCATTTTATAAAATATAATATCTCGTACAATTTTATGTGCGATGTCTGAAATTCCTAGTGCTCTTACAATCAAATTGAAGGAAAAATGTGCCACCGGTGTCTTTCTGGTTGCTGTTGAAGCTCTTCCTATGTGCGTTACTAAGGTATGTAACATATCCTATCATTTTTCCAGCTTAAGCACACGGAGCCCCAGTCCGGAAGTGGGATCCAATGTATATATTCCGCTGAAGATGACTTGCATGAAAGTAACAACTCATATATATTGTTTAGATCACAATACCATCTTGGCATGAAAGAAACTCGTAGAACTCTCCATTTAAATCTAGCAATAATGTGACAATCATTTAGAGGCATGCACAGATTGGAATTTCGTTTGTTCGTGCACCACACATTTTTGTTCATTTTATGTTTTCTTATTCATCCTTTTCGTTTGTGCATCATTTTGATTCGGATCACTTGCTGATAAGGTAACCTTGAAATGTTAATATCCAGCAACACGTTTACGTTAAATGCCTACAATGTCAGTATGAAGTTCACGTCAGCGACGGTGGCTTCCGCAGCATACAACATTGTGCCTGTTGCCACCTTTTGCATGGCACTTCTGTTAAGGTATTGCTTAATTGGGTGATTTTGGCATCGAGGAGACTCGGCTATGTATGGATGGCCCCTCTCTCATGAGCGTCCACCTGACTAGGGGACGTGCAAAAATAACTTTTGTTTCATTGTAGGATGGAAACTGTGAAAGTGAGGAGTCCCTCTGGCGTAGCCAAGATCGCCAGTGTGGTGCTCTGCCTCACGGGGGTTTCTGTTCTTGCATTGTACTCTGGGCCAGCGCTTCCCCCGTCAATCCTCACCGTGCATTTGCCTCCCATGCTTCTGACGTCCCAAACCGTGTGCAATGGATCAAAGGGACCTTCCTCATGGTCCTCAGCGCTGTAAGATACTCCGCTTGGATCATCATACAGGTCAAGCCAGTTCAAACCACTCATATTTTTGTTTGCCCACATGTAAAATAACTGCTAGATAACTAGTTATCTGACAAACTGGAGTTCCAGATCTAAGTGGTGATAAACATGTGCAGGCTGGGGTGCTGAAGGAGTTTCCTAGCAAGATGCTTGTGACGCTGTCGCAGTGTGTATTCAGCACTATACAATCATTCATAGTGGCCTTCGTCGCGGAGAAGGACTTCTCCAAGTGGAGGCTTCGGTTGGACATCACCTTGATTGCCATTCTATACAGTGTAATAATGATTATTATCATGTTCACATTATATTATTTTATCCACTATTCCTCGCACCTTTTGTTGAGTTTATAGAAAATAGAATAACGTCATACTCTAGCTCTATATCGAAAGATGTACTCAGCAATAATAACACTTCCCATTGACTATATAAAACAAATATAATAATAATAATAACATATATTATTCTAACAGGGCTTCATGCTAAACGGAGTTTGCTATTACCTCCAAGCATGGTGCTTGGAGAGCAAAGGCCCGGTCTTCGTACTCATTTGGAGCCCACTATGCCTCATATTCACAATGTTCTGCTCTTCGTTCTTCTTAGGAGAGATTGTTCACCTTGGCAGGTATGTAAAGTAAATAATAAGAATTCCATTACATATTAATCTTTCACGACTAGAGGTTCTCAAAGTTCTTTTATTGTTCACCTTGGCAGCATTATCGGAGGAATTTTGTTGGCCGGAGGCCTTTATAGTATGCTATGGGGCAAGATCAAGGAGAATAAGAACGCACCAGGCAACAAGATCAATGTGATTGACGAAACCAAAGACGAGATGTGCTGCAAAAGTTTGGAAACTAAGAATGGTAGACTGGAAGAGGACACAGCGCAGTTGGAACAAGTTTGATCCTTGTGCTCAACAAATAAGGCTTGTTATAGATAGTGCTCAGATAAGTATGTTAGCATCAGGAATAATAGTGTACTCATAGTCTCAAAAAAAAAAAAATAGTGTACTCATGGCGTGTCATGGCTCGTGGGCCTGCCGTCCTGGTAGCTGCCGACCTCACCAACATGTATCCATGTATGACCATTGAGTAATGTAGTATTCTGTATTCCATGCCAGTCTCTTATATGCTTTCAATGCATACGAGGCATGAACCCTGCAAGCCCTAGGGCCATAGCGATGAGTTCTACTAGCATGACTATAATGTAACAGTGAAGGGTTCAATGTGTTGGCGTGTGATACACACACCTTCTGAGACTGCAAGCGTACATGTCGACATAGTATAGCTTTTTCCTTAGAAGAGAATTCCAAGATTTATCGAATCCAAGGACCGGGCAATCAAACCATAAGCAATCTACTATTAAGAGCATCAAACTAATCCTAAGCATTAACCACAATTGCCTATGACGTTGAACAGGAGAGAAATTGGGTGAAGCGTTGATGTGCCGATCGACGCAAGGGCCGTGCCGATCGGCACACAGAGAGAGAAACAACAAAAACAGAGCAGAATTGCAAAGCAAATAATCTAAGTAAATGAGTCTTAGATAGATATGAATAAAGCACACACCAGTAGCACAAGTTGTAGTTCAAAGTAAAAATTAATCTATTATGATTCAATGAAGCACATCAATCTATCATATCCTCAAGTCTCGCACCTATGCACCTAAGTTGTTTGCTGTGACCCTATCACGGCGGCGGCTAATAATTCAAAGGTAGAGGTACCATGTTGAACATCTTTATTAGCATTGGGAAACTATTAGATTTCACATGTGATCCTTGTCGACAGCATCTACTCTACTAATAGAATAAGATTTCACATGCGATCCTATGACGGCAGCTACTCTACTAATAGTAAAAAAAAACAACACCGACAAGATATACAACGTACCAACTGTTGCATCCAAGGATGGTGCCGATCTTTGCAAGGGATGTGCCGATCAGCACAACATGGATATAGCATGTTGGAACAAAAAGAAAGACATATAGAAGAACAAGATCCAAAGCAAGCATGAACACAAGATAGATCAATCGATATATTGCATAGAAAATAAATCACTTACCGCGACGACGACAACATCTGGCTCTTGAACCAGGGTCTAATTGAATTCATAGACTAACTAGAGCCTAATTAGAGCTTCACCACGTAGGTTTACTCCTCTTAGAACCCTAGCCATCTCCTCCAACTAGCCAACTAAAATAAATCTTGACAATTAAGCTACATGGTGGAACCGGCGATGTAACACCGCAAGTTTTGGCTCTTAACTCGAAATACTTTGATATATTGAGAATGTGTACAAAGGGGGACGTCCCTTGGGACATATATAGTGTGGAGGTGTCTGGAGGCGTCCTCACCGACCTAGACATGACATCTAAACAAACTAGGCCTGCGCCGATCGGCATGATTTTTTTACAACTCAAACTCGAATTTCCTTTTTCGTAGCTCCACCTTCCAAAAATCATATCTCCATCGTCCGGACTCAAAAAGAAGCAAACTTGGACTCTATCTTGTAGCCCCTGAAAATATCTACAACGTTGGTATTATCTTGGTCTCCATATTCAGTCGTGCATATTCCCAAAATTGTGATGCAAGATTATCTGTTCTGATTCTGACTTTTCTATGCAGTCTTCATTGTGGACCCCATATCTCCTAGCTCCGGAATCCAAATATGGTTGTTCATATATGTTACGGAAATCTCTCGACGAGATCTACAACTTTGGTATTCAATGAAATTTCATTTGAGGTCGACTTGAACTCCGAATCTTCATTGCAAGGTGTTGCTGTTATGGCCTCCGCGAAAATCTGATCTCGTGAATGTGTTGGGTGAGCCTTCTAGGTGGCTTGGAAACCAAGAAAATGAGCTCGGGCCTTGTATCTTGGGCTTCATGGAAATCTAGGGAGTGCCTGAGGTGTTGCGGGCTAAGGCTTTGGTCCGTCATTGAAAGATAATTCGTCCCACTTGCATTATATGTCGTATTTCGCCTAAAATGACAAAAAACACAAAAAGACACTAAAGAAGAAAAACAACATGATTAGTAGCAATAATCAATACAATATAGTGAATCATCATCGATATATTAAGAGAATTTGATACTAAAAGGTGGTCTTAATGAGTGCCAACACAATGATGAATAAGTTTGGAATTTTACACTAATGTATCCTCACATCATGGATATAGCATGTTGGAACAAAAAGAAAGACATATAGAAGAACAAGATCCAAAGCAAGCATGAACACAAGATAGATCAATCGATATATCGCATAGAAAATAAATCACTTACCGCGACGACGACAACATCTGGCTCTTGAACCAGGGTCTAATTGAATTTATAGACTAACTAGAGCCTAATTAGAGCTTCACCACGTAGGTTTACTCCTCTTAGAACCCTAGCCATCTCCTCCAACTAGCCAACTAAAATAAATCTTGACAATTAAGCTACATGGTGGAACCGGCGATGTAACACCGCAAGTTTTGGCTCTTAACTCGAAATACTTTGATATATTGAGAATGTGTACAAAGGGGGACGTCCCTTGGGACATATATAGTGTGGAGGTGTCTGGAGGCGTCCTCACCGACCTAGACATGACATCTAAACAAACTAGGCCTGCACCAATCGGCACGATTTTTTTACAACTCAAACTCGAATTTCCTTTTTCGTAGCTCCACCTTCCAAAAATCATATCTCCATCGTCCGGACTCAAAATGAAGCAAACTTGGACTCTATCTTGTAGACCCTGAAAATATCTACAACGTTGGTATTATCTTGGTCTCCATATTCAGTCGTGCATATTCCCAAAATTGTGATGCAAGATTATCTGTTCTGATTCTGACTTTTCTATGCAGTCTTCATTGTGGACCCCATATCTCCTAGCTCCGGAATCCAAATATGGTTGTTCATATATGTTACGGAAATCTCTCGACGAGATCTACAACTTTGGTATTCAATGAAATTTCATTTGAGGTCGTCTTGAACTCCGAATCTTCATTGCAAGGTGTTGCTGTTATGGCCTCCGCGAAAATCTGATCTCGTGAATGTGTTGGGTGAGCCTTCTAGGTGACTTGGAAACCAAGAAAATGAGCTCGGGCCTTGTATCTTGGGCTTCATGGAAATCCAGGGAGTGCCTGAGGTGTTGCGGGCTAAGGCTTTGGTCCGTCATTGAAAGATAATTCGCCCCACTTGCATTATATGTCGTATTTCGCCTAAAATGACACAAAAACACAAAAAGACACTAAAGAAGAAAAACAACATGATTAGTAGCAATAATCAATACAATATAGTGAATCATCATCGATATATTAAGAGAATTTGACACTAAAAGGTGGTCTTAATGAGTGCCAACACAATGATGAATAAGTTTGGAATTTTACACTAATGTATCCTCACATCGACAGTCTTGGTCTATTTTGTACCCTTTTATTGGTCCAGCAGGATGGGCAATCAGACACAACAACACCGTGCATATGTTCCATATCCCATCTCTACTTTTCGATTGCAGTTTTGGAGCGTTTATTTTTTAGTTGTTGAGCTAAAAAATCCAACTCGATCATGGCCCCTCCTTGGGCTCCTATTTTGATGTCTTTTTTTTTTAAAAAAGTAAACTGGATGGGCATGCCCCTACAGCAGATTTATTAAATGAGATAAAAGCTTTTACAAAAGAGAAGAATCCCAAAAGCAGAATAAAAACAGAAACTTTTATAGACTACATTTTGAGGTGGATCCATTCATTAATGTGTTGTTTGCATAGGCCTCTTTGACTTGATGATTAATCCAAGATAGCTCTTTGAAGAATATGCTTCTGCAGTTGTCAACAGTTAGCGCTATATCTCTCTGTCCATATACTCCTTCATATCAATATGATCACATCCATATAGAATGGTACTGCAAGCTTTGTCCTTTAGCCAGCGAATTATATGCATTGTGCTCCACCTTGACGAGATAATTAAACCAATGGACTCCCAACATCTCTTTGCAAAAGGGCATATGATGAACAAGTGATGAATGGTTCCCTCCTTCTGAACAATACAAAACTCACATGTGTATGATTCTAGAGTCATGTTCCTACGTTTTAGCATTGATCTTGTATTTCTTCTATCTTGTTGGATTATCTAGAAAAAAAAACTCGATGCTTAGGTTGACATTTAGGTCACCACAACCAGTTGATAAAAGAATGTGCTTGTAGATGTCCAATTAGCTGCTTGTAGACTCTGGCAGCTGAAAATCTTTGTGTTTGTGCAATATGTTTCCAAACATTAGTAGGATCACTAAGAGAGATTATTTCACATAACATTGACCTCCTGCCATTGTTCATAAGCTTGCAGACTGCCGGTTGATGGAAAAGACTTGCAAAGTTAGAACTATTGGCAGCAGTTTCTCATCCTTCATAAAAGAAAATAACTCTAGAAATTTCAATCTTAGAGGACAACCTTGGATATAATTATGCCAGAATTGAACAGTGGTACCATTACCAATTGTGACAGATGCTATTCCTTTACAAAGGTCACAGAGTTGCACTCGTATCTCTCCACCAGAAAGAGCCTCTTTTCTAATCTCCCGGGAGTTTTTCAGTATGATAGTAAAAAAAAAAATTCGACCTGCGGGGGTAAGACGACCCTCGGACATTAATTGTAAGAAGAAGACCTTCTCACACAGGTCTAGAAAACCTCCCCCCCCCTACATGGGGGCCTACAGCCATGTGAGAACCTTGGCCGGACCATGTGACGCCCCACTTCCGGGACTAGACTATGTATACGTACCAATCCCTGGAACAATAGTTGGTACACACGTAGATGATACAAATCCGATACAACAACCTTTATTGATTCCTCAAAAGAAAATAGCTAGGGGATACATGGTCTGGATTACATTCAAAGAGGTGGATAGACCAGCCTCACATAAAAGAAAACACACTGGAAAGCATCATAAACTCCACGAGGCAACATCGAGCGAAGGACATGACCTAGTCCTCATCATCGTGGTATTCTCCATCTTCGTCCGAACAAATAAGCAACGGGTGAGTACATAAGGTACTCAACAAGCTCTACCACTAACAAGGGATAATATATATGCAATCTGGTTGTGGTCAAGGTATGGTCGAGTTTTAGCGAAAAGCGTGGGTGCAATGGGCTTACTACGGAAGCAAAGGGGTTCTTGAAGAGGAAAGCATTTTATAATTTTAGTTGGTCGGACCTGGGGAGATATTCATCGATCCTGACAGTTTCCATTCTTTTTAGATCAGCCTTCCGATCGAAGGTCATAACAGCTACGGCACTTCGAGGCCAATACCATGTGCAAAACTCACGGACACAAGACTGCCCACTCACACATCAAGGATTTTATATTTGTGGCTAATCAACGAGAGCTCAAGCTTTGGTGTGTCAATATACCGTGACAACGGACATCCGGATAGTTTATACACTCTGCAGAGGTTGATACACTTTACCCATAAACTATATGTTCTTAGCTACGTAACACATAACGCTGCCATCGCAACTAGGCACGCTCACAAGTCCACCCCGAATGCCCAAGGATCCGACACGTATGACACAAGCATACCGTCCTCCATATATGTGCCAAGTACTGGACTTCGCCAAATAAACGATCCCTGGACCTTCACCATCTACTACACCCGGTCGAACTTCTTGCTGCATAACCCGAGGTTTGGTGAACGGTCCTGCCCATAACAGGTTCTGTGGTTGTACACTAAATCACCAATTTGGGGTCCGAAGAACTAGTCCTTATATGGCAGGGAAAACACTCGTCCATCACAAATGGACAATACCTAATCATCAAGTACTCTACACCGAGTACTAGGAGTTTCACCCACGGCCGATAACATTTCCTACCCAACTTCACTTTAACACAGTTGGTCTAATCACCTACCCATCAACACACACCACCAAACTCATTTTCACACATTTTCGAAACAAGGTGTATGATGATAGAGAGTAACGAGTCCTAAGCATGATACTATTATAACATTAACGAGAGTTAACAATAACATCTAGGTTGGTCTAGTGTTCTACTGGCAATCAAGGGTATAATGTTCACATCTATAGTGATTTTAACATTATCATACAAAAATTGGGCTTTAGCAAAATATTTGCAAGGATAAAAGCATATAAGAGTAGCTTCCTATATATAGGTGCAAGAATTAGAAGAGTAATGGGATCAATTATGATCAAGGAATTGATAGACCTTGCCTCCTAACGCGTCCTTCTATAAGAAAAAGATAAATTAATTTGGTAATTTCTGGAAAGTGGAGGGGCTAAAATGCAAAAATGCACTTCCGGTCGGATCAAGGACCTATATGTAATTTTTGAAAAGCTCGGGGGCTTTTTGTAAAAATCTAAGGGCTCTTAACTAAATTAGGAAAATGTCGGGGGGCTTTATGTAAAAGTGGCTTTTCCGAGAATTGGGAATTATTTCCTTATAGGAAATTCCGTGGAATCGGTCCACGGGACCCGTGGACCGGGTCGGTGGCTTGGTCCACCGGTCCACGGTGGAGCGACGGGCGGTGCGGCCTAGGGGCTTGCCGGAATCATGGATTCCGGCAGCCGAAGGCAGCCATGGGGAAATCCGAGGGCACGCCGGCGATTGGGGATGCATGGCGGAGGTGTGGGGAGGGGTGGTGGCGCGGGGTGGTGCCGGACGGGGATGGGTTGGCCTCGCTCGAGGTTCGGGCGACGGTGGCGGAAGGGGGAAGTGGTCGTGCGGGCTCGCATTTGAGGGGGTGATGGTGCGGGAGGACGCGCACGAGCCTCGGTGTAGCTAGGCAGCGTCCTGGTAGAGCAAGGGAGGGTTCGGGGCGGCTAGACGGCGAAGGGAAGGGGAAGGGCGGACGACGGCCGGTGGCGAGGCAAAGGGAGGGGGAGAAGGGGAGGCGGCGAGCAGCACTTGCCGGGTGGCGGTGCGGAGGGGAGGTGTGGCTTGCAAGCGGACAAATTTGTTTTCATCATGCTAACCACTAGTACAGATTAACCCCGTAATAACGGGCAAAAAGCCCGATAATATCGGGCGGTTCGTCCGATATTACGTAAACGTTATTACAAGAACGCTTCCACCAATATCGGCCAAACCGCCCGTTATTACGGTGATTCATAAACAAATAAAAAAAAGACACGTGGCGACGGACCGAGCCCGGACCTAGCCCGGCGCCGAGGCCCGGTCGCGAGGCCCACCGCCAAGCCCGGTCACGGTCGCTAGATCCGCCATCGCCGAGGCCTTGGGGTCACCGGATCCGGTCGTTGGGAGGGGGCCCGTGCGTGGAGGAGCCGGATCCGGCCACCGCTCGCCGGATCCGGCCGTGGAGAGGGGGCCGGCGCGGGGACGAGCCCGATCCGACCGAGGAAGGAGCCGAGGCGGGGGTGCGAGGGCCGGCCGGTGTGGAGGCGATCGCGGAGGAGGGGCGCCGGTGAGGGAGTGGCTGCCGGGGAGGGACGCCGGCCCGGGAGGCACCGCGGCAGGAAGGAGTCGGGGAGGGGCTCGCCGACCACGGAGAGGAGCCGCGGCGGCCGGGAGGGGCTTACCGGTCGGGAGGGGCGCGCCACCGGGAGGGGCTTGCCGGCCGGGAGGGGCATGTCGGCTGGTAGGGGTGCGCCGCCGGAGGGGCTCGTCGGCCGGAAGGGGTGCGCCGCCCGGGAGGGGCGCGCGGTCGGGACAGTGGCGGCACGCGCGCTGGAGAGAGAGAGAGAGAGAGAGAGAGAGAGAGAGAGAGAGAGAGAGAGAGAGATGAGGAGTGGGTTAGCTAGGGTTTCGGTCTTTTATAGCCAATGTGTTGTATGGACGGGCCAAGATGTTAAATGGGCCAACATTGGGTTGTAGAAGACTTGTAATATCGCACCGGATGCTGATGTCATCATGCCCGATATTATAGTGGGTTTTTTAATATCGGACGCATGATGACGTCAGCCGCCCGTTATTGCTGTACATTTTTAATATCGGACGTCACCGACATCACTCGTGCCCGTTATTATAGTGCGCACTGCAATAACGGACCCTATGATGACGTTAGCAATCACGCACTGTAATAGCGGGTTTTTTTGTGCCCGTTATTGCTGAAAAATGCAAGGTGATAGCGAAGGCCGTTTTTGTAGTAGTGAACGTCGCAGATTTTATATTATGACATACTTTTATGATTTTACATCGAAAGTGAAATGTCAAATCTCTTGTAGTGTACATGTGCTCAACCCATCGGGACCTCGCCCTCCTATTCAGCCTCGCTCTCCCCCATCGTGCCCTCACCTTGCTCTGCATGTGCCTAAGCCATTACCCATTAGGATGGCTTGCCCGTTACCAGCAAACGGGCCTGCCCAAGGGCGGCAGGAGCAACGTTTTCTACCCACTGGTTGGCACAGGAGAGTGAGGTCGGATGGGAGAGCGGTCGGGTGGCGGTGTGTGGATTTGATATGCACAATACGGATAGACATGTACCTAACGGGTGACTATTATGTTTCTAGACATGAATGACTATTCAGTAATAGTTTAGGGATCAAGATGGTCACTTTAAGAGTACACTGACCTAGATGATGATTTCTAAATAGTTTAGAGACCTGGGCGTATGTCACGCTTTTTTTCTCCAAGAAAACATGTAGAGCATCAAGCCGCACATGCTTTTCTTTTGATTGATGTTAGGAGTAATCAAGCATTATATCACATGTTTTTTTATAACTACAATATCATATGGTTGGATTCAATCATCGCGGTTACAGAGTAGCGGTATAGCCGTCGGCAACATGCACGACGGCGACAAGCGCCAGAAGTGACGGATCAGTCTTGAAGGCAAATGGTTTGTAAATATCGTCCACGGAAGGGCTAGAAACACTAGACCTGGAATTCAACGAAAGAATTAGAACTGATATGTAACAAACGAATAAGATCCAACATTGACCAAGTGTGGGGACATGAAAAATGCCCATGCATGCATCGCACCAGATCTTGCAGGCACTTGGTTTGTAAATATCGTCCACGGAAGGGCTAGTAACACTAGACCTGGAATTCAAATGAAAGAATTAGAACTGAAACGTAACAAATGAATAAGATCCACCCATTGACTAAGTGTGGGGATATGAAAAATGCCCTTGCATGCATCGCACCAGATTTAACGAAATGGTACTGTTTCATGATAATCTAGTACATTAATTATATTTCAATGTTTAAAATAAATAGGTGAGTTTTTATTAGATAATGGTAAACTAAGTTTCCGGCCTCTCCATAGTACATAGCCTCGGTTGTTTTCATTATTACAAAAAAAGTTCATAAGCTGGCCATAACCACAAGGGAATAAAAGTAAATCAAGAAGGTTGAAGTCTATTATTAAATCTCTACCCATAGGAAGCATAAATCTCTAGCTCGGTTGTCTCTAAAATTGCACTAGGCTCCCTTATGTGGTTTCTAACCTCCTCGGGCTATACCGCAACCAATATGCTCCTCCGAAAAGTGCCTGCAAAACGATGTGTACTTAACATTATTAAAACAAATATCGTTTCTGTGGCGCCAAATTGTCCAACATATGGTAGCCACTCCCACTAGAATAATATTACGGTTAATGTGAGAAAACCAGTCGCCCGCTATATGGGCTATAGATCTATGCAGGGTGAGACCCGTACTGTTTACAACCCTCCAAATGTTCCTCGCGTGATGTCAATGATCAAAAAGCAAGTGTTGAAATGTTTCTTTCGCATTACAGAAACAACACTTCTTTATAAATAGGTGAGTTGCCTCCATTCTTTTGCTACTTTGATAGTGAACGAGATATTACTATCTGACTGACAAATACATTCTACCCGAAAGCTGGCTGGAAAACTGTGGGGTCTCGCACGGTATCTGTGCAGTTACAGTCAACCACGCATGTTTGAAACTGACGTTAAGCGCTACACCTTTTTTATTTTTTGCGATACCTATTTTGTTTTCTCTCTGTTTTGTTATTTTAGTTTGAAATAGACATATTCCATTCTCGATGTAATCAGAAGATTCCTTAATATAGCATGCACGTTCGTCAAATCTTCCCGTAATAATGTGCACATGGAACAGAGCTCTTAACTGAATCAGTCAAAAGTGCAGTTTCATTGAATAATAAAATAGGAAATGGAAGCTAGATTCTTCTTGGGATTATAAGATAAGTAAACTTTATCACATAGGACAAGTTATGCTATCATCTAGGTTCAGAAAAATACTATTTGAATGATGGCTATCACTTGTCCTATGTGAAGGATATTATGATATTTGATGGATAGCTACGATCTAGATTCCAAAAAATAAGCAAGAAGATAGATCCAGCATGAAGATGATGAATCAATAAGTATCTTATCTAATGGGCTTTTTGGACATTAATTTTCTCCTGGGACACAGGACAACTCCGTTTCCGACTGAATACTTCAGGTAACATGGCCTGAGATGAATTTGTTTTTTCCTTGTTTCAGGCATGGCAGCATGTAACGTGCCTTGCTTCTCTCCCTCGATGTAGGAGGGCTTTAATTTTATTTTTTTCTTTTCCATTCTAAATAAATACTATTTCTTTCAATCATTCGTTTTTTATAGAAACAAAATGCAAAATACAGATGCAATCATTCATATACACAAGTGCACACCATTATTACTTTTTGTTTCAAAAGGGAAGAACTTTGTTGATTACTCATGATTAAATCATGAGCAACAAATTGCTCGATGCAGCATGGCCAGTCCGCTCTCCACGTCACTGTATGTGTCGTGGGCTTCGCCAGCACCGTTCTGTTCCTTCGTGACATTCCACACAAACATCTTACCTCTATGACCACATCCGAAAGGTTGAGCCAACTGATCTCTTGAGGGAGACATCGTCCCACTAAAAGAATAATTAGTCATAAATACAACATACATATCAAATTTGAGATTTGAACCCGAGCGGGTAGGTTCCACTACAAAGAACCTAATTGTGTGAGCTAGGCTTAGTTTGCTTTCAATCAATGGTTTGCAGCAGCTAGCTTAAAACAGATTGATCCGGTATATATATCCATCCTCAACAAATTGATGTGGTTGTCCATCAAACCTTGTGTCAAGAAAACTTAGTGCGGAGATAATGAACACGGTCCTGTTCGTCGTGCTTGTTTACCGCACACTCGCTGCCACAAGGAAGACAAGAATCAATACGCTAGAGTCCAGCGTCTGACGGCAACAATGAACGCCACAGTTAATTCGTTGAGGATGAGGATGTATATACAAGATAGATTTATTTTGGCCCTAAAGCTGATTATAGATAGCTCATTTGTTCACAAACCCATGCATCTATCTATTTGATTAAAAACTTATTTATCTAATTTATTATTAATAAAAAAGGATGATCTTTATAAAAATACTATAGAAATTCCGAGAAAAAAGCAAAACCAATAATTCAGTATCTAAGTAAATCTCCCACCTTTTGATCACCGAATCAGCTCAGAGACTCGGATAAACACCAAGGGCACCTCAACTCTGTACGGACACAGCAAACAGAGCGCCCATGTTCAGAAAGGTATGGTTAGCCTGTATCGTTTTTTGGATAATGGAAAGATTGCATTAATCTCAGCTTTGGCTCTTAAAGCGAGAGTTACAGTGAATTACAACTACCGAGTAACTCGGCCATCATCAGACATTTACAATGGTCACGATTGGAAAAAGAAGAGCATTTCCTCTCTACATCTTTATTATCTTTTAATGCAACACCGGCTCTGTAAGCACCTTCAGGGTGACTCCAAGGAGCATTCGGAGTGGTTGGCAACGACGGAGATGTGGCACAACCAATGCGACGACAAATTCCACATGAGGGACCATGTCAAGTCGATGACGAGAATTGTCTGACGAGTACGTGCCATAGAACCATGTATTGGCGACGATAGATTGGATCTTACACAAAAGCTAGGAGAAGTCACCTGTGAATCTGAATCGGACCTGTCGCCGACTGGGTTCGACGATCACCAGCAATTGTCGTACGCAGCAGAGCATATCGCCTTTGTTGGCAAACAAGCACCGCCCTGTGCTTGTCACCAGATCTGCAGCAAAATAGAGGGACAAAAATCATGGGCATCTAGCCACCGAAAAACGGCGGATGAGCACCATGAGATCCAAATGCCCCCACTGGAATAGAGAGGAAAGGAACACCATGGTTGGCTTCATCTTCCTTGGAGGCCACGGCCGCCGCAGCATGCTCGGGCACCAATGGGATGGGATCCACGCGGAGGAGACGAGTTTGGCTGGCCCCAATCCGATGAGCCGTGGAACGCATCCCCTAGAACCGAGATGGTTGTGCCATCAATGATCTGTGTGCAGGATTGTTGACACTGTCAATCGCCACAAAGGGATGGCTGCGCTGCGCCGCCGCCTGACGAATCGTCGGATCGACTTGTACGGCCTCGCCACCACCATACTTGCCTGTGCGCTCAGGTTGTTCCTTTGACAAGCTCCCATGGCGGCACAGGAAGAAGCAAGGTAGAGGAGGGCTCACGGGTGCGGCGGTTGCTGCCGTCCGAGTCGCCCCTTGGGTTAGGGCGACGCGGGGCGTGACCTCGCGGGTGTGGCGGCTGGCTAATTGCCTATGTTAGCTTGTATCATAGGCTCAATTGATTTGGTCTCCTAAAATCTTCACCTCCAATGCAATGGACAATGCTCATACCTAACATGTTAGAGTGTATTTGGTAGTTTAGATATACATTTTTAGATAATGAGTTTAGATATACATATCGTACACTACCATATGTCTTTGGAGATGCTTTGTCCTCCAAGTCTTGTAGTCTCTTATATACTGATCGAGATGCTCAATGCAATACAATCCACCACATTATACATCTCTATTCCCTCTTACACTAGATTCTTTTTCTGGTCACCATGCAACCCGATATCGGCCGTTGGCTGGTACTCTTGCCTAAAGGAAACTATTTATCCTACTTGAGAAGGTATATGTGGGCTGCTGGGCTGGTTCGAAGCTAGTTGTTTCGCCACTCGGTGCATAGGTCGAAGCAGAGTGGCCCTCCTTTCCTACAGGTGATTGTTGGCGCTTTCTAAGAGCATGTTTTATATGCAATTATCACCCTGATTAGATCATGATTGACACTATTTTAGGCCATATACCTATAGAAATAGTTATATATCTATACATGCATTGTTCTGGAGCTCTATTGCATAAACAGGTAAAAATGGCGTGAATATGGGCAGCAGAGAGGATATGGGCTGAAAGCGAAGGCAATGTAGCAAAGAAGACCCAAGTGCCGATTGGCACAACATGGTGCTGATCGGCACTTAACGGCCTTGGCCGATGGGCTGGCCCATAATTCATTCTACAAAAGAAGGAAGTTACTTGCACAAGATATTTGAAGATATTCATCTGGAAAAATAAAGGAAACTTCAAGGTCCAAATATACAATGCAAGACATTGGGCCTGTTTGGTTGGCTTCCAAACTTTTCCGAACCGTAAGTATGGCTTGCCGAAAGTTTGGTGAACAAAACTCTCACCAAAACTTTTGCAAGTTTTGGCATGAAAATGAACTAGAATCCTATTGAAAGGTTATGTCACGCCATGAGTTTGGCAACGAAGCAAACAATTGCCAAGTAAGTGTGGTGCACCAAACTTTTGGCAGGGAAAAGGGTGCTAGCCATCCAAACAAGCTATTATCTCAAAGAACATGACGAAGGAGATCCACATGGAAGTTGTGGAAGGTTGTTGGTACTCCCTAGGTACCCGTTTTATATGTGAATATTGCACCAATTAGAGTATAATTGACACTAATATATGCCATTTGCCAATGAAAATAGCTATATATTTGTATATGCATGGTTTCGGAGCTTTATTGCAGATATAGGTAAAATTGGCGTAAATGAAGGCTACATGGAGGACAAGGGACGGAAGCGGTGCAGAAGACCCACTGCGTTGATCGGCGTAGACGTGTGTTGATCGACGCAAGAGATGATTTGGCCCATTAAGGGTTGTCCAAGGTCCATTCCACTATTATGGAAGGTTAATTGCGCAAGATACTTGAAGATATCTATCTCGAAAGAGATTTAGGAAACTTCAACATTCAAATGTGCAATGCAAAACATTATCTCGAAGATCATGATGTGGAAGGCCCACATGGAATCCATGGAAGAGATGAGAACCAACTCGGATGGGAGATCGATGAAGACACGTCCTGCGCCGATCGGCATGCCTAGTTGATGGAAATTGATGGTCTCCGACTCTTGTATGTACCTAGCCTCTATATATACTTGGAAAACCCTAGATCAATGGGAGACAACAGAGAGGGACACCTAATTCGTGGGTTAGAGCCACCGGGGCTCCGCCCGTTGGAATAGATCTCTAGTTGAGTTTCGAGAACCATTGATGATTCTAGTTGATCCATCAAGGTAGGCCTTCTAGATGGTGATGAATCTTACACTATATATCTCAAGGAGGATTACATGTTGATGATGGTTTTAGTGATTTGTTGATCTTGATTCTATAATCATGCATATTCTTGTTCCAATTGCTTAGTTCTAAGCTAAGTATTCCGATGCTATCATAATCGTGGTGATTACGGAAGTACTCGGACCTTGTATTGATTATCGTTGCTTAATGATGCTATTTATGTGGTTTAGTAGTGACAGTGCTAAGCTTGTGCAACATCCATAGATAGTTATGTAGAATAAGATACCTGCGCGACTAGGGGTTTATCACTGGCACCGATTGGCACATTGCCTGCGCTGATCGGCACAATAGCCACAAACACTCTCTCAACCCCAACAACCAATAGTAGTTCGGTTAGATCCTTTTACTGTTAACAATACTTCAATTCCCATTGGTCCCTGTGGATTCGATTAAACCTTGGAATACTCTAAGGGAAAAAGAGCTACAATTGTATAACGTCCTCTTGCGGTATAAGTGGGTGTGTAGTTATGACCAACAAAGGTTGAGGAACCGACTCGGAGAAGAGGAGCGTCCAGGAGGGCAAAGGCCGGTGGCTGGAGCTAGTGACCTAGGGTTAGGTATTGGGGAGGCGTCGGCACTCGGCTGCTTTAGCAATAGAGAGAAGGAGTGACTGATTCGCAGCTTGGCAGACTGTGTTGCCGGAGCAGGGTAGAAGATGGGCAAATGGGCCGATTGTGGGTCGGCCTGGTGGTAGAATGCGGTGGAGGTGAGCCATATGCCTCGATTGCAATTGCAGATATGTATACTTGATTTTTTTTTGAAAAAAAGTTTCGTATTTCTGGGAATACCCATGCATCGATTTAGCTCCGCGCGTGACCTGAGCGAGAATGTTGAATCATAAGTGAATTTCACGTCTTCGCCGTTAGAGTAACATAATACTACGTTAATAGCCCAAAGTCGAAGAGGCCACACACATGTACTGCCACGAGAAAGGCCTCAATCTGTGTGCGACTCCTCTCCTGGTACCATCATACTCTGATCTATGAAGCACTTTATTAAAGTCTCCAATATACACCCAGGGAAGTACCAGAAGCAGATTTAATAAACTTTCCCACCTGCTCGAGTCTGCGCCTCCCCGTGAACACACCTGAGACTCCACCGCTCTCCCCCATTCTCAGAAATAATAGCATCTTTTTTTGAACTAGAATAATGGCATCTTTTTGGTACTTATTGTTCCAAAAGATTTGGAACACATACCAAAAAAGAGGGAAAACGACGAGGCCCATGTTGCCACGCGTTGTGCACGGAGGAAGGCACATTACGCACTCAAGCACGGCAGTGGAGCTGGTTGCGGAGTAATCCACACGTGAACTTGCAACACCCTATGCAGGAAGTTAGGCCGTTGGTTCTTGATGCACCGTTGTCTATACTACAAAAAGTGGTACAGATTTATGATAAAAATCACAACCCAATTTCAAAGGAAATACACTGGATGCCCAACATGTGCCCGCAAGCTACAGGTATTGCAGGTCACTACTGGATGCCCGAGGTGCACCAAAAAATAAAAGAAGAAGGATCACCGAGCACGATGCTTCGGTTCAGAGAGCTGTAAAACAGATCTGATATATTAGCGAATTATACGCATACATAAAGACACATCAGATGTCAACGGAGGTATTTTGCACCTGGAGCCTGTAGCTCAATCAACTACCCATGGGAGATTTCAAACGCCTAACATCTCTATAAATATCAGGACGCCACTCTATCTTTTCGTACGTTGCTTTGGCATCCCATCTTTTCAAGTTCAGGATATCCATCTGCTGCCTGGTGATCGATCTATCTGTCTGCTTTTGCCTTTCCCTTTAGCTATGTCTTATACTCTTATAAGAGTATAATATACTATTTTATTTTGCAGATACCTACCTTACCTTGAGGACTACGGTAAGACATGGAAGACAAAAAGCCTTATGTGATTGCCGTCATCATACAGATGATATACACTGGCTTGGTCGTTGTCAGCAAAGCAGCCATTAATGATGGGATGAACACTTTCATCTTCATCTTCTACCGCCAGGCAGCTTCATCTCTTTTGCTCCTTCCTGTTGCATTTTTTCTAGAAAGGTATTCTTAAGAGTACTGCCATAGGTCCAACCAAAATGTCCTACTAATATACAACTCAAGTTATTGAAGAAATTTTAAACACTTGATTCTCATAAATTCATCAAGTCGGAACAAAGTTGGACCTACGGCAATTCCCTTATCTTAACTAACTATCATTTCATCCGCTCGCCGAGTACCTATCGTATGATAGATTGTGTTTTAGAAACTAATTATCCTTTTCAAACCCTCTATGAAAAATAATTTGTATGATATTTTTTTATAAAATATAATATCTCATAGAGTTTTATGAGCGTACTCCATGTCTGAAATCCCTAGTTCTTTTACAATCAAAATGAAGGAAAAATGCACGACCGGTGTCTTTGTGGTTGCTGTTGAAGCTCTTCCTATGTGCAGTACTAAGGTATGTAATATATCCTGTATGGTCATATCATTTTTCCACTTCAAGACGATTGTGTTTAGAAAGTAAATATTTGACTGCCATATATATGGTCTTAACGATTAAAACCATTGTAAAAGAGGCACTTATATTATGTGTCGTGTGACCTGCTACTAGCACAAAACGTCATTGAAAACAGAAGGAAATGTATTTCAATATTCGATCTGCTGCATCAACCAACGAACATAGCTGTTTGTCACTACAACTAATAGAAACACCAAGTTCGCATAGAGGAAACATAAACTTTGACGTCCATTATTCTAATACTGAAGTCTGTTACTAAAAATCCAGCCATGTTTGGCATGGACCTCCTTGAGTAGTCTCAAGCACATGGCAACCCCATCAAATTTAAGGTATGTGATCCTTTTTTTTTGGCAAGGGTGTCCAGAAGTGGGATCCAAAGTATTCCGCTGAAGATGACCTGCAAGAAAGTAACAACTCATATTTTTTACTGTTAAAAATCACAACATCATCTTGGCTTAACCAAATTTCTCAACACATGGTACAAGCCCCAACCAAAATTTTGTACTTAATTTCCTATCCATCCCTTGTAACCAATCATGAAATCACCAGCTACGAAGAGCGCCCTAAGGATGGGAGTGCACACTTTCTAAGCATCAAAATATACCAGTAATTTATATGGTCAACAACAAAAGAAACTTTCTACTGCATTTTATTTTTACCCTATCTCGTTCAAGTGCACCACCTTGGCTCTAGTAGCTCCGCATGTATAGGCGTGGTACTATATGAAAAGAAACTTGTAAAACTCTCCATTTAATGTAACAATGTAACAATCATCTAGAGGCATGCACAGATTGGCATGCACATGCACCACATTTTGGTCCATTTTATGCTTTCTTGTTCATCCACATTATTTGTGCGTTATTTTCTTTTGAATTGCTTGCTAATAAGCTTACTTTGAAATGTTAATATCCAGCAATACGTTTACGTTAAATGCCTACAATGTCAGTATGAAGTTCACGTCCGCGACAGTAGCTTCCGCAGCATACAACATCGTACCTGTGGCCACCTTTTGCATGGCTCTGCTGTTAAGGTATTAATTACTTGGATCGTTTTTACATACGGGACACATGGGGGAGAGGTGGCTACCTACGGCCCGAAACCTTGTAAACATATGAGGTTACGGATGACCCAGTTTGTTGTCTCTGATATAGTGTCTCCTCTTAGCGATTCCATAGGCATGTAAATAACTTGGTTTTCGTGTAGGATGGAAGCTGTGAAACTGAGGAGTCTCTCTGGTGTAGCCAAGATTGCTAGTGTAGTGCTCTGCCTAACGGGGGTTTCGGTTCTTGCATTGTACTCTGGACCATCGCTGCCCCCTGTCAATCGTCACCGTGCTTTTGCTTCCCATGCTTCTGATGCTCCAAACCGTGTGCAATGGATCAAAGGGACGTTCCTCATGGTCCTCAGTGCTGTAACATATTCTGCTTGGATCATCATACAGGTATGCCAGTTCAAACCACCACTTTTGTGTATCGATCCACGTATAAAATAACTGCTAGATTCCTAGCTAACTCACAAACTAGACTTCCAGATCTCAGTGATGATAAACATGTGCAGGCTGGGGTGCTGAAGGAGTTTCCTAGCAAGATGCTTGTGATATCATCGCAGTGTGTATTCAGCACTATACAATCATTCATAGCGGCATTCGTGGTGGAGAAGGACTTCTCCAAGTGGAGGCTTCGGTTGGACATCACCTTGATTGCCATTCTATATAGTGTAATAATGAGTATTAGCGTTCTCAAAATTTTTTATTGACTGTTCATCGTTCCTTTGGTTTACCTTTTAGAAAATAGAATGGCATCGTACTATAGTATATGGATGGATGTACGAAGCTAATAACACTTGTCTTTGGTTTTAAATTTGTTGATATTGAATTGTTCGGTGGTAACGTTTTATGCCATTGACTATATAAAACAAATCTAGTAACAATAACAATTCTACTACTTAACAGGGCTTCATGCTAAACGGAGTTTGCTATTACCTCCAAGCATGGTGCTTGGAGAAGAAAGGCCCGGTCTTCGTCCTCATTTGGAGCCCACTATGCCTCATATTCACAATGTTCTGCTCTTCGTTCTTCTTAGGAGAGATTGTTCACCTTGGCAGGTACGTAAACGTGCAATGGTAAATAATAAGAATTGCATCACATATTATTGTTTCACGACTAGAGGTTCTCAAAGTTCTTTTATTGTTAACGGCAGCATTATCGGAGGAATCTTGTTGGCCGGAGGCCTTTATAGCATGCTATGGGGCAAAATCAAGGAGAACAAGAATGCACCAGGCAACAAAATCACTGTGATTGACGACACCCAAGACGAGCTGGACTGCAAAAGTTTGGAAATGAAGAATGGTAGCATGAAAGAGGATGAGCAAGGGACAGTGCAGTATGAACAAGTTTGAATCTCGTGCTCAACAAATAAGGCTGCCTAGACCGTGCTCATAAGCCATAATGCATGTGAGCATGATTATACTGTACTCATGGCGTGCCATGGCTCGGGGGCCTGCCATCCTAGTCGGTTCTACACCTCACCTATATGTATACTAGCAAAGTGTTTGTGCGTTGCTACGGGTGTAGAATATTTAGAATAGCATTTGTGCAAGATATATTTGCTTAATTTTCTTCAATAAAGATAATAATTTGATCGCACGAAATTTGGAGTAGAAATTGGTTAGAAGATCATATGATAATTTGTCATGAAAGCCGTGAGGTGTTAGTTCCAAGACCAATGATCCTATTCGGTTTCTTTTTACTGAGACTACTGATTCATCCATAAAAAAGATAATCAATATATCTAGATATATTGTATTAAAACAAATGACAATAAGTGCATCACATTCTAAAGATAAGTGGTCATCCAACATGAGTATCAGGTGAGACATTCTTTGGTAGTTCCCCAAATCTTATATTATCTACCTTACATCTCTCTCTGAGTAATTATTTAACTAATAAGTTACTATTCTGAATTAAAGCAATAAGAATATTTTGATGTTTACTTTCGTTAATCACATTACATTGGTGATAATCCTGAAGCCAATCGTCAAGCCCTCCTCGCTTTCCTACAATCTTGAAAGTGCATCTAGGCCCCTAATTATGGTTTTGAGTGATTGACGTCAATACAATTAGAAAGGACTAATATTCTAAATGAGCTTGTGCGCAGTGCATATCTAAAATTCAATTGAGAGCAAAGAAACACAAAAAGGAAGTGGCCATACTCACTCATACGTGCAAGATTTGAAAAATGGATCACTCATGCTCAAGATCAAGCTATGAAGCTTTTTATTTATGTCTTGAGTATAGGAAACACCGTACTATCAAGAGGGACACACAAGTGTGAGGTGTGAAAAATGAAAGTGCTCAAATCATCATCCAAATACAAAATCGCCTCCGGAGTCGGATAAGTCCGACTCACTCGGACTTTTGACTCGGACTCCGGAGAAGTGGCCAAGAAAAATTACATATAGAGTCGGATATATCCGACTCGGTCGGATATTTGGGTCGGACTCCGGAACGTTGCCACTACTTTGAAACCCTAGGAGTCGGACGTCGACTCGTCGGACATTGTCCGACTCCCAATTTACTCGGATAAATCCGACTCCTGTCGGATTTAAGACTCGGACTCCGAGCCAAAACCTCTTTTTCGAAACCCTAGGAGTTGGACATTGTCCGACTCACTCGGACTTTGTCCGAGTCGGATCCGAGCCAACGGCTCTTTTGGGTGCCCCGGCTATAAAAGTGGACCTCGTCCACTTTTGGCCGGTTGGCACCTCCCACACTCTCAAAAATACTCCCAAACTCACTCAAACTCTCCTCTTGTTCAAGTTTGATTTCCCACTCCAATCCTTGGTGGATTTGTGAGAAGATTGAGGAGAAAATCGTTGAGCTTCATCACCATCTCAAGAGCACTTGATTCTTTCCCATCGCCGGTACTTGTTGTGTTTGTTACTCTTGGGGATTCATCCCCTAGACGGTTAGGCGTTACCCGGCGAGCTCCCAAGCTTGTGGTTGAGACTCGGGTCGTTTGTATTGCCCCTCCCTTCGTGGAGCTTTGATTTAGTGGATTTTAAGCCGGCCTTTGTGGCGGCTTGACGAGGTTTAGGGTTGAGAGCAACCCGGTCCTTGGTGGACTCCTCAACGGAGACGTAGGCTTCTTGGTGGAGCTGAACTTCGGTGAAACATCGTGTGTCTTCTTGTCTTCCCTTTTATTTCTTGCAATTGGTGTGCTATGGCTCTAGGGTGTTCTTGCTTAAATTCCTAGATTAACTTGCATAGGTGGCTTGCTTGTTTGTCTACTTGTTGCCCTAGCCTTCTAGTGTTGCTAGCTGCTTGCTTGTTGCTTAAATTCCGCGGATTTGTCCATCTTGACTCCCGATCCCCTTTCCGCACGAGGGAGTCGGACTTGTCCTACTCTAGTCGGATATTAGTCCATAGTCGGACTTATCCTACTATAGTCGGACATTGAGTCGGACAAATCTTTCCTACGTATTTAATTTGTTAAATTAAGTGATTTTTAGGATTATCGCCTATTCACCCCCTCTAGGCGACTTTCAAATCTTGTCGGCGTAGAGAAGACATCCCAAAACTTTAACATGCCTGTTTGCTTGAGAACAAACATGCTTGTGTTACAGTTGGATTTTTGTATTTGAGATTACCTTTTTTGCAGTTAATTACAGTGGCCAAGGGCCAAATATATCCCTGAAAAAAAATCTCATTGAAGTTCCTCTATAAAATATGCTGTCATGCCATTTCGTGGGTGTTGGGCCAACAGGGCAGGGTTACGAGTGGGGAGGAAGAAGAGGACACGATGGGTGGGGATGAAGAAGAGGATGCGGTGGAGAGATGAACCCGGAAGGAGGAGCTAGCGACCGGTCGCCGATTAGTTGAGTTATTTTGGAAATATGTGGACAGAATATTTACTTGTGTCACATGTTTAGTTGAAAAATATTAACTAAAGATGTGTATTAAATATTGAATCAGCATTGTACGAAGTTTGTCTACATTTGTCTCTTGGAATGTATTGAATTGATAATTTTATATTAGAAAAATGTAGGATCAAAAATCTTTTAAAAATATTCTGTCACCAATTTATACACACTCCGCTTAGAATTTTATCATTTTTGAAATTTCAGTTTTTCAGATTGTTCCAAAAAATTTAAGCCCGTGAAGTTCTTGAAGAAACAAAGTACTTATGAATGTTGAACTAACCTCCTAGCACGAGCAGGGTAGCAAGGTCCGTCGGCTTCCTTCCCGGAGGGATTCAGTCTCTTGAGCCTAGCAGATTCCCTATATCTAGCATACTAACCCTAGCTTGGGGTAGCGCACTTTAAGATTGGTGCAGATCGAAAATGAGCGGCCCACATGAGTTTGGGTGGGCTGAGTTGAGGGACAACCGAAGTGACACATGGCAGCATATGAATTCGAGTTTGATTGAATTTTTCATATTACTTTTTCTCACAAACTGCTACTCCGTTTTCAATTTTGTTTGAACCATCGTATTTCTTTCAATTAATTCAACAAAATGAGATACCAAATGCATACACTTTTTTCAAATTTTCAAGTTTTCAAAATTTTGGATTTGAATTTATATTGTTCTAACAGTTCAAATCAATTGTTCCAACAATGCAAATCAAATGTTCGATATTCTGTCAAAATGTTCCAGTAGTTACAAAAAGTTGTTCCAACAATTTTGAATTTAAATTTTAATTTCTCTTTTTACATTGTTCTAATAATGAAATTTCATTTTTCTATCGATAATAATTCATTGTTCTACTAATGCAATTCAATTATTCTAGATAAAATATTTAGCTAATATAAAATTATAACTAATAAATATTAAATATAACAAGTCGATAGTATTGAAATTTCTATAAAAATTAATGGATCAGTTTCTTATGGGCCGCACTTCCTGTTATTTTTCAGCCTTTATTGTTAGTGGGTTAAGAAGAAAAATTAGGAAAAAAACGCCTTAATCAGTTGTGGGCTGGCCCATGGTTGGGCTTGCTGGGCTGTGGGCCGCGCTATGCCTAATGTAGGCATAGGGCGGGCTGTATCTAGGGGCTCCCAACGAACAGCAGAAGAAGGGGCGTTCCTCAAAAAAAAAAAAGAAAAAAAAGCAGAAGACGGGGCAAAACTGGAACGCTGAAAACTTGATTCAGCTGCTCCGCCGCGGCCGGCGACGGGCTCCGATAGACCTGGCCGCCTCCTACCACCAGAGTCCTCTGCCTCACCCCGGCCCTTACCGACCTGGAGCGGAGATCCACCCGCCGGAACTTGGATCCAGTCCTTCTTGTGGGTACGTTATCCAATTATGCCTGGCTGGATTGTCGTTGCGTTTTACGGTAGCGCCTAGCGGAATGCATCGTCGGGTGATTCTTGCGTTTCTGCGACGCAGATTGGTCTCTAGTTACCTCTTGGCCACGTCTTGAATTCAGTTCAGGCCCCGCTCTATGCCTAACTTCAGGGGTATTCGTCATCCTAGTAGGGGGTTCAATAACCTTCAGGTCTTGACGGAAATTTAGTCTAAGACCCTGCAATGTGGGAGCGTTCTATAAATGTAGAGGCCTAAAGGATTCTTCGTTCTGGGCCCATGTTCACTGCCTGGAGCCCAGCAGTGTGTCTGACTCTGACCTAAGCTCCACTAATTTTGTAATGCTTTTGTAAAGAAATGGTTAGGATGCAATAGAATCGTACGTCTTCCAACCAATTGAAGCTGCAATGGATGATCAATTAATCACTTGTGTTTATTGGCTGATTGTGTAGTTTTTTATGCACAAGTGTTTCATGAAATTCTCATGGCAGGGTGGTGAATATAACTAATTTACTTCATTATTCAATGATGATGGGTCTCCTAATGAATCCATTTTTTTGCTATTGTCAGTTTAGCCTTGCTTTACAGCCTAATGCTGTTTTCCTCCTGTTTATTTGTCATGCAACTAGCCGAACACCCGTGCTTTCCTACAAACTTATTAGAAATGATAAAAAAATATTTTATAAAAGAATTCATCCACATTGTTAGGTAATTGAATGAACGTGCCATCAATTTAGAGTTTTCTCCTTTCGCAGATGCATCATTTATGTAATAAGATGTAAGCTGTACGTAGAAGACAAAATTGATGTCACTGCTTTATCAGTTTATCTTGTCTAAACTGAGACAACTTTAGCTCTGGGTTCACTTGAGAGACGTAATACAGATTGTATGCATAAAATTGGCTTGATTATCTCCTAAAATAAAAAAAGAATGAATACACTTTTGCTGTTTTATTATCTTATTTTCATGGTATTCTTTAAGAATGAATGTAAGACAGAGTAGATATAATCAAGTCTGTCCCCGATTTCCATGTCTTTAAACCAGTCCCACATAAGATTCTTCATCCTCCATACTGCATTATTTTCCCATTCATATCCCACAAGCCCAGGCCCAACGACACTCCCCTTCCTTCTCCACTGTGTTCTTCAGAGATGAGCCTCCTTCTTCACCGATAAGCTTCTGATGAGTCCTAACTGCCATTAAACTGTTCCGGATGGAGCTCCAACAGATGGATCTGGCGGTGATTTTTTTAGATAAGGGAACTCAGTTCCAGCTTCTGTATCGTCGAGAAGATACACACAGCCGTGGATCTGGCGGTGATGACTCCAATGAAACTTCTTCACCAACAAGCACCCTGGTCACGTTTACCATGGCTATCTGTTTTCTCAGAACAGAAGTGCTACTGTGCTACACTGGATGTCACAACAACAGTTTGCGGTGGTCCTATTCCGAGACTGTTGTTGACGGGAACTAATAATCTGGGCTACAGCGGTTCAGTCCTCCACTCGTCAGGCATCTTCGACATTATCATTCTTTCCCCTACCTTGGGTGACGTGGTAGCAGCAGTTCTCCTTTGACACGCCTACCCATGAATCCAGATGGTTGTGGGT